>NW_021026074.1:831390-895159 GCF_004153795.1 Camellia sinensis
TAATGTACATATGTATGGTTTGTTATGATGTGCCATGTAAGCACAGCTCTATGGACAAAGTTTTAAATTGCTTCCGTTTGGCTCCCGTTAACTCTGTTAAAATATGTTTGGTTTGGTTTGAGGCCGTAGGTAATCTCATGATTACTGGCCGGTTATGTCCTTAACCCACAGGGGCGGGTTCGAGTCGTGACAATTAGAGAGTGAGTCGAAGTCAAAAGTGAGAGTAAATGATCCAATTTGATTTGAATTGTATTATATTTTGAACTATTATAAACTAGTTTTTGGTAAATTATGTTTTGCAACTTATATTAGTTTACGGTAAGTTGTATTATATTTTGAGCTATCATAAATTGTTTTATATAAATCTATTTTACAAATTATATTGGTTTTTTAAAGTATATTATTTGATAAATGAACCATATTTGCTTAAAATGGAAAAACCATGGATATAACTATTTATTAAATGTATTTTACGCAATTATTTTGTAAGTACTACTACAAAAGTCCCATGTCTTGGAGGACTTAAATAATTATTGGCCCTCTATATTGTCACTTTAAGTAATCCTTTGTTTGTCATGGATCCACTGACCCTCTGATTTCTAGTGTGGAGCAAAGTATGTGTGTGGAATTAAGTGCTACAATATTGTGAGAGCCACCTTTAGAATTTGTACGAGCCACCTTTTGAGTCCATACATATGTTCTATTTTTGTTCTATACTATGGTTATGATTATTTGCTTATATGATTTCTACGTTATGCTTCTGTTATTTAAAATGATTTATGTATTTCTGTTACCAAACAAATCTTTGTTTAGCCTAAATAATTATCCATGGTGATTTTATGCCGTTATACTCTCAGTATAATATTTCTCATTCTATCATGTGCTTATAGTTGTTAACCACTTTCAGGTGACGTGTCAGGATCAATGCATAGGATAGACACAAGACACTTTGCAATCATAATTTAGCTCTGGCAATATAAAAAAATAGAAGCTCCAATGTATATGTTTTTATTATAATTAAATAAAGTTTTGAGAATCCTTTTATTTTACTCTACTACACTATTAATTTGTTATGACTTCAGTTATTGTCTTGTTGCAACGTCGAACCTCCAAGTACTAGGTTTGAGTCGTGACAGAATCAATCCAAGAACCGAACCTATTTGTGTATATATATATATATATTAAAATTTATTTATATTAACATATTTTCACCAAATTGGTCTATTAATAAATTTGATTGCACCTAATGATTTTTCACATACAACAATTATTAGGTGAATGAAAGAAATACTAGAAGTTTGGGTTGGATTTTGTAATTGATTTTATTTGTATTGGTTATATTAATAGAATTAATTTATATTAGTTATATTTAAGCTTGAGTTAGATTTAATTTGTATGGGTTTGTATTAAATATTTTTTTGCTCTTTATTTATGTTATGTTTTGTGGGAGCCGGATTTTATTAGATCCATAGGGACGGATGAGCGTGTCCGGTCCGAAACGTAACCTGTATTCGGCATATATCCCAGCCAATCCAGGAGCCGAATAAAACAGATAAGCCGAGTAGATACTGAACTATGGAGCCGAGTAAATAAGAGGATAATGAGTGAAAAGTGGACCTGGCCCCGAGGCCCAGGAAACGAGTATAAATAAAGGAACAACAGACTAAGAAATGGATGTGAGAATTGTTGTGCTTAACCCACAATTTAAGTAATCTTGAGTGTTGAGACTGACTTGTCTGTCAGAGTGCTAATTCCAGCACCCCCGACCGGAGTGTTTATTCCTTTTCAGGTGACTATCAGCGGATCACGAGCGTCCCCCAGAATCAAAAGAGTATTTCCGAACCACTTCTCCACAATTGGCGCCGTCTGTGGGAATACTCAAACACATCCATGGCGAGCGTAACGGAAGACCCTCCGATAGTCACTGATGAAACCACGCAAAGAAACGACCTCACTCCACCAAACATGCTTGGACCAGACACCATCCCCGTAAGACGCGCTCTGAACTTCGCCTCACCCTCGACTCCAGAGCATGAAGCAATGCAAGCGATCATGGAACAGGCAAAGCAAAACGAACAAAGGTTGGAGAACATGATCGCAAAAAACAAACGTCTTCGTGAAGATTTGGCCTTGGAAGTGGCGAAGTCCAAACAAGCTGTACGCCTAAATCCGGAACGATCTCCGAAGGCAGGTGGTCGACGACCTCGAGCCCGACAGGACGACACTGATAGTGACTCCGACTCGTTATCCCCGGAGCCCAGGAAGAAGGGGCGACTTGAAACTACCAGTTCTTCTGAAAAAAAGTCCCTGTATAAGGCACAAGCGAAGAAGGAACAATTCGGACGAAGATCAACACGATCCATTCGTACGTCGGATTGCAAAGGCAGTACTACCCAAGAAATTCAAAGCACCGTCATTCACCTTGTACGATGGCAAATAAGACCCCACTGACCACATCTGCAATTACAAGCAAGCCATGACATTGCATGCAGACGACGAGGCCCTCATGTGCCCAATATTTCCCAGCAGTTTGGGACCATTGGCTGTCATGTGGTATTATAAACTGGAGCTAACTTTGATCAAAACCTTCCACCAATTACAGAAATCCTTCAGGGCCAGATTCATCACTAATGAGGTCCAGCCGAAACAAGCCGACTCTCTCTGGGCGATGCAAATCCTGCCAGGAGAAACACTAAGAGCATATTCGGCGCAATATTGGAAATGCTTTAATCTTATTGATGATGCTTGCAACGACTCCATGGCCATCACCGCCTTCAAAATGAGATTACATCCAGATAGCACCCTCCGCAGTTCCTTGACTAGAAGACCCCCCAAAACAGTTTGGGGGTTGATGAAGAAAGTAGAGGAATACTGCAAAGTGGAAGATGACGCCTTGCGGGTTAAATCCAAACACATGGCCAACAAAACGGCCCCTCCTGAAATTGCTCAGCCAATAAGTTCCGTACCACCTCAGAGCCCCGAACCACAACAGCGGGCTAAACGAGACAAGAAACGGGATTCTTGTCGATCAAGCGATCAATGCTCACACCGAGCAAATGAGCAACTGCAAGTTGATAGTAGGCACACAAAACGCGTCAACAAGAAATATACGGAGCTGTCAGAGACAATCAGCTCGGTTATATCCAAAATCCAACATCTTCCGTTCTTCAAATGGCCGTCCAAAATGATGGGACCTCCTGACACGAGAAGACAAGATAGGCGGTGTGAATATCACAAAGATCACGGCCATGATACGGACAGTTGCTATGCCTTGAAAGACCACCTTGAGGAATTGGTGCAAGATGGTCGACTCCAGCAACATGTCCGAAAGAGCGCAATCAAAACATTTGCCCTTCGGCAGGATTCACCTTCGCTCGGCGTCATTCATATGATATACAGCCTTTCAATGCCTCTTACCGTACACGCAATTCAGTCAGTCCCCCAGAAGCAACGCACACCGACGAAATGGCCCCACGAAGCTCCGAGTATTATCTTCGACGATTTCGATCTTATCGGCATAACACTCCCCCATATTGATCCATTGGTCATTGAACTACACGTAAACCGATTTACCGTTGAACGCGTCCTCATAGACCAGGGGAGCACTTCGAAGGTTATGTATTACGAGACATTCATCAAACTCGGCTTCAACGAATCAGACCTGTCTCCGACTCCTCATCCATTATTCGGCTTCAACGCAAATCCAGAGTACCCGTTGGGAAAAATCACACTTCCCGTTCGAGCGGGCTCCTAAACAGTAGATGTAGAATTCTTGGTCATCAAGCTCCCTTCGCCGTATAATCTCATCATGGGGCGAACTTGGTTGCATACTATTCAGGCCGTCCTATGCACCTATCATCAGCTACTACGCTTTCCGACCGAACACGGCATTGAGCAAATTCGTGGTTCCCAGCAATCCGCACAAGCATGTTATCTCCTTTTCTGGAAAGACACCAATGGAGTTGCATGTCAACTCCACTGAAGCCACGGAAGCCCTAGGCGATACCAGCAGCAGCTTGCCAAGTCGCATAATCAACGCGTTCAACTGCGTCACTACACCGGGAGAGTTGATCCTGAAGGTACTTCTGGATGACAAGAAACCGGTTGATGGAAAATTGGGTCCTAACTGAGACGGCCATTATCGGATAGATTCCGTATCGGCGCTGAAATATGTCATGAAGGAGTCTGCCACGGCCTTGGAACCCGACGCACTTGCGAAAATTCTGTCATTAAACCCGACTTGTGGAAATGATCCTAGTTCTAAATGATTCGCTATGTACACACTCCACTTTTGAAATACAAGGATTCTTGTTGAAAAGTTGTAATCCCACCCACTGCGAAATATAATTAAAAAGTGCTACGACGGAAAAAGCCTCCGGATTTGGAGCGCCCTTCGTGGATATCACGATTGACCGATTAAAGTCTCCGGATTCGGAGCCCCATCGGCACATGACGTCTTTGGGCCGAAAAAGCCTCCAGATTCGGAGCGCCCTTCGTGGATATCACGATTGGCCAAAAAGTCTCCGGATTCGGAGTGCCCTTCATGGATATCACGATTGACCCATTAAAGTCTTCGGATTTGGAGCCCTATCGGCGCATGACGTCTTTGGGCCGAAAAAGCCTCCGGATTCGGAGCGCCCTTCGTGGATATCAGGATTGGCCCATTACAGTCTCTAGATTCAGAGCCCCATCGGCGTATGACGTCTTTGGACCGAAAAAGCCTCCGGATTCGGAGCCCATCGGCACATGACATCTTTGGCCGATAAAGCCTCCAAATTTGGCTGACCAAATAGTGTCCCACCGGGCGACGCTCAAGGGCCGTATGAAAAAAATGCTTAATTAAAGTAGGGACATGCAAGTTGAGCTGGCACAACCACATGAACAAAACAAAACGTGCCAACATTCGAAATAAGATGCTTAATTAAGCATAAAAAATTCAGAACGAGATATATAAACTTTTAAAATAACACATTTTATTCGATTAAACAGTAATTACAAAAAACGCAATCCACGTTCGAGCATTACAATATCTATTTTCATACGGCGTCACCTTCGTCCTCACCTTTCTCAAACTTCGAAGGCAAAAAAGGGGAAGTGGTCGCATTAGTACAGCGGCAGCACCGAATCAGCGCCCGCTGCTCGAAGAGCATCCGCAGCTTGAAATGCTCTGATCTGACCGTGCTTGAATCCACGATGTTCACACCGGTGGAGAGCTTTGACACCATAGACAACGTTAAGGCCGAGATCCAGGACAAGAAAGGAATTCCCCACGAAAACAGTAAAACTCAACTGTCGCGGCGCCACGTCGGCCTCATTTCTCGGTCGTGGTTACGGAGAACTTCCACATTGCTGTTTCTCTCTTCGGGGTGATCTGCTTCGACAACTTGGGGGCTGACGTTTTTCCCGTTCTTTGAACGCCCTACCTCTCGCACGAGTGGGTTCCCTGCTACGATTCATTGTAGTATCAAGCTCAGCCAAAGATCGAGCTTCTCCTCTGCTGATTGAAGAAAACTCCATTTGACATTCACACTTATCTAACCCCACGCAGGGCAATTGTTTTAAATCGAGTCTAAACACAGTAAGTGAAGTTACTGGCGCGAAGAGTCCGAGGTGATTTATTTCTAATCCTTGCAGTGACCCCGAGGCGATTTCATTAAACACTGAACTCCAAAAGACGGACACCGATCGATATTGGCCACAGCTATTCCATGTACTAATTTTTGGCTTTTCGAAGTTGAAATGGACCAATTATCTAAACGTCAATTAAAGATGGGCTGACAGTCTCCAGATTCGGAGCCCCATCGGCGCACGACGTCTTTGGGCCGAAAAAGCCTCCGGATTCGGAGCACCCTCGGCGCGTGACGTCTCCGAAGTCGAAATACACGTGTGCCGAATAAAAATTACAACGAAACAAAGTTGAAAAAGGCAAAGTTGAAATAAACAATGCACTATTCAAATTAGATTGTTCAAGCCGTATAAACGTAATACGTGCGCACATTCGGAATAAAATGTGTACTAATATAAAATGCGTAATAAGTGCATTACAAATTGAGAACTAAGCATTTTATTAAAATCAGCTAATAAATATATAATTTCATTTTCAATCTACGTAATTATTACAAGGTTTTCTTCGGTTCGGCAGCTTCTTCATCATCACTATTCTCAATTTCGAAAGTAGAGAAAGGTAAATCATTCTGTTGGTACAACGGAAACGCCGAATCTAACCCTGCCGCCTGGAGATTCTCAACTTGCTGAAGTGCCTTGATCCAACCATGCCTAAATCCACGATTTTCACATCGGCAGACTTCTTCGGCGAGTTTCTCCTTGGTCTTTTGAATTCCGACCTTTCAGCCGTCGTGGAAGCCTTTTTCATAGGCCGTAGCCCTCGCAGTCTCGATCGCAAACATGCTAGCAGTATTACGATCGGCGATCGCATCACTAATCAGCCTTTGACTAACCCTCTCTTCGACAACCAGGTTGGGGTGGCTGGTTGCTTGGGGCCTGGCAAACTTGATTTTCCTTAGCTCACGCTCGGCCTTCTCGGCGCAAGCTTCTAACTTTCAAATGTATTCATCTCTTTGTTCTATGTCGCGGCGAGCGACGTGGAAACGCATGCCGATCTCATAAGTCGTGTACAATCCCCTCACCGCCCCGTGAACGCCTTCACGAAACACTTCGAAGTCCGGTCGACCTACCATCGACTGCTGAACTTCGGGTGGAAAAATCTGTCGAGCATACTCGACTGCCACATTTGGATCTCGAATGATCGAATCCGCCTCTGTCATTGGTCTATTACCCACGAAGACCGTGAAACTCAATGGGTGAGGAGTCTCGTCGGATTCCCTTCCAGGACGAGGTTGAGGAGACTTACGCTGTGGTTGTTTGTCCCTCTTGGACGACCTACTTCGACAACGAGGAGATTGGTGTCTTTTTCAATCCCTCGAAGTCCTACTGCCCGAGCGTGAAGGTTTACCGCTTCGACTCATGGCATCTCCCAGCTCAGCTAGCGTCTTCGCTTCACCTCTGCTATTGAATAAAAGCTTATTTGACATTCGCACTTGTTTAATCTTCTTCCAAGAGCTGGACTGAGTTGCTGACTGAGCACATAAATAGGACTCAAGTTCACGAAGTACACGCCCATTTATTCTCTACGAGGGCAGCACCTCCGAGGCAATCTCATTAATATTGAAGTACACGCCCGTTCACGAAGTCAACAGCCCGGCGCCGACTAAGTCATATGCCCCAATCGCCCCATCCACTACTGATAATCGACGTTCTACGATCATGAACCAGCTGGGGCAAAGGCAGATTCATTAATCTAGACGGCTTGAGTGCCCCAGCCATTCCACGAATCGATTCTCCAGTACAAGATTCATACGTAACGTGTTAATCGGCGTTCTACGATCATGAACCAGCTGGGACAAGGGCAGATTTATTAATCTAGACGGCTTGAGTGCCCCAGCCGTTCCACGAATCGATTCTCCAGTACAAGATTCATAAGTAACGTGTTAATCGGCGTTCGACGTTCATGAACCAGCTGGGGCAAGGACAGATTCATTAATCTAGACGACTTGAGTGCCTTAGCCGTTCTACGAATCGATTCTCCAGTACAAGATTCATACGTAACGTGTTAATCGGCGTTCTACGATCATGAACTAGCTGGGGCAAGGGCAGATTCATCAATCTAGACGGCTTGAGTGCCCCAGCCGTTCCATGAATCGATTCTCCAGTACAAGATTCATAAGTAACGTGTTAATCGGCGTTCTACGTTCATGAACCAGCTTGGCCAAGGGTAGATTCATCAATCTAGACGGCTTGAGTGCCCCAGCCGTTCCACAAATCGATTTATCTGAACAGTAGTCATAAATTCATTTTGTTTATGATTAAATCAGATCCCTAATTTTAATCAGCTGATTAAGTCTGCCGTCTTACATAAGTTTGACATTTTGTTCTAACTGCTGATTCTCCTAACTATATACTCATACAGCAAACAATATGAGAAATAATTTGAGAGCATATAAAATTTTCATTCATAAATTGGGCGCTAGCAGCGGACATTTTATATATGAAAATCCAAAAAAAATGGAAGTCAACTAACAAAAAACATATATTACAATTGCGTAAAGCCTAACAAAACTATAATGTCACCCAAATCAAGTCTCAGGATCAGACTCAAGCGGCTCAACGTCCACTTGCTCGTATGGAATTGGCATGGCCAATGTAACTCCAGCGGTAGCAAGGGCTTTGAGCCAGCCATGTCTGAATCCCCGATTCTCAAATTTGGGGACTTCTTCTACGTAGTCATTAAAAGCGGCGCTCTTCCCAGCCTCGAACACCGCGGAAGCCTCAAATTTGACTTTTTCCTTGGCCTGCTTCAACCCTTCCAACTCGGTCTCCAGTATCGCAAGCGCCTCCTTGTCTAACTTGAGCAATTCCTCGCTCGCGTTTGCCCTCTTCTTGGCGTCAGACCTGAGTAGATACTGAACTATGGAGCCGAGTAAATAAGAGGATAATGAGTGAAAAGTGGACCTGGCCCCGAGGCCCAGGAAACGAGTATAAATAAAGGAACAACAGACTAAGAAATGGATGTGAGAATTGTTGTGCTTAACCCACAATTTAAGTAATCTTGAGTGTTGAGACTGACTTGTCCGTCGGAGTGCTAATTCCGGCACCCTTGATCGGAGTGTTTATTCCTTTTCTGGTAACTATCAGCGGATCACAAGCGTCCCCCAGGATCAAAAGAGTATTTCCAAACCACTTCTCCACATGTTTAAATGCTAAAGACTTATTTATTTTAATTATTTATTATTAATTGATTTTTTTTTTAATATACTGGAACCATAAAATCCAACTTAAACCAACCCAAATTACATTGGATTGAGTTAAATTGGTTCTAGTATAATTGATTTGATTCTGAATCTAAAAATTTAAAACCGGTCATAATTAAATTAATTTTAAATTTAATGTCAAACCAAAGTAAACCACCATATAAACATACCCTGATGGCATGTGCCTCTTGCACATGAAATACGGCACAGATGCGGTCAGCGAATATGAAGGGGAGATTTACCAATAAATCCCAAAATGTAAACTTATGAACCAATTGGTCCCATTTTTATTCTAGTAAACTGTTTAGTCCTGAAAAATTATAAGAGACGTAATTACTCTCATTTAGACACCACTCATCTCTCTCAGCATTCTCTCTCTCTCACATGGAGACCCAGCCATACGCATATCTTCTCTCTCTAGCAGACACAAGACACCATGCACACAAAACACCATTAACACACACATCCAGCAGCCACACTCATATACACCATACACACAACACACACACACACACACACAGCACACACCAAACCCAGCTCTCTCTCCTCTCTCTAAGACACGCCCAGTGCATAACACACACACACTGATACACGCACACACACATACTGATGGCACCCACACACACACACTGATACACACACACAACGCACACAGTACACACGGCATAAACTGAGACATCAACACACATGCATCTACACGCACACACTGATACACGCACACACCCACACTGATACACGCACACATACACACACACACACACACTAATGGCTTCAACACGCACACGCACACACTGATGGCTTTAACACACACACACACACACTGATACACACACACAGCACACACAACGCACACAGTACACATGGCACAAACTGGGACATCAACACATATGCATTAGACTCTTCTCGATTTCTCAATCCAATCACTCCTCACATCAGTTCATAAAGTAAATCATAAATCTAAAACTCAAAAAGCAATTGCTACAGAAACAATTAATTACACACTGTACCTTGCCATTGGCGCAGCCAAATCCACCGAAATCAGATCGATCGTCATCGTAATGTCTGGCATCGTTCTCTGCATCTTTGAGTGGAAGCTGAACCTGAGCGAGCATGTGGTAATTAGGCTCGTTCTCGAATGTGTAAGTCCCCAAAATCATCTTCTGGACCGAGTAGTCCTTCCCCGGCGGCTCTTCCCGATCGGGAAGCCACTCAACAGTGAGAGAAGGCCATTCAAGAGCATGAGTGATGACTAAATCGTACAAGAACGATGTGTTCTTCTTCCAAATCTTGTACTCTTCGTTTACCAGTCTCTCATCTATCTCTCCTCTCATCTCATCGTCGTCTTTCCCCATTGCTAGGTTTCAGAATCGATGAAGACAATGATAATGACGGTGCCCTAATCGAAACTCGATTTTCTCTCTCTATAATTCAATTTTCTAAGTGTTTACTCTTTTTTGTTGTGTGGAAGGGTTTGGAGGGAACAAAATTTTAGAGAGAGAAAGCGCGGGTGGGTTTGCAGACAGGAGGGGGGGAAGAGTTATAATGTGGGAGATGGTGAAGTGATGGTGAAGTGAGGGATCACACTGATGGCCCCCAACAGAATATGGAAACATAACAATAATGGGTAAAATCGTCCACACAGTTACACTAAATATGGAAAATAGGATCAGCAAGAAACAAATTTCCCCACTGATAGGACTTATCCGAACAAAAGAATAAAATTGGGACTAATTGGTTTAATAGTTTGTGAAATGAGATTTATTGGTAAATTTTCCAATATGAAAATGGGGTAATTGCATTACATATGTAGGAAAAGAGAATACAAATTCACGAAATAAATTATAATTATAATTATTAATATTTATAAAAACATTTATTAATTTATAATTACTTTTTTAACACACCACTAATGGGAAAGGGGAGGATAATGTGCCTGTTTGGCAGAACTTAAAAGCAGCTTATTTCAGCTTTCAGCTTAATTTAAGCTATTTTGATGTGTTTGGTTTAGCTTATAGCTTATAGCTTTTTGGAAGTCAGAAATCAGCTTATTCTTTGAGTGGGGCAGGAGATGCTTAATTTATAAGTCAGAAATCAGCTTATGCTCATAGTTATAAGCTATAAACTGTTTAGGCATAAGCTATAAGCACTTTCCCACAGCTCTATCAAACAGGACCAATGTGACAGCTTGATTGAGGTTTGTGCCGATTTTATTTTAATAATTCGAATTGTTTATATTATAAAATCTGTCGAGTGTATTATTTAAAAAGTGAGATTAATCAGATATATATAGCATTATGGTTGGACCATCATTATTTTTAAAAAAAATTATTAAAATTATATTAATAGTTTATTTTTTAAAACATAAATTTAATCTTATTATCAACAATATATGTCTAATTGATTTTTTTTTTTAATAAATTTTTCACTTAACAAATCCTATAATGTAAACGATTTTAATTTTCAAAATAAATTCGAAAAACAACCGCCACAAGTTCACAAGACAGTGGTGTCCTCTCAGTTTCCACCACTAATGTGATATTTCTCTTAAAAAAAGATTCAAAACATGTCACGTGACTCATATCCCATTTATTGTTATTACTATTTATTTATTTATTTTTGGTGTATGTGGGTTATAAATTACACTGATTTTCAAATTTCATAATTATTAAATAATTATACAATATTAAAAGGATTAGAATCAATGTAATAGTGTAAATATGTAAAAATAAATAATGTAAAATAAATTTCAATATAAATAATATGATTTTTTTTATTCATATAATTAACAAATTTATGATAAAAATGATTAAGTGTTCTATAAAATTAGACCTCATGAGAGTTTAATATAATTATATTAAACGTAGAGTGTTTACTGTATTTTATCCAAATTTTAAGAGAAATTATTAGATTATATCCTCTCTTTTTTTTTAACAATATTTGAGGCTCGGGCATGAATTTTAACTGAAGGAGACAATATTAAAGTAAATTATTACGTTAAAGTTATTTAGAACATACTGTTTAGTTTAATTTGATTTGATAAAAAAAACAATATTAATATTTTTACTGTTATTTCATTTTCATGTATATCATTACAGTATATGTAATAAATTATCATAACATTCAAGTTTAGGGAGCTCTCTGGATGCTTGTAAAAAAAGTTCGGGCTCTCGGATGTAGGTCTCTTTTGGATGAACTACTTGTTCGGGTGAGCTAATTTGGTTTTATTTTTTAGTTTTTTTTAGTTATTTTAACTTGATTAAAAAAGTTATGTATAAGATAAATTTTGGTTTTTTTTTTTGTAATTGATTTGATGGTTGAGAGAAAAAAATGAAATGATTATGATTTAAATATTACATTTTGTTTTATTGGCTAAATTAACATGATTTGTCTTTGTTGGCTAATTAAGCCAAAATAGCTCATGCCAAACGAAAAAAAAGTCAGCTTATTGATTTATTTAGGTTATATCACCCTTTTACTTTTTGCACATCTTTCCGTAATAAACAAAAAAAAAAAAAAAACTTATAAGTCATATCCAAAATAATCCTTAGGCAAGCTAGTTTGGGATGAACGTGGACAAATTTTTCTATATTTCAGGTTAAGTTTTGACAAATTCTAGCACTACTGATTTTGCCAATACTTTATCAAATGCGCTTAATTATAAAATAGCATTATTATTTAAGATTAAAAGTTAGATCTAATTTTTAAATTCAGTGATCTTTCAAGCAATTAGGATATTAAAAGTAATACTAACTCTCATATCTTCTGTAATTATCAATAAATTATATCATTTACACATCATTGAGTTTATAAAATAGGTCTAAAGTGGATTTGTATATCATTTTTCATTATAAAAGAGTAATTCATAAAATAATTTAGTTTTAAATGTTTAATTGTGCTATCAAATAGGGCGAATTAACAAGTAATAGTTAGCGATGTTTGGCAACAGTTAAAGTAATATTTTAGATTATTGGTTTTAATTTTATTATTATTATTATTATTATTATTATTATTATTATTATTATTATTATTATTATTATGTAAAAATAAGTTGTGAAACTATTTGGTACAACATTGGAAAAGTTACGAAAATATTTGGAAAATAAATTATTGAGGAAATTACAATTTATTTTTTTTAGTTTGACTTTTGTAACAAGATAAATCTTAAATTTTTTATTTTATTAATTTAAATCCTAATATTTTGATTTGTTTAACAATTTACCTATTTTTGTCAAGTAAAATTAATGAAAATATATATATTTTAGCTATTTAATTCAATGTAAGTATACATAATAGGTTTAATGAACATTTTTTTTATTGATTTGATGCACGGGACTTTCTGGTTGAGCTCATAAGAATAGTCCTCTTTATGTTTGGATCCATAAGGGCATGCCTTCGAGTTTGTTTGGATCCACGCGTGTTATCTGTTGAAATCAAACCCATTTTCCTCTCTCCTCCATATTTCTCTCTAGTGCCTCTCACTCCTCATTTTCTTCGGGCACAGCTTCAAATTTCTTTCTCTCTTCTCTCTCCTCCTTCTTCCTCTCTAGAGGCGACCCTTTCTTTTACCTCTTTGCTCTCCTTTCCATCTTCTCTCTCTTCATTGACAACCTCTCTCTTGTTGACTCTCACTTCGAAGGCTTCAACGCCGATGATTCCAACGAAACCCTAGAAGACTATTATGATTTTGGACTCTCTGTTTTACCGAAACAACTTCAAAACAATGGGCTTCTTCATACCCAATGTGGAACTTTGGCATACGTGTCGTTGGATGTGCTGAGGAAGAATGGTTACGATGGTGCTAAAGCTGATTTATGGCCTTGCGATGTGATTCTCTATGTTCTTCTATCTGGGCTTTTGCCCTTTCAATATGAGAACCTCATGAACATGTATAGAAAGGTTTTCAAAGCAAAGTTTGAATTTTCGCCATGGATTTCCTCTGAATCTCGGAGATTGATTTTGAACTCCTAATGGCCGACCCAAATCGGCGAATCACAATCCTAGGTATAATGCGGGTACCTTGGTTCAACAAAGGATTCACAAGAGCACACTCATTTTCAATACCAAAAAAAAAAAAAAAAAATTCCAAAGAATTATAAGAAGAACAATAAGAATTGACCCAGATGAAGAGTTCAGCCTCGTTCCATACTTTGTTGATCTGGGTTGGATAGTTGTTGACCAATTGAACAGATAAGCTATAAAAATTTAATTAAATGCCCCTCTCTCCGTCCTCTCTCTCCATATGTGTGTGTATATATACGAGAATTTGAACAGATAGGTTAAAATAATTTACTGATAGGTTCAACAAATAAATTAAAAAAATTTAAACAGATAGGTTAAAGTAAAATTTCAATAGATAGTTGATATTTATGGAACAAAATTTGTTAGTGAACTTTTGACCAGCAAATGTTCTTATCGCCAAATAAGATTTTTCTTTAAATTTAATGTCTTTTACCTTCTTTAAATTAGATTTTTCACCAATTTTCTTAATTAAAACTTAAGATTTATTTTGTTATAAAGGTCAAATCTTAAGGTTTTCTATTTTTTTTATTTACAATTTTCCATAAGTTATTAAATTGTTTGCTTTTGTTTTTGCTGTGTAATTGTTCAAAATGGGCTTATAACAGCAAACGAAATGGGCTAATCTAACAACTTTTGTCGATAAAAAAAATATATATATATTTCAATAAGTTACACTACCAACCATTTAAATGAAGTATTAAGACTGAGTAAGGAAATTGAAAAATTCGCAAATTGAATTTGATTTGGTTTTTTTAATTCATTGTTTAGTCTTGATTTGGAAAATTAGGAAACTATTCTCTACGGATTGGTTCCAAATTTAGGTTCACGGTTCCAGATTTCAACTAAACCAGACCATATAACTTAAATCATATATAGTTATTTGCTAGATATTATATTTGTTAAATCAATGATGGAACAATGTGCATGTTTATGTTTTAAAAGGTTATATATGTTTCGAAAAATAATGACAAATTAACGTTGTACAATGTTTGCTTAATCTTATATTTTTACTTAAATGGTCAATATTATGAGAGTAGTTTGTTTGGTGGACATTTTATTATTATTTTTATAGTTTATGATCGGTTGAATTTTAAAATAAAATATTATATGATGTTTCTTGTGAACAAATTATGTGAAACCCTGGTTCTAAACTGAATCGAACCGTGTTTAAATGGTTTGGTTCAAATTGGTTTGATTTGATTCTAATTTTTATGGAACCGTAGAAAATGAATTAATCCTAATTTCATCCCAAACCGATTCAAACCAAACCATGTTCACTCCTATGAAGAATGGATTGGACTTGAAAGCTAGCAATTGTAAATATAAAAAGGCAAGAAAGAAAAGAAAAAAAAGTGACAGGTTTATATCAAGGACACACTTGAATCATAATAAAAAATAATAAATAAAAATAAAAAAATATGGAGGAGAATAATTGGTTCCAAATAACAAACATAGACTTTTTTAACCAAAAAATTTAAAAATAAGGTCACAAACGAGTGGAGCCGAGTTGAGCCAAGTCGAACCGAGCTTTGCTGTCATGACCCAAACCCGCCCCTATAGGTTTAGCGACGTAACCGGCCAGTAATCTTGGGATTAGCAAAGCCTCTTAACAGAATAACAAAATATATAAGGGGCTGAGGAAGTAATTATACAAAATACAAGCTCCATAGAGCTATAAAGACATACATGAAACAGATAATGTTTTAAACTTATATGATGTCAAACTTCCATATACATAGTATCATAAAGGACTTCACCCAATGTTCAGGTAGACAAACCAAACAAAAACAAAAGAACATCTTCAACAGAACCACAAAACTTAACTTCTCAAAAGGAACTTCCTCGAGAGGCACGATGACTGGTTGACCCAAAAACACTCTAGGCAGTAACTTAGACCTGGTTACGCGCTTGCTCACCTACATATATAAATATAAATAGTGAGCGGAAGCCTAATGAATAATAACAAAGTAAAGGATTTAAATGAATGATATCCATAATAGATTCAGAAATCAGAGTTCATATCAGAAACAGATTTATATTCATATTCTTTTTCAAACTGCATACAAAGATCAGAGTTCATGCTTCATCATACATGGTATATCCATTAGCGTTATCATGCTTGTTAGTTCCATAAGGAACCTTCGATACCAGAAACTTGTAATATACTTGAGCCACGGTATTATTACCCCCAGGAAAGGGTCTTGAGACCACGGTATTGTTACCCTCGAGCAAGGGCCTTGTGCTTATAGACCACAATATTATTACCCCCGGGCAAGGGCCTTGTGCTAAGGATGCCACGAATACTAGTCAAAAAATGGGACAGTCATTCATCATATAGAACATAACATTTCATAAACAAATCTTATTCCTTCATACAAAAAATAATTAAAGTTGAACATACCATTACTAAGTTATTACTCACTGATGGCTCTAGATGCAAACAGATAGAGCAGACAAAATCAAACAGCTTATGGCACGTGACCTACACAAACATAACAGATACACATCTTGAAACACATACCCGGATATCACATAACTTCTTCCATTTTGTTCTCAGTGTGTTTCTAAGTCTCATCCTCATTATTAGGTCTTAATTATGGCCTACAAATGTCTAGGATGCAATGAAGATGCTAAAATGCACTTGAACACATTTAACAAAACTTGTTAAAAACAGGGGTCCCTCTCAAGCACAGCTTCCTTCGCTCGAGCGGACATGCAAAATGTGAGTGGTCACTTGAGCGCACATTCTTTCGCTCGAGTAGTCTATAAAAGTACTGGTTGTGTGAATTCTTCACTCGACGGTTGCTGGAGCGTGAGACTGAGGTCCTCGCTCGAACGCACCTCTTGTCACTCGAACGGTCTGCAACAACATGAAACTTCTGAGAGTTTACATTTCACGCTCGAGCAGACTTTTGGTCACTCGAGCAAAAGTGCAAGATCATAGAGTGGTCATTCAAGCGCAAAATCTGTCGCTCGAGCGGAAAGACAAAATCTGAAATTTTCAGATTGCTCTGCCAAGTGCAAAACTCAATTTCAAAGCTACAAATCATGGTCTTTTGGCCCAAAAACTTGAGGAAACTTATATAAACTTGGAAAACATAGTAAAGTAAAAATCATTCCTTGAAACCAAGGCCCAAAAGCATGTGAATTGCTCAAAACCAACTTAAAAGTTTCCAAAATATGACATGCATGCAAAGATAGGCCCTTCAACCACCCATTCCATAATTAATTGAAATGTTTAGTACAAAACCAAGTTGAATGATGAAATCATAGCCAAGGTAAGGTCATGCATCTGAAGGTTCTTGCTTAAACTACTTCAAAACTTCATGATATGCACATACATGCAATGATATGATCTATATTCTTCATTCTAGCTCAATTCTCATGTAATCCATTCAATTTTCTTGAATCCATGGTTTAAGCATCAAAATTATATAATCCAAGGATTGCATTCCTACTTCAAGCTTGAATTCTCAAGTATAGAAGTGTAATCTTCGAAGTTCCTTCCAATTCCTTAATGTCTCTAGCAAATACTCTACAATTGAACTCAAGTTTCTTCCTCTCTCACTCTCACACGTTTTAGTCTTCAAAGATGCTGAGAGTGCAAAGTGTATGAATGGTGTAGAGAGTGGCCTTATATAGGCCCATTACATTGACTTAATTAATCTTGACTTAAACTAAGCAAATGAGCATTAATTAATCTAATTATTTCATTCCGAATCGAATTTCAATTAAACTTACAATAATATTCTAAAAATTTCAACGAACACATTCAAGTCAATTTCATATTTGGATGCTGATAAGGCCTTCAATTCACAGAACAGAACAAAATTAAAGACAGATATTCCTACCCAGAACAAATAGAAACTCATATAGTACATAACACATGTAATAAACACAAAAATAGCACTTTAATGACTTGTTAAACATTCCTAACCATGGTCTATATGTTAATCATCGGTCAGGGTTGTTACATTTGCTAAGTTTGAGCTCGACTTGTTCGCTTATCGAGCTTATTTATTAAGTTCGAACTCGGCTCGATAACTAGTTGGGCTCAAGTTCAGTTTGTTAATATTAATGAGATTCGAGTTTGACTCGGCTTGGCTCGATAAGATTTTTTTATTATTTTTATTATTTAAATAAAGATTTTTTAAATAAAAAATATTATTTATATTATTTAATACATAAATAATGTATTTATGCTATTATTTATGTATAATTTAATATATAAATAATATATTTATTATATAATTTAAATAAAGATAAACAAGTTGAACTTATTCGGGTTTGAGTTCGCCTCATTTACTAAACGAGCCTAATATTCGAGTTCGAGTTCAGCTCGTTTACTAAACGAGTCGAGCCAAGTCAAACCAATTTGCGAACATCTCGATTCATTTGCAACCCTACTTAAAAAGCTAGCTTATATTGAAACCAAACGTGGAACCATATGAAAAACTTTGGAGAGAGAGACAGATAAACAAATGAAAGGGCTTCCAATGATTTTTTTAGAGAAATTATACTATCACCTCTAAAGTTTAAAAGAAAATATTATAAGTCTCATAAGTTTGGCACAATTACATTATCTTTTTTTAGTAAGATTAAAATAATCGAAATAAATGTAGATGATGTAAACACACATGAATAAACAAAGTAAAATATACATAACAATATCAACAAAAAAAAAAAAGAAGACAATATTATTATCCATACTATTAACTAACGTTATTGTAATATCACTACAACAATTTATACTTTTGTCAACTAAAATTTGCGACTAAAAAGAATTTAGTTACCAAAAGTTAACTTTTTAGCAACTAAAAATGTATTAGTCGGTGTTTATTTAGGCTTTAGCTACTAAATTTTTTTAATCGAGATATATTACTTATTGGCAACTAAAAAAATTTTGGTAGCTGAATATGCCACCTTTTCTCAACTAAAAAAATATTAGTCGGCGTAAGTCAATATTTTAGGCTACTAAATGGGGTTTTAGTTGCCGTATATTAATTATTGCCGACAAAAAAAAGTTTAATCGCCAAATAAACAACCATATTTTTATGTTACTCTTTGGCTACCAAAAAATTAGTCGGCAAATATCTACTTTTGGTGACAAAAGCATATTTAGTTGTGGATTACTCAATTTTTTCCGACAAAAAAAAAAATATAGTCGCCAAATTACAAGTTTTGGCGACTAATATTTTAGTAGCTAAAAATGAAGAGTTGCCTACAAAATTTTTAGTCATTATATATTAGTTTTTGGCGACAAATAGCTGTCACTAAAGGTATAATTCATTTTAGAGGTAAATGAATTTTAATATTGGCACCCTTTTCAATGTTTAGACATTCGATTCTTCTCTCTCACACAGATTCTCCATGACCACCAAACCACACCCCACCTCACCTCAATGCAGACCATCGTCTCTCGATTCTCCGTGACCACCAAACCACACCCCACCTCACCTCAGTGCAGACCATCGTCTCTCGCCACCGCCGCAAATCACTCCTGAGCAATCGCCACCGTCTCTTACCACCGCCACCACCGTCGCCACAAAGTTATTCCTTGTTGGATGGTTGGAAGTGAAAATGGATGCAAATTGTGGAATGGTTGATAATATATGTATTGTATTGTTTTGTTTATATATATGATACAGGTTGCATAGAATACAAATAAGTTGTAGATAAATTGATTTTAAAAAATACAAAATGACGTTTTTAATGACTAAACAATTGGTGACTAAAAAAGAAGCAAATAATTTTAGCGACTAAAACTTTAGTAGCTAAAAAAAATAAAACGAAAAAAAAAAATTGGCGACTAAATATTTAGTAGCTAAAAAAAAAATGAATAGGCAACTAAAACATTTAGTAGCTAAAAAAATTAAGGTGAACAAAAAAAAATTTGACAACTAAATATTTAGTCGCACTAAATAATATAAGTTTTTGGCGACAAAAAGCTTTAGTCGCTGAAAATGCACTATTAATTTTATTTAAGCACTTTTGGCGACTAAAAAATTAGTCGTCAATTGTAGACTTTCGGCGACCAAACATTTTTTAGTCATCATTATCTTTTCCGAACAATCATTCAACAACCAATTTGGCGACTAAAAATTTTAGTCGGTAAAAATTTTCAACGAAAAATAGACTTTTAACGATTAAAAATTTAGTCGTCAAAAGTGTCATTTATTGTAGTGTATGTCAAACTTGTGGAATTATTATTATTATTATTATTATTTAATTTCAAAAAGAAGGTTTGTGCAATTTACTATGCCTCCGTTTGGGAAGTGGGTTGACTTTTTGGCTTTTTGACTTTTTTGGCTATTTGAGACTGGGCTCAAAAGCTTGGTTTGGGAAGGACTTTTTGACTTTTTTTGTGAGAGAAGAGTGTAATGATTATGGGTTAAATGTGATGTTTTGTCTGTTGTAGCTCAAATAGCCTATTCTAACTTTTGCGGCTCAAAGAGCCAAAAGAGCCCAAATGAAATCTTCCCAAACGACACCTATTTATATTTATTTATTTTATATATGATGAGGACATGACTGGATAATCAACTAATGGAATAAGATAAGCCACATATAAAATAAACCATTGATTACAAAAGCAAATCCTTAGTTGGTCAATGACCATAGTCTCATAGAGCAACGAACCTTAATAGGGGCTTAATTATTAAATCATAAGGTCATTTGGCCTTTGGGATTTGAGTAGCATTTTATTTTAAAAAATTAGCATTGACCACCTACCACCAACTGCCAAACCCATAGGATTTTTTACCGTGACACAAAAATATTCAATTTTAATATATTTTTTTAAAGTTTTGTTTTAACCTATCTCGAAATTTGAAAATAATATACTCCATGGATCTCATTTTGATAATCTCTTATGAAAATTCTAACTTTTTTAAGGGGATATGTAATCATTGCATTTGAATTGAAATTTTAGAACACTTATTCCAGTAGTACCCTTCTCTTTTTCAATTTTTAATATATCTCTAACTATTTAAAAAGGGTAGTTTTGAAAAAATAAATATATTTGACTTTGGATGAGAAAAATGACTAACAAAATGGGACAGAGGGAGTAGTAAGTTTCACAAGCATGGCATAATTACATTGGGCTCTCGAAAAAATAAATGATCTATTTTCAAAAACATACTTATTATTCAGCCAATGTTTTTGCGACGGCTTTACCGTCGCTAAAGACCTTTAGCTACCCCTTCTGTTGCGACCCCCCTACTACCGTCGCTAAAGGCTATTTACCGTCGCAAAAAAACATTTGAGACGGCTTCTTTGGTATTGGCAACGGTATTTTACCGTCGCAAAAAAATGAATTTTTTGTAGTGAGAAAATGTGAATCATACAAAATGAATAATTTTGATAATTGAAACGAGACTCATGATTAGCTCAATGGGCCTTTCTCAAATTTTCTCAATCCAATTTGAACATGAAATAAGTCAACCCCATTTTTATTATTGTTATCTGACACTTGGGCCGTGTTTGTTTGGCGAATTAGGTTGGATGAGATTGTTAGTGATAGGATGGTTAGTGAAGAGATTGTTAATGTGGGGATTGTTAGTAAGATGATTAAGTAAAAGTGTGTTTGTTATGATGATAGTGTGGGAGATGATTAGTGATGAGATTGTTAAATTATTTTTATACAAAATAAATAAATAAAATTATTTCTATATTAAAACAAACAGATGCACTTGGTAAAAAAAAACATAAAGTTTTTTATATAAAATAGACTTAAAACGTTCACTATTTTCCTAATCCTACTCAAAATTCAATCAAGCGAATCCCCCTACTGAGGGGGATAACTAAGCCTCTCGGTCTATTATTCTCTCCTCTTAAATCATCACCAAACAAACTGTGGGTGGAACTCTCTGCCATAGCACTCCAATCCCTCCTCTGACGCTGGTAAACAAACATGGTCTTGAAGTATGAGAAAGGAGCGAGCAAAAAAAAAAAAAAAATTCCCTTAAATCCACTCAAATCAATCCCTCCGATTTGAGAGGGCGAACGAATTAGATTGCGTGTGTTGAGTGTTAACAATTCAGAAGTCAATTAGTTTGTGGGTTAAAATTTTGGAAAATGATAGAGTTTTAAAAGTAAAGCTCTAATTTGAGCTCTATTGAGCTAGCAAAAAAAAAATACACATCACATCATAAGTGGAATCCACTGTATTAGAACTCTCTTCTTAGAATTTCAAATCATTTTTGTAAAATTTATCAACATGCCGACAGATGGACTCATCTATATATATATATATATTATTTACCTCCTCACAAGCAATTTCTCCCAAATCTTAATATCATTAATCAAATGACACCTGCTCATGATTTTTCATTGCATACTTTTTCTTAATTTTGATTATTTTATATTTTAAATTATAAATTGTGATTTTGAATAACATCATGCATTCAATTAATTTGTAAGTTTTGTGTTAGGGTTTAAAATAAATAATTATTTTTTTGTATAAAATTGTAAAAAATTAATTGAATGAATGCCTGATGCTATGGTTTTTGTTCTTTTTTATTTTATATTTCCAACTCATCCAACTCATTCAAGTCATTGATTTGAAATGTCAATGCCAATTTGGAGGATAGATGGGATGGTGGCGAGTTGAAAAGTTCTGAATTTTCCAAGGATGGGTTTGTTGATGATTTTTCCGCAACAACAATTATTCATAATATTAATTTTGGTATTTTAATAAAGTACTAATGACATAATAAGGAGACAAAAAAAAATTAAAATCAAAATATCACATCATAGTAGATGAAATTTACTGTTAACTCATTAGAGCTGACTTTAGATCTCAAGAATTAAAACTTACTTTGGCAAGCTGGCAAAAAGCTAGCTTTTTTACCCAAGTCACTATCTAAAAAGTTAACTTTTTTGACTAAAAAATTCAAAAATTAATTTTTTACCAACTTCCTAAAACACCACTAAAACCCAAAGCATATTTCTTAAAATCAATCAAAACTGGTCGACAGAGACTTCTAGATCAGGTTTGGCAAATTTTTTAGAAAAATGTTTCTCCTAAGTCAAGCCACCAGTAAAAGTCCTCTTCATTGAGGCTGAAAAGAACTAAAACACAATCGTCTGATAATTGGTTGGCAATCACAATTTCTGTAAGGACTGATTGATCCTTGCTGGCATGCTCACATTTACAAAAATACCCTTCGAAAAGCCAAAAAGCCAACAATGTCACATTGAAATATTACATCATAACTATCACATTAACAAAAATGTATAGTTGTTTATCAAAACACTATCAAAATAAAAAAAAAATAGAACAACATGGAAGGAAACTCTCTACTAATAGGACTTAATAGATTAATAGAAAAAACTTAAGACTAATTGGAGTACTTGTTTGTAAGATAGAATTTATTGGTAAATATCCCTAATTTTAATCAATAAATATTAAATATTAATACCATATGAATTTTTCACAAAACTATCACATAATTTTTCGCTATAGTTGGGTTTATAACTTCAAGATTCGTTTTATGAAGGGGAAATAACAAATCAGTTGAAGGTTGAATTTCTTTTTAGATTAATAGTAAAATGTATAACTTTAATTATTAAGAATCAAACTTTTTTCATGTGTATGTAATTATTTTTGAAAAGTTAATATGATTTGTAATTTCTCCATTCATGAATACCTAAATTTGGCTTTTTGGTTTATTGGTTTTTTTGGATCACAACACCTTTATATTTTTTTGCACTTTTTTTTTTTAAAAAAAAATCTCAAATTTTAACCTACTTCTCGAAATAGGCCAAATTATAATTTTATGCATTCCCCATAAATCATAAATTAAATTATCAATTATTCAAAATAAGATGTGAATCAAAATTCTATATCGATATGGAGTTACATATAGGTGGAAGTAGGTGGTAATTTAACATTGTTACTTCTTATCTACTACATTTGGCGCAATGAATAATTAAAGGGGTATCTAGGCTAACATCCTTTAGCAATTTTAAGTAATATGAGAAGTTCACAATATATATTTTTTATTTTATATTTTTTAAGCCTAAAGTCCCTCATCCATTTCCATATATCACATCTACTCATTCATTCTCTCTCCAATCTTTCCATAATAAAGTACAAAAAAAAAAAAAAACTCAATTGGGCGCCAACTGGAGAAGTTTCAAGCTCTCTTTTCTCTCGCAAAATTGTAGTTATAGCGAAGAATCACAGAAACTTCTCTACCAACCACTGTTGCTTCACTTTCAACGACTACAAACTTAGTTCACTAACAAACCCCCAAAAATTCTTCAATCCCAACTCCAATTTCCCCTAAATTAGGGTTTGTAAAGACTCCATCAATGGCCGGTGCATTGGTCGAAAGTACAGCTTTGGGAGCTACAATTTTGATCACTAGTGTCAATTCCATTAGGAAAATGAGCCGTAGCTCGAAAATCTTGGCTTGAAATTGGCTCAAATGTCGTTTTGGACGTTTTGGGTGGTCTGAAACAGAGGAGAAAAAGGGAGAGAAGAGAGGAAGAAGAGAGGAGAAGAGAAAGAGAAGGGGGAAAGGGAATGGAGAGAAGAGAGGGCCCCTCCACTTCTGCCGTCAACCGAGCCCCTTCTCTTCGTTGCAGCACCAGTGATCGTCGCAGCACCACCGTCGTCGCCTCCGGTCCCGCCGAGCCCCTCCCCTTCGTCGCAGCACCATTGTCGTCAGCCGAGCCCCTCCCCTTCCTCCTTCCTCCTTCCTTCTCCTCCTCTTCCTCCTCCTCCTCCTCCTTCCTTCTCTTCTCCCCCTGTGATTATGCCCCCTCCACTCCTCCTCCTCCTCCTCCTTCCTTCTCTTCTCCTTCTCTGCTTCTGAAATTGGATTCGAGCCAATTTCGAGCTCGACAATTCGAGCTACATAGCAGTTCCAATTTTTTTAAGGGGAAATAATTGAAGAGTGGGGTAGTGGGAATTTTTTTCCTTCAAAATAATGATAAAATTTATAAATTTTAATTATTAAAATTATAAACTTTTTCATGTGTAGGTAATTATTTTTGTAGAGTACGTTTGATTTGTAATTTTTTCTTTTTTTAATTGAAAAATTTATTAGAAATCAACTTTTAGTACTTGTATCTAAATTAATCCATAATAAATTCTAGTATTTTAATAAGTCCAATTAATAGATATTTGATCCACCAAATCCTAATTCTCATGTTTAAGTTATTTTATGAACAATTTTACCCTTACAAATATTTTTTGAACATTTAACAAATTGGTGATGTGAAAATTCATATTTTAGAGTGTGAACATTTGAATCATGGAACATTCACACTATCAATGTAAACTTTAATCCACGTTTCACCCTATTAATATTAGGAGTATTTTAGTAACCATGTTACTCATAGAACTTATTAGAATATAAAAATAATAATTTGGACTAAATGGAACATAAGTAGGTGAAGACAAATTTATGAATAAATGTCCATTTTTAACAGGTTTTTTGTTTTCTTAGAATAGAAAAAGGTAATATGTTCTGTTTGGTAACGTTTTTGTTTTCAGTTTTCTATTTATATTTACAAAAATTAAAAGAGAAAAAAAAACCGTCATATAAACTAATTTGGTAACTTTTTGAGCTTATAATCCCTCAAATAAAAAAACTAAGGCAAAAATTATAAACTCAAAAAAAGTATTTCTTCTGTCCCAAAATATTAGTCTCTTATTCCATTTTTCATTATCCCAAAATATTAGTCTTTTTTTAAAAAACAAGTACAAAAATAATATAAATTTTCTTTTTTGCCCTTGTTTTAAATTCATTAACAATATAAAAAGTACAATTATAACATTGATATTTCTCAAAAAATGTATTATCAAAGGGTAAACCAAACCAAGCCTTAAGTCTCATCAAATGGGGTCGGCTACATGAATCATTCTTCTCCACACGGCCCTATAAAAGGCTATTTTGTTAGTCAAATTAAGTAGATCCAGATCTCTAGTTACAATGCTAGCCAACGTTAATCTAGGTCTATCCCGTCCCTTAACACTTCCATCTGCCGTTACAGCATTGCATCTCTTTACTGTTGCCTCTATTGGTCTCCGTTGAATATGACCAAACCATCTCAATCGATTCTCTTTCAACTTATCTTCTATCGGTACTACTCCTACTCATTCTCGAATACACCTATTCCTAATTCTGTTTTGTCTACTCTTGCCACACATCCACCTTAGTATCCTCATCTCAACCACATTCATCTTATCTGCATGTTGTTTCTTGGTTACTGAACATCGCTGGTCTAATAGTCGTTCTATAGAACTTACCTTTTAGTTTAGTAGGTATTCATTTATCGCACAGTACCCCAGACGCACTTCTCCACTTACGCCATCCCGCCTTAATCCTATGGGCTACATCCGCATCAATCTCCCCCGCTGTTGTGATAATCAAACCTAAATAACGAAAATGTCCACTCTTAGACAGTTTTTGGTTCTCAATCTTCACTTCTTTTCCGCTTTCATTGTTACTGTTACTAAATTTACATTCCATGTACTCTGTGTTAGTTCTGCTTATCCGGAATCCTTTAGATTTAAGAGTTTTTCTCCAAATCTCCAACTTTGTGCTAACTCCTTCTCTAGTCTCATCCACTAGCACAATATCGTCTGCAAAAAGCGTACACCATGGCACGTCATCCTGAATATTTCTCGTCAACTCATCCATAACTAAAGCAAAGAGATAAGGACTTAAGGTGGATCTTTGGTGTAACCCTATAGTGATAGGGAATTCATTTGTCTCTCTAGTAGGTGATCTAATAGTGGTCATCATTCCTTTATACATGTCCCTAATCACATTAATGTAACTTTTTTTCACCCCTTTCTTCTCTAACACCCACCATATTATATCCCGAGGAACTCTATTATATGGTTTCTCAAGGTCGATAAACACCATATAAATGTCTATTTTATTTTCTCTATACTTTTCTATTACTCTCCTCAAAAGATAGATCGCTTTCATTGTTGACTTGCCAGGCATAAACCCAAATTTATTCTCTGACACCTCTCTTATATCTCGTAATCGGTGTTCCATCACCCTCTCCCACACTTTCATTATATGACACATTAGCTTGATTCCTCTATAGTTGTTGCAATTCTGGACATCTCCTTTATTCTTATAGATTGACACTAAAATACTCTTCCTTCACTTATCTGACATGTTCCTAGTCAACAAAATTTTGCTAAACAACCTAGTCAACCAAGCAACCCTTTTTTACCCAAACACTTCTAAGCTTCAATAGGGATATCATCGGGTCTTAAAGCCTTATTCGATTTTATTTCATAAGTGTAATCTCTACTTCAAAGTTTCTAATCCTGCGATAGAACCTATAGTCTTGGTTTATTGTATTACTGGCTATTTCTTCCCCTATTGTCGTACCTTCATGTTCCTCATTTAATAGTTTCTCAAAATAGTTCTTCCATCTTTCTTTAATCTCTTCATCCTTCACCAATACCTTAGAATCTTCACTCTCGATGCACTTAACTTGATTAAAATCTCTTATTTTCCTCTTCCGTATCTTAGCAAGTTTGTATACCCTCTTCTCTCCCTCCTTACTATCTAGTCTAGTATATAGGTTATCATAAGCTTTCAATTTAGCCTCTCTCATTATTTTTTTGACCTCCTTATTAGCCAATCTATAGCTCTTAAGGTTTTCCTCAGTCCTATCCTTCTGCTACTTTTTAAAACACTCTTTTTTTTGCCTTAACTACTGCTTGAACCTCTTCCTCCCAATACCAAGTTTGTCACGACCCAAACCCGCCTCCTATAGGTTTAGCATCGCAACCGGCCAATAATCATGGGATTACTGAAGGCCTTTGAGACAAATTAACATAATATTAGGGGCTACCGGAAGCAAATAACAAATATACAACGTCCATTGAGCTATGCAGACTTATATGAGACCGAAAAATTTTAAACTTTTTATATATATATCTACACATCATCCTTACGTCATCATATATACATATACAAATCATCATATATAAACATATATATAAGCTAGACAAAAAGGGACTTAGCCCTATTTGCAAAATAGACAAAGACTTGTCTAACTGAACAGGAAAACAAAACTTCAACTTATGCACTTAGCCATAACTACTAGACATGTCCGAAACCTCCATGGAAGGCACATAGGTTGACTGATAAAAACAGATTCCAGGTAGGCGCCTCTAAGCTTGGTCACGCCCCTGAACACCTACATACATAATTAATACAGTGAGCTGGAGCCTAGTGAATAATAACAGAGTAAAGGGTTTAATGAATGTTGTCCATAACAGTTACAGAAAACAAAATTTAGTAGTTATCAGAAATGGATTCATAATCATGTTCAGAAATAATAGTTCATAATAGTTACAGATTCATAATCATATTCATAACCAGAATTTGTTGTTAATCATACGTGGTACATTCATTAGCACTAGCAGAAACAATTGACCCATAAAGGGACGGCCATAAAGGCATATAGTTGACCCATAAAGGGACGACCATAAAGGCATACAGTTGACTCATGTACACGGTGACGGTACAGTTGGCTCATGAGACGTACAGTTGGCCCATTAAGGGACATATACATAAGGATCCATAACAATTGGCTCATGAGACGTACAGTTGACCCATAATTGGGATGTAATAGAACAGATAACAGATGTCATTTGAAGCTAAGAATGCCACAGATACATTTCAAAAACATTGGACAACCATTCATTCATACAGAAAATAATATTTCAGAAACAGATCATCTTATATCATTCAGGAAATACTTATAATTGAACGTAGCTTTACAAAGTTATTACTCATAGATAGTAGCAGAAGCAGATCAAACAGATCAAGCAGACAATAGCGCATGACCTACACAAACACATAACATATACACATTGAAGCAAGAGATCAAACTTGACTTTCTTGTTTTCTGTCTAAATAATTCGAAGGCCCATTACGCTTATTTTTTTTTTTCTTTAGTCAAATGAATCGAGTTCTCATTTCACAAATCCCTTTTATTACTAAATCATTCTTTTCTGAATAAACCAATTCCTCACTTGGCTTCTTAATCAAGTAACTAAGTTAATGACTTATTCTTTAATCAACTAATTTATGTTGATTGGTAGCTTATTAATCTTTATTGAGTCATAAATCATGTCTAGAATGCTTTGGGAAGAGATGAGAATAAAAATATAAACTAAATGCAACTTTCCAAAATATGCTGAGAATAGTTGTTCGCTCGAGCGAGCCTTTAGTCGCTCGAGCGGTCTGTAAAAGACTATAAAAAGTACTAGAAGCCTTCAATTTGCGCTCAAGCGGCAATTAGTCTGCTCGAGCGGTCTGTAAAATTCCAGAATTTCGAACTTCTCAAAAATGGCTTCCAAACGCATTTTCAATTCTTTTTAAATCCATGCATATCTTGATCAAAATCATGAAAATGCCTTAGAAAATATAAACACTTATTTATTCATAAATTATTTGCTCAAAATCTTGAAACATAATAATTTATTTATTTAAATCAAAACCTTACTTAATTTCAAAATCAAAGTCTATGAACTCATGGTTTTCTAAACTTCTTTTTCAAAATCAAATGTACAATTAGAATATCAAAATATGTAGAATTTGTTCACGCATTTAGGAACTAGACTCAAACTCATGTAAGATATTCAAAAGTAAATCCAAAATAATTAGCTTCCATAATCATGAACATGCATGTAACTCATTTTATGTTCAAAACCCAATTTCTTCCTAATTCCATGAATTTAATCCCAAATCCTTCTCAATCTCAAGAAATCTATGATGCATGTAAATTTACAACACCCATGATAAATGTTCAATCGCTAATTTTTAACATAATTTTCAAACACTTTAAAAATTCAATTAAACTTGTATATATATAATTCAACCTATCAATTTCATGATTCTACTTTCAATTTGAGCGAAATCATTAATTATCATTATGAATCAACTTTGGGTTTTCAAGAAAAATCAAGACTTCCAAGAAAAATTAAAACTTCTCACACCACTTCTTTTTATTCCAATTTTCCCATTGATTATACACCCAAGGTTCATAATCCATAATCTTATCCCAATAATTGAATCCTAATACTTCAAACCCTAAACCTTCAATTTCCATGATTTAACACTATATGCTCAAAAATGTAGATTTTGCATTTATATAATCAAAATACCACAAATCTATCTATTAATGCAAGTATTAAAGAAGAACTAAGATCCCTACCTCAAGAATCAAGCAAGAGAGCAAAGCTTTGAGAAAAATCCTTTGCAAATCCGAATTCCAATCGACTGAAAATGTTGAGCTTCAAGCCTTCTTCACTTTTTGGTAAGAGATCTTGGCCAATTCTTAGGGAAGTAGAAGGCATTTGAGGTCAAAACCTAGGGTTTTCGGACCTAGGGTGAGAGGGATGAAGAAAGGAGATGAAAGTGTGAAGAATGATCCAGAAAAGTGCCTTTAAACTTGTTGAATTTGCAAATTCCGCTAGAGCGTCTCTTTTCCGCTCGAGCGTACCTGTTTCCAACACAAATTCCAAAACTTCAAACAAGCATAACTCTCTCATTCGGACTCCGTTCTAGGTCGTTCTTGTGTCCAAATCAAAGCCCCGAAAATAAGATTTCCAGCCTCACACCCAAATTCAAAATGTGGAAAAAGAAAAGGGCAAAAAAGTGACGGCTGTTCGTAGGAAAAATTATCCGAATTTAATTTTTGGTTCACTCTTACTTTACCATTATGTTACCACTTCGATCAATGTCCCAAAATAAAACAAGGAGGTTCCAAATATTAAATTGAACTCATTATCATCATCAATTTTTTTTTGGTTTCTTAAATCATTTAAGCCTTCAATTTCTGATCAGACTCAAAATTTCGTTATTAAATTACATATTCAAATTAGGCACCACATAAATGAATTTAATTCATAAATAATCTTAATTCCCAATCCTCTTAACTTAATTAACTCCAATTCGGATCCAATTAATCAAATCTCAATTTTATAAATATGAATCGAATATTTAATTAAACTCTCATATAGTCTGATACTCAAAATTTAAATAATTCAATTTAATATTTGCACTTTCTTGAGCCATTTAGGCTTTCAATTTCTAATTCCAAAATAAATCCTCAACAGAATTACATACGAATTAGTCTCCATAATTTTTATAGATCTCAAATTAAATTAGAATAATTGGCACTTAAAATCCAAATCTCCTTAATTAATTAAGTGCTAATCATTATACATGATGGGGTCGTTACAAAGTTCCCCTAGAACTGGGCCATGTTCCTTTTGACTCTCCAAGCACGTCCCTTGAGATTCTCCTTATACAATTAGTCATCGAGTTCCATATAGTGTTAGCATCATCTTCCAAGTCCCAAGTACCTTCCTTATCCATTTTATTCTTAAATATTTCTAATTTATCGCCTTTTAGGTACCACTATCTCATCCTAGGACGCCCACCATCCTTCCTAGCTTGGCATTGCCCTCTAAAACATAAATCTAGTACCAAAATCTTATGCTGAGAGGCCAGACTCTTTTCAGGAATCACCTTACAATCATTGCATTTTAGGCGGTCCACTTTGCTCACTAAGAAGTAATCTATTTGGCTCTTAATCGACCCACTCTTAAAAGTTATCAAATGCTGCTCCCTCTTCTCATATATAGCATTGGCTACCACTAGGTCAGAAATCAACGTAAAATCTAAGATATTCTCTCCAACCTCATTTCTGTCACCCTTTCAAAGGGTAATTTTGAAAAATTATTTTTTTTAAAGTACAATAATTATACTATCAAAAAAAGTTAAATTTTCTAAAAAGGATCATTATTTTGGGATGAAAAGACTATTTAAATTTATTTATAAACTAAGATAAACACCAAAAGGAAAAGGAAAGGAAACACGAATGAACAGCGAAAGGAAGAGATGGGTGCAAAATCGATAGCTTAACCCTGCGAGCTTCTATCATGAAGCATTAGCGGGGAAGGAAATAAGCTTTTTCAAACCAAACCTTTTTCTTTTTTTTTTTAACTAAACAAAAACTAGTTTACAAATTTTTTATAAACATAAATAAAAAATTGTAAACATTTCCAAATGTCACCTTAATAATTCATAACAATTTCACTTTGTAATTTTTGGGGTCTTCTTAATCTTTTTTTTTTCCTTTGTGTTTGTGTGTGAGTGTGGTAAATTACCATATTATCCTTATAGCATTGTTAGAATATATATATTATACATTAGATATAATATACATTAAACATATGCTGTAAAGGGAACAACACTAACGCACACATTCATTATTATGCTTTCATAGTGCGTAGCTTTCATTATGATGTTTCTTTCTCCTTTCGGTGCTCTTCTCTATAAATGAGAATCATCACTCTTGTAAACAATATACTGAATATAACAAACACTTCATTCAGTCTCTATCACGACCCAAACCCGCCCCTGTAGGTTCGACACCGTAACCGGCCAGTAATCCGTGGATTACCAATCTGAACAGATTAGCAAATAATAAGGAGCTGCGGAAGCAATAATACAAAATAGACAAGGTCCAATGAGCTGTGATAATGTACATAGGACAGAACATTTCAAAACTCATATATATATATATACATAAGCATGCCAGTCAAAAGATACCAACATTTACAAAGTATTTACATCCCAAGACCTGTCTTTACAAAACACATACAGAGACTAGCATGAACACAAAAACAGCCATAGCAATAAACTTCGATCGGAACCTCATCGAAGGCACAACGGTTGGCTGACAAAAACAGTACAGAAGGCCGTCAACTCTGGCCCTGGTCATGTGCCGACTCACCTACATACATAATATAAACTGAGCGAAAGCCCAGTGAATAATAACAGAGTAAAGAGGTTATATGAATGATGTCCAGCACAAGTTAGAATCCATCATTTAAATCAGAGCATAATCAGACTTCAAACAGAAACAGATTCATATACGTTTTCATATTCAGATTTTGGGTCTATTAAGACCCGGTCTATTAAGACCTACTGTACTGTTTAGCTACTGGATGTACCACATATGACTGTTATAATCTGTGAAACTTGGAGCAAAGTGCTGCACGGAACTAAGTGCTACAAAGTGAGCCACCTCTAGAATCTGTGCGAGACACCTCTTGAGTCCATAAGAACTGTACTGTTACTGTTACTGTTACTGCTACTGTACTGTTACTGTTACTGTTACTGCTACTGTACTGTTACTGTTACTGTTACTGCTACTGTACTGCCACTGTACTGTTACTGTACTGTTACTGCTACTGTACTGCCACTGTACTGTTACTGTTACTGTTACTGCTACTGTACTGCCACTGTACTATTACTGTTACTGTTACTGCTACTGTATTGTTACCGTTACTGCCACTGTACTGACGCTGCTACTAGTACTGCTAACGGATGTACCACGTACGATTACTATGATTTCTAAACGACTGTTACGGCATCAATATGAGCCACAAACTGACTGACCGATATATTGAATCAATGAACTGTTTAAATATTGAAAAGACATTTATCCTAAACCTCTTTACGCATTATGTTATTCACTGGGCTTTAGCTCACTGTTTATATATATATGTAGGTGCTCAGCCACCAGATCGGAGCTAGGAGCGTGGGTTAGACTCCAGTTTTGTCAGCCAACCACTGTGCCTCACTGTGAGGTTCTAAGCCGTTCAAGCTTCGGCTTTGGGGTGTTTTAATATTCCCTGTCCGTCCCTGTAACTGTTTTGTTTACTGTATAGACTGTATAGACTGTTACTGTACCGTTTAATAGGGATTAGATCCCTGTTCTGAATGATTGTGCATGTATGTGTAGACTGTCACAGCTCATTGGACATTGTTCATTTACTATATTGGCTTCCGCCAGGCCCTGTGCTCTGTTTTACTGGTTTACTGTTAGGCAGGCCTTCGGTAATCTCGGATTACTGGCCGGTTACGGTGCTAAACCCATAGGGCCGGGTTTGGGTCGTGACACTCCAACCATCCAAAACTCATTTTTCTGGGCCAAATCTTTGGAAAACACATAGTAACCCATAAAACAACATGTTTAAAGCTTCAATTCAAGAAATCATGGCCCAAGAGCAACCCAATTTGTGCAAAATCAACATGAACTCCATGAATATGCTATGAATCCAACATGCAAGGACCCCCCTTGAATTCAAACCTCCCAAAACATAGCCAAACTTAATAATTTGATGAAAAACAAGTTGAATGACCATAATGTGAGTGAAATTAACACATGCATTGAAGAAACTCTAGAAATCACGTTCAAAATGTGAAGAAATGCACATGCATGCATGACTTAAGCCTCAATTCCACATTTTAAGCCAAACTCGATTCTAATGTACAATGTTTCCACGAATCAAGCAAGCTACAACTCAATATCATAATTAAGAAGATGAATTCACTACCTTGGGTTTGAATTCCAAGCTTAGTAGCCTAATCTTCCAAGTTGCCTTCAATCCCTCCAAATTCAAGCAAAATTCTAGATGATCTCACCTTTTCTTCCAACTCTCTAGCTCCTTCTCTCATACGGTTTGTTCTAAGGAAAATGGCTGAAGAAAAGGTGCCTCAAATGTATACATTAAGTCCTCAAACAATGAGCCTAAGGTGGCCCACTCAAGGGCAATTTCATAAATAATTGGACTAATGTACTTTAACGTTATTTAATCTAATTTAATCGCTCCGAACCGAATTTTAATTAAACCTACCACAAAATTCTATAAATCCTAACTAGCGCATAAATCAAGTCAGTTTCTGGTTCGAATGCCGATAAGGCTTTCAATTCGCTAACCGAAACTAAAACGTGAACAGATATTTCTACACTGAACAGATAGAAACACATAAATGATGCAATACACATGCAAATAAATCCCAAATCCATCCTAATCTTCTACAAGGCATAATTAAGTGCGAATTAACATTAATTAGAGGTCGGATCATTACAGTCTTCCCCCCTTAAAAGAGTTTGGTCCTCCAAACTCGAATTACCTTCATTCTGAATCAACATTGGGTCCAATGGGAACAATTCCAGGTATCTCTTCATCATGTCTTACTCGGTTTCCTAAGTTGCATAGGTTCCTCCGTGGTTTTGCCAATCAACTTTTACCAACGGTATTTCTTTATTTCTCAACCTTTTGATTCTGCGGTTCACAATCTGGAGAGGTCTTTCCTCATAAGTGTAGTCATCTTTCAAAAGCACATGGGTCGGTTCAATGACGGGGAGTGGATCTCCCAAATATTCTCGTAGCATCGATACATGAAAGACGTTATGCATATGTTCCATTACTGGAGGCAAGGCTACCCGATGCGATACCGGATTGATCTTTTCAAGGACTTCATAAGGTCCAACATATCTTGGAGCCAATTTTCCCTTAACACCAAACCGATTTTGACCCTTCATCGGGGTCACCTTTATGAACACGTGGTCCCCAACTTCATATTCCCTATCTCTTCTTCGGACATCAGCATAGCTTTTCTGTTGACTCTGTGCAGTTTTCAGGCGTTGCTGGATCAGTTTCACTTTCTCGGTTGTTTCTTGCACAAGTTCTGGTCCCAACAAAGGTCTATCACCTACTTCAGCCCAACATAGTGGAGATCGACATTGTCTTCCATACAAAGCTTCGTAAGGAGCCATTCCAATGCTTGAATGGTAACTGTTGTTGTACACAAATTCGGCTAATGGCAAGTAGGTCTCCCAATTCCCTTGGAACTCTAACACATACATTCTGAGCATATCCTGTAGAGTTTGGTTCGTTCGTTCAGTTTGGACATCTGTCTGTGGGTGATAGGCACTGCTCAGTCTCAATTCAGTCCCCAAAGCCTGTTGCAAACTCTGCCAAAATCTCGATACAAACTTTGAGTCCCTGTCAGACACAATAGATACTGGCACTCCATGCAATCTCACAATTTCAGTCATATAGATATTGGCCAATTTATCAGCGTTATAAATAGTTTTGACAGGTAGAAAATGAGCAGACTTAGTTAAACGGTCAATTATAACCCAGATAGAGTCCATAACTCGAGGAGAACGAGGCAATCCCACATTGAAGTCCATGGTAATGTGCTCCCATTTCCATTCCAGTATTGGGAGTGGTTGTAGCAACCCAACGGGTCGTTGATGCTCAGTTTTAACTTGTTGGCAATGTAGACATCTAGCCACAAAGTCTGCAATACTCTTTTTCATTCCAGGCCACCAAAAATTCTGTTTCAAATTATGATACATCCTCGTGTTACCCGGATGCATAGCAAACTTACTACTGTGAGCTTCGGTCATAACACGTTTTATCAAATCACCACAATCGGGTACACAAAGATGGTTCTAAAATTTCAGCACACCATTCTCAAACACAAATCCAGGCCTCGGCTTTGAATCAAATTCCTCTATGACCTTTTTCAAGTATTTATCCTCGCACTGTTTTTGTTTGATCTCATCAAGAATTGTAGGTTGAGCGGAGATAGCAGTTGACAGCCCAACTTGTTCTAGGTCATTTGGTAATTCTTTTCGGTTGGACAACAAACATGACAAACTTGCACCAAACTTTAGGCTCAAGGCATCTACCACGGTATTAGCTTTCCCTGGGTGGTACAAGATCTGCAAATCATAATCTTTGATTAGTTCTAACCATCGCCACTGTCTCATGTTCAATTCCTTTTGGGTGAAGAAGTATTTCAAGCTCTTATGGTCGGTGTACACCTCACAAGTTATCCCATACAAGTAGTAGCGCCAGATTTCAAAGCAAACACCACAGCTGCTAACTCAAGATCATGCGTTGGGTAATTCTTTTCATGAGGTCGGAGTTGTCTAGAAGCATAGGCAATCACTTTTCCATTTTGCATTAGTACACACCCCAAACCTTTGTAGGAAGTGTCACTGTACACTTGAAACCCATCAATACCATTAGGCAAAGTTAAGATTGGTTCAGTCACTAACCTGGTTTTCAACTCTTGGAAAGCTGCCTCTCTTTGTTCGTTCCAGTCAAATGGCACATTTTTCTGAGTTAACTGAGTCAATGGCATGGCAAGCTTGGAAAAGTCTTTCACAAACCTCCGGTAGTAACCTGCGAGTCCCAGAAAGCTTCGGACTTCTGTCACATTCGTTGGTCTAGGCCAATCCACAACAGCTTCAATTTTCTGAGGGTCTACAAATAATTCATCCTTGTTGATTACATGTCCCAAAAATGCCACACTGTCAAGCCAGAATTCACATTTGGACAATTTAGCATACAGCCTCTTCTCTCTCAAAATCTGCAAGGTGATTCTCAGATGGTTCACATGTTCTTCCTTGTCTTTAGAATAAATCAAAATGTCATCATAAATACAACAATAAAGTCATCCAGATATGATTTAAACACCCTATTCATAAGGCCCATGAAAGCTACAGATGCATTGGTCATCCCAAACGGCATTACTAAAAATTTATAATATCCATATCTAGTTCGGAATGCAGTTTTCTCTATGTCCTCAGCTCTAACCTTTAACTGATGATACCCGGACTTGAGGACAATTTTAGAAAACACTTGGGCACCCTGAAGTTGATCAAACAAGTCATCTATTCGGGGCAGAGGGTATTTATTCTTGATAGTCACTTTGTTCAATTCTCGGTAGTCTATACACAATCTCAAAGATCCATCCTTCTTTTTGACAAACAAAACTAGAGCACCCCAAGGTGAAGTACTCGGACGGATAAATTTCTTATCTAACAGTTCCTGCAGTTGGGTTTTCAATTCTTTCAATTCAGAGGTAGACATTCTATAGGGAGTCTTGGAAATAGGTTGTGTCCCCGGAAACACTTCAACAGTGAATTCAGTCTCTCTTTCAACTAAGTCCCCAGGTAAGTTAGTCGGAAACATATCAGGAAAGTCACAAACAACAGGGATTATTTCTACAGTAGTACTGTCAGATGGTGCAGTCAGTATACAACATAGGTAACCCCTACATCCCTTCCTAAGGAGTTTTACAGCTTTCATAGCCGAAATCAAATACGGGGGAGGAACTACCCCATTCCCAATAAAATTAAATTCAGGCATTCCCGGTGGTCTAAACACAACAGTTTTATTTGCACAGTCAATGGTAGCACAGCATTTAGTCAACCAGTCCATCCCCAAAATACAATCAAAATGACTAATGTCCAAGGGTAATAAATCCACATATAACACCATATCACCAATCATAATATCACACGCCGGATAAACATGAGTACACATCATAGAGTCCCCAGACGGTGTGGATACAGATAACACATATGTCATTTGCTCTAGTGGTCTAGTCAATTTTCGAGAGAAAGCATGCGATACAAAGGAATGTGTAGAACCAGAATCTATCAGTACACATGCATTTTGAGAACATACAGAGAGTGTACCTGACACCATAGTATAGGTGTTGGGTACGTCACCGGGTACTGAGGTGAACACTCTCCCTTGCTTTAATGTTTCATTGTTTGCATTCCCCCTAACATCGGCCCTTGCATTTGGTCTTGCTGCGGAAGCAGACCCGGTGGAACTTGTCATAGGACGGTTAACCTCATTGGATCTCATCGGGCAATCCCTCACCATGTGGCCAGTCTTGCCACAGCGAAAACACGCACCTGATGCTCGATGACAGGCACCCCTGTGTTTCTTTCCGCAGTCGGGGCAGTTTGGAGTAGATCCGCTACTCTGGCTAGAGCTGCCGGAGGATCTTGTATATTGCTTTTTCGAAAACGACTGGCCTTTCTTGAAACCGAATCTGGTCCTCTTTCCTCTCCATTTTGTTGTTGGTGTTGTAGTTTGTTTCTTAGCTGCTATTGTGGCTTCTGCCATCAATGCCCTATCGAGTACCTCCACATAAGTAGGTAACGTCAGGACACCCACTCAGTCAAATATTTCCAGGTCCAGCCCTCCCTCAAAATTTCATGCTTTCTTGTAATCAGTATCCACCATATGTGGAGCAAAACGTGCCAACTCGGTGAATTTGGCTTCATATTCTGCTACAGCCATTCTTCCCTGTTTAAACTCTTGGAATTCCGACACTTTCCGATCCCTGAAACATTGGGGAAAGTACTTGTCGTAGAAGATAGCATTAAACTGTGCCCATGTCATATTCCCGTTGCCATTTCGGATCAGTAACCACCACCTGCGAGCTTCATCTTTCAGAGTGTAGGTGGCTAGGAGGACTTTCTGAGTTTCGGTACAAGGGAACACTTCATACAACTTCTCCATTTCAAGTAACCACGTCTCTGCTTTCAAAGGTTCAATTCCACCATAGAACGTTGGCGGTTTCATTTTCATGAATTTTTGTGTCAGATTGATGATGCCATTATTATCTGCCTCGGCTTGTGCTGGTGGAGGCGGAGGGGGCAAAGGTTATTGTCTCTGTTGTTGTGTCCAGGCTTTAGTCAACGCTGCTAACATTTGCTCCATCCGGCCCATACGGGCCTCCGAAGATTCACTTTCACCACTTCCCCTTGCATTGTCCATCTTACTATACAGACATCAAATGATAATAAACACAGGCATAATCTTATTCGTTTCCTTCAATTCATTTGATTCAAATGTACATTCAGTTTTCATATTCAATTGAATTACCGCACACTCACACATGCAGATGGAATGCCCCTAACTCTTACTAGGACATCCTAAGCTCATACGGACCTATGTGTGCGGTAGAACACATGCTCTGATACCACTCTATCATGACCCAAACCCACCCCTGTAGGTTCGGCACCGTAACCGGTCAGTAATCCGTGGATTACCAAAGGCCTCTGAACAGATTAGCAAATAATAAGGGGCTGCGGAAGCAATAATACAAAATAGACAAGGTCCAATGAGCTGTGATAACGTACATAGGACAGAACATTTCAAAACTTATCTATATACATAAGCATGCCAGTCAAAGGACACCAATATTTACAAAGTATTTACATCCCAAGACCTGTCTTTACAAAACACATACAGAGACTAGCATGGAAACAAAAACAGCCACGGTATTAGACTTCGATCAGAACCTCCTCGGGAGGCACAACGGTTGGCTGACAAAATAGTACAGAAGGCCGTCAACTCTGGCCCTGGTCATGTGCCGGCTCACCTACATACATAATATAAACTGTGAGCGAAAGCCCAGTGAATAATAACAGAGTAAAGGGGTTATATGAATGATGTCCAGCACAAGTTAGAATCCATCATTTAAATCAGAGCATAATCAGACTTCAAACAGAAACAGATTCATATACGTTTTCATATTCAGATTTTGCATAAGATCATACGTGGTACACCCATTAGATATCAGCTCAGATTGGTCTAAAGACCCACATACATAGTTGGTACCAATGACCACAAAGGTCCATATCTTGCGCGCAAGTAGCCATGGTATTGTTACCCCCAGGCAAGGGCCACGTGCAGATTAGCCGCGATATTGTTACCCCCGGGCGAGGGCCACATGCAGATTGGCCACGGTATTGTTACCCCCGGACGAGGGCCACGTGAACTAAGGGTGCCACAATTACTTTTTAGAAAATTGGACATTCATTCATAATTCGTAAGATAGCATTTCAGAAAACAGATCATACAATACCAGTCAGAAAATACTTAAGTTGAACATAACTTTACGGAGTTAATACTCACAATGGGCTTGGAGACAGACAGATAGAGCAGATCGATCAGACAGGACGTGGCACGTGACCTACACGACACATAACAGATACACACTTGAAACACACGTTCTAATTGTACAAGACTTATTTCGTTTGGCTCTTAGTGTGTTTCTAATCTCTTAACCTCATTATGGGATCTTAAACATGGCCTAGGAATGCCTAGGATGGAATGAAGATGTAAAAATGCCTTGGAAACATTTTCTCAAAATTTGCTAAAATAAAGTCCATGCTCGAGCGTGGGTTTCCTCGCTCGAGCGGACATGTAGATAAGGAAGCTACGCTCGAGCGTGGACTTCCTCGCTCGAGCGGACTGTAAACCATGACAAAAATGCTGGATGTGCGATTTTCACGCTCGACGGAAACTCGACCTCCGCTTGAGCGTGAGACTCAGACCCTCGCTCGTGCGTAGATTCCCTCACTCGAGCGGACTGCAAAACACAAGAACTTCTGGGTATATGCATTTCATGCTCGAGCGTGACTCTCGTCGCTCGAGCGGAAGTGCATGTACTCAGGCTTCACGCTCAAGCGTGAAAGTCCTCACTCGAGCGTGGGTCAAATTTCTAGAAAATCCAGATTGACCTCCAAGCATGAAACTCGACCTCCAACCATCCAAAACTCATTTTTTTGGGCCAAATCTTTGGAAAACACATAGTAACCCATAAAACAACATGTTTAAAGCTTCAATTCAAGAAATCATGGCCCAAAAGCAACCCAATTTGTGCAAAATCAATATGAACTCCATGAATATGCTATGAATCCAACATGCAAGGACCCTTCTTGAATTCAAACCTCCCAAAACATAACCAAACTTAGTAATTTGATGAAAAACAAGTTGAATGACCACAATGTGAGTGAAATTAACACATGCATTGAAGAAACTCTAGAAATCACGTTCAAAATGTGAAGAAATGCACATGCATGCATAACTTAAGCCTCAATTCCACATTTTAAGCCAAACTAGGCTCTAATCTACAATGTTTCCACGAATCAAGCAAGCTACAACTCAATATCATAATTAAGGAGATGAATTCACTACCTTAGGCTTGAATTCCAAGCTTAGTAGCCTAATCTTCCAAGTTGCCTTCAATCCCTCCAAATTCAAGCAAAATTCTAGATGATCTCAACGTTTCTTCTAACTCTCTAGCTCCCTCTCTCATACGGTTTGTTCTAAGGAAAATGGCTGAAGAAAAGGTGCCTCAAATGTATATATTAAGTCCTCAAACAATGACCCTAAGGTGGCCCACTCAAGGGCAATTTCGTAAATAATTGGACTAATGTAATTTAACGTTATTTAATCTAATTTAATCGCTCCGAACCGAATTTTAATTAAACCTACCATAAAATTCTACAAATCCTAACTAGTGCATAAATCAAGTCAGTTTCTGATTTGAATGCCGATAAGGCTTTCAATTCGCTAACCGAAACTAAAACGTGAACAGATATTTCTACACCGAACAGATAGAAACACATAAATGATGCAATACACATGCAAATAAATCCCAAATCCATCCTAATCTTCTACAAGGCATAATTAAGTACGAATTAACATTAATTAAAGGTCGGGGTCATTACAGTCTGTCGCTTTTTCTCTCCCTCTCTACCAATCTTACATGGTATCAGAGCTGAGTTCTACACTCTTGACATTTTTCATTTTTTGGTGCTTAGTCCCGTACACAGTGGAACTACACCAAACAGCTCGGAATCACCTCACGATTCCAACGGCACCACGCCTGTCACCAGAAACGTCGTCACGCACCTCCACATGCCACCTTTGTGTTTGGCGCGTCTCAGCTTCCGCCGCCACTCGCACACGCACTTTCACGCGCCCTCTGTTGCCTGCTCACGTCAGTGTCTGACACCAACCCTGCTCATTCGTGCGCCGTGCCTGCTGATGTGCGCCTCACGTGCGTCGTTCCGCTATTGTGCACCCGCGTGCGCCAGTGTGCTCCCGTGGGCCGCGCGTGCACCAGTCTACTACAGTGCGCCGCACGCCCTTCCTACTATCGTGCTCGTCACTGCAACCTGCTATCGTGCGCCGCTGACATCATTTTAGCCTCTACCGACGTCACCTCTACACAGCACACCTTTTCTAGCTATTTTCGACCTTCCGAACTTACTGGTACACTTTGTTTTATCTAATTTTGCTCCTACAGGTCTGTTCCTATTTATTTAACCCTACTCAACTATTATTATGGATCGTCATGATGCCTCACATCCAATTTCTGTTATTCTCAATGGTTCCAACTATGTTCTGTAGGCCCAAGCCATGTCTTCCTTCCTCAAAGGAAAGAAGCTCTGGCATATTATCACCGGGGATGTGACCCAACCGGTGAAAGACACTAATGCAACTGCTGCTACTACTGCTACTACTACTACTACTGCTATTACTGCTGCTACATATGAAGACCGACTTGTGGAATGGGACAGTAAGAACTACCAGATCATTACCTGGTTTCGAAATACCTCTGTTCCCTCTATCAGTCTTCAGTTTGGTCATTTTCAGCTTGACTCTGTAACCACTCCTGCAAAAGACATTTGGGATTTTTTGAAAGAACAATACCAGACTACTGGTCTTGGCTACCAATATCAACTTCAGAGCCAATTTCACCGCATGCGCCAAGAATCCAGTCAGTCTATTAATGACTTTCTTTCTCAAATGTATTCTGTTTGGGACCAGCTTGCTCTTTCAGAACCAGTATGGCCTCACCGAGAAGATGCTGCTTTATTTACTACCTATCGTAATCAGCAGCGATTGGTTCACTTTCTCATGGCTTTCACTCCCTCTTTTAAGCCCGTGCATGCCTTTCTTCTTCATCGCCTTCCGTTGCCCACTCTTGAACAAGCTATTTCTGAGCTGCTATCTGAGGAAACTCGTCTTGGTACTCTCCAAACTCATCATGTGGACTCTGTTCTTGCCACTTCTCAGTCCTGGCCATCATTTACCCAGCAGACCACTGCCTGCCTCTATTGTCAGAATCGGGTCCTTCCTTCAACACATCTCCTCGTCCATTGCCCCGTCAGATCCTGCCGATACTACAACAAACTTGGTCCTTGTCATCTGCAACATAATTGTTTTCGTAATCCATCCCGATCATCCTCCACTAGCCACTCCTCTCGCGGTGGTTCTTTCCGGGGGAGTTCTCATTGTTTCAGGAATTAGTCTCATCGCACTGCTGCTGCTGCCTCTGAGGATTTCTCTGAGTCACCTGCTCCGTCTACCTCTTTTTTTTCTCAAACTGATGTAGAGGCCATGTTCAAACAACTTCTCTCTGCCTCTGGTACACCTCCTCCTACTGCTTTGTCTGTGATCCCAGGTAACTCTTCTTGGTATTTTGACTCCGTCTGTTGTAATTATATGACCTCTAGTTCTACTATATTTTCTCTCATCTCTTCATCTACTCATATTCCCTCAATTCATACTACTGATGGTTCTTTCATGCCTGTCCGTCATGTTGGTACTGTTTCCACATCTTCTTTATCTTTACCTCAAGTTTATCATATCCCTGCTCTCACCTTAAACCTTATTTCTATTGGTCAATTATGTAAGCTTAGTCTAACTGTCATATTTTCTGCTACTGATTGTTTGGTGCAGGACCCTCAGACAAGACAGACTATTGGGATCGGCCGTAAGCACGGACATCTCTATGAACTCATTCACCTTCATGTTCCTGACTCGTCTCAGATCGTTGTTCCTGCATCTGCTTCCTCATTATCTCGTTTTCATCTTTGGCATTGTCGCTTAGGGCATATTTCTGTTAGTCGCTTAAAGTCTTTGGTTTCTAGTGGTCAATTGGGTCATGTAATTCCAGATACTTTCGATTGTATACCCTGTCAACTTGCAAAACAACCTGCTTTATCATTCAATAAAAGTACTTCTGTTTCTCATGCACCTTTGATCTTATACATTCGGATATTTGGGGCCCATCCCCTACTACTACTATGGGGGGGATCTCGTTATTTTGTTGTTTTTATTAATGATTTTTCCCGGTTTACTTGGCTTTTTCTCATGAAAACTCGGTCTGAATTTAAACACCTTTATTATAGATTTGCCAAAATAGTCCACACCTAATTTTCAAAAACCATCAAACTTTTTTGCTCTGACAATGGTATAGAATATTGGGATTCCGATTTTCTTTCCTTTCTTCAGAGTCATGGTACACAGCCTCATCATTCATGCGCTGGCACGTCCCAACAAAATGGCCGTGCTGAAAGGAAACATCGGCATATTCTTGACATTACTCGCGCTCTCCTTCTCTCTTCTTCCTGCCTTGAAAACTTTTGAGGAGAAGCTGCCCTTACTGCTGTATATTCTATCAATTGTGCTCCTACCCCTGTCATCAATAATCAAACTCCCTTTGAACGTCTACATGGCACTCCCTCTCCATACACCAATCTTCGGGTTTTTGGCTCTGCCTGCTTTGTTCTGCTTCAATCCCATGAACACACCAAGCTGGAACCTCATTCTCGTCTTTGCTTCTTTCTTGGGTATGGAATTGAACATAAAGGCTTTCGTTGTTGGGATCCTCTCTCTAAGCGTCTCCGTATCTCCCGACATGTCATTTTCTGGGAGCACAAAATGTTTTCCTCCCTATCCTCCTTTCACTTACCCGCACTTTCCACTAATGTCCTATTTACTAATCCTTCCATAGATCTCTTCTCTAATGACTTTGATACAGGTTCCTCCTTCATCGAGACACCCTTATTGACCCCTGATCCCGTCCAGACTGCTCTCCCTGAAGGTCCACCTCTCATTGCGCCACCTCATTCTTCTTCTCTTTCTTCACCGGCTCTTCCTCCCACCGATCCTCCTACGGGTCGACCACACCAAGTAACTCAACCACCTATCCATCTTCGTGATTATATTGTTGGGTCTGCTGCCTTTTATACTTATGAACCTACCTCCTATCATGAGGCTTGTACTAATCCTCTTTGGCAACAAGCTATGAGTGATGAACTCCAGGCTTTGGACGAAACTCATACTTAGGATCTTGTTGATCTTCCTCCTGGCAAGACTGCGATTAGCTGCAAATGGGTTTACAAAATCAAGACTCATTCTGATGGCTCTATTGAACGCTACAAAGCTCGTCTTGTTGCCAAGGGTTTCAACCAGGAATATGGTATTGATTATGAGGAGACCTTCTCCCCTGTTGCTCGGCTTACCTCTGTTCGCAGTTTGCTTGCTGTTTCTGCTGCTCGCCATTGGGAGCTCTTTCAGATGGATGTAAAAAATGCTTTTCTCAATGGTAATATTCTTGAGGAGATCTACATGCAACCTCCACCTGGGTCCACTTTTCCACCTCATAAGGTTTGCAAACTACAGTGTGCCCTCTATGGCCTCAAGCAAGAACTCCGCACTTGGTTTGCTAAATTCAGTTCTACTATTCATGACTTTGGGTTCACCTCTAGCTCCTATGACTCTGCTTTATTTATACGGACTACTCCTCATGGTACCACTCTTTTTCTTCTTTATGTGGATGATATGATTATCACTGGTAATGATGCAGCTGGTATTCTCCACCTCAAACGTTTTCTCCACCGTCAGTTTGAGATGAAGGACCTTGGTACTCTTAACTACTTCTTAGGCCTTAAAGTCTCCCATGATTCTACTGGTTCCTATTTGTCCCAGGCCAAATATGCATCCGATCTTCTGGCCTATGCTAGTCTTACCAATTGCAAAATTACCTCTACTCCAGTTGATCCTCAGCTTCGTCTCACTCCTCTCGATGGGGATCTCCTCTCAGATGCTACTCTTTATCGCCAACTCGTTGGTAGTCTTGTCTATCTCATTGTGACTCGTCCTGACATTGCCTATGTTGTTCACATTGTTAGTCAGTACATGTTGGCTCCTCGCACTCACTATTATACTGCTCTACTCCGCATCCTTCGCTACCTCAAAGGCACTCTGTTCCGTGGCCTTCACTACTCAGTTTCCTTCTCCCTTTAATTGTGTGCTTTTTCTGATGCTGATTGGGCTGGGGATCCTACGAATTGACGCTCCACCACGAGTTTCTGTTTCTTCTTAGGGGATTCTCTTCTTACTTGGCGTAGCAAGAAACAATTCCTCACTGCCCGCTCTAGTACCGAAGCTGAATACCGAGCTCTTACTGATACTACTCAGGAACTTCTCTGGCTTCGCTGGCTCCTTGCTGATATGGGTGTTTCTTCTTCTAGAGCTACCTCTCTCTATTGTGACAATCAGAGTGCCATTCATATTACTCACAATGATGTTTTTCATGATCGCACCAAGCATATTGAGATTGATTGTCATTTCATTCGACAGCATGTTACCCTTGGTACTGTTCATCTTCTCCCTATTGCTTCTGCCGATAAACCTGCTGACATTTTCACCAAGGCTCATCCTCATGGGCGCTTCAATGATCTTGTTTCCAAACTCAACTTGGTGGATGCCTACCGTCCTTGAGTTTGCGGGGGGTTGTTAGTATATATATATATATTATACATTAGATATAATATACATTAGACATATGCTGTAAAGGGAACAACACTAACACACACTTTCATTATTATGTTTTTATAGTTTGTAGCTTTCATTATGATGTTTCTTTCTTCTTTTGGTGCTCTTCTTTATAAATGAGAATCATTACTCTTGTAAACAATATACTGAATATAACAAACGCTTCATTCCGTCTCTTTTTTTTTTTCCTTTGCTTTGTGTGTGAGTGTGATAATTTACCTTATTATCCTTATAGTACTGTGAAACTATTATCAAAAGACCTAGTAATTTTTTTTGAAAGTATTGAAAGTAAAATTGTCTTTTCAAAAGTTTGCAAAAAAAATTAATTAATTATGGGGAATCCATCCTAAACAGACTTCTTTACTTTTAAGTTTTTTAAGCAAAAAATTGCTTATTTAGCTTCAAATATGATCATTGTATAAGGTATAAATTGAGCAAATGTTAGATAACATGCTAAAAAAAGGAGAATGGAAAGATTAAAAGTCTTTGTTGTTCAATATAAAGTTATTGTCGATGTGAAAATTTCAATAATGTAATGAAGATTATATGTTCTTGAGTTTTGTTATAGATAATTTTTTGATAATTGATAAAGGAGGTAAATGGGAACATTATAGAGGGTAGTGGTTGGAAAAGCTGGACATCCTAGCTGGACTAGGATGTCAAGAGTGGTGCTATGGTGGTTAGAATAGGGTGGAGGAGGGATTGCGACTGTAACGCCCCACTCCCGGGTCGTTAAATACTCTAAAATAGCCACACACACACAAAAAAAAAAAAAAAAAAAAAAAAAAAAAAAAAAAAAAAAAAAGAGAAAGAGAATCAGATTCGGTGGCAAGGATATGCCACATGCTAACTTGCATGTAAGCATGGAAAATTTCATCCCATCATCATTCTTGGGTTAAGGAGAATGGTAGTGGAGAGTATAATGAGAAAGAGAGAGAGAGAGAGAGAGAGAGAGAGAGGGGGGAGCTCAGCATATATATACACCAAGAATGGCTGAGCAAAATCCCATGCAAAGAGAGGCTTAGTCTGCTCTTTCGTACAAGTGAGGGAAAATAAGAAAAAAAAAAATTTCTTAGCTAACAGTAGAAGGAGAAAAAAAGAGGAAGGTTAAGGAAGCAAAATTTTTCTACCATTTCATCACCCATTTGAATCCTACTATTAAGTAAGAAAACCCTCTCAATCCTCTCATTTTTTTATATATTTGAAATTTCCAAATTATATACATATGATAAATTGTCTAAACCTGTAGATAGGATTTTATTTATACTTGTATAAAAATTTTATGATGGTATATTAAATATTGGTAATCTGAAAATCATGATAATATTGTAGAATTTGGACTTGCATGTATAGTTTATGCAATTAAAAGATTATTGAAGATGTTATTTGACCCTTTTAAATCTGCCCGAAAGTTGTACGAATTTTTAGACAATTTTGTACTCAAAATTTAGAGATGATTTCTCTACAAAGTTGTTGAAAATGATATCTAGTTCATCCAGGAATTTTGGCAACAATTTTTGAGCTTTCTACGAATTTATACAAAGTTTTAACTAAATCTGGAGTTGTGAGACAGATTTTACTATGTATTTGAAAATTTATTTAAAATTATATACTAAACCAAATCTGGTAATTTTTAACTAAAAGATGAAATTTGAGAAGCCTAGTTTCATGATAAATTTTTAGATTATGGATTTGATCTATAAATTTAAGCATGGAATTAATGTAAGGAAATGTGACAAATCTGTGTCATAAAAATTGCTGAAAATTTTACAGGATTATTTACATCTTATTTTTCTGAAATTCTTTCTGAAAAGTGACCTAATCATCCCTATTGAGTATTCTGTTCAATTGCATGAATTTTAGGATTGTGTAAATAATTTATTTAAAATTTTTAATACCTATGTTACAATCTGAAATTTTCTGGACAGGATAAAATCATCATTTCAATATTGTGTTGGTCTAATCCATCAACTATTATAAATTAGTAATCCCTGTAAGGGTGTGTTGTGATTTATTTAATATTGTGCTAAGTCTAATTTGGTAAATCAAAAATTTGTGCATGGGTGTAATTATGGTTTATTTCTTATATCTAAGTTATTATGTTCATACCATGGTTTAAATTAATTGTCTATTAACTTTTATACGTTGAATTATTTTTGGTGTGACATGTATAATGTTGGGAGTTTTGTTTTAGTTGGTATAACATTATTGGTGATTGAGAATTGAATCATTTGTGTTTAATATATAAATTAACCGAAATGATTAATGGCATATATATAAAGTTACTGACAGAGGGTTAATACCGGGTATTCAGGGTGAGCCCTGGTTTTTAATAACTGTTAAGTAAATTGTGTCGCGAAACCCTAAGTTGGCACGGGGATTATTTGAACCCTTATTGGTATTTGGTTTTGGAATAAGGGTGAATGTGCGGATGGCACGCAGGGAAGTTACGTACCCCTAGCAGACCGTTCCCTTGGGGCAGACCACGGATGTCACGGTTTGGGTATATAACTCCGGGCGTGAGTATCTTTGGTAGTTCTTGAATATTTAACCAAGGGGGGGTTTCCAAATTAACCGTGGCCATGACTTAGTGGTTAGTAAGTTAAACCTCTTTGGCGAGATTTCAAAGGTCACCTAAGTTATTAAAATTATTTGAGGTATTTTAATGGTTGTAATTTATGTTTACGATTATATTATTATCCCGTGTTTATAATCTCATTATTTTCTCTCAAAAAGAATGGTAGGTTGGTTATATTTTCTTACTGTGTTGCAAAACTCATGGCATATATTTTGTTGCCCTGGCGTTTCATGCCAGATTATGTCGAGGAAAGGACTGAGACTGAAATTGGAACTGCTGCTAATATCGAACCTTGGCTAACTTAGAGTCAAGATTTTATCAAAATAAAATCCTGTTATTTCTTGTATTAATATTTAACTATATTGTGACGTTGTGTGTGAACTTGTAGTTTTATTTTGTTGTTGGACTTTGGCTATGTAAGAATTTAAAAGTTCCTAATTAGTATTTAAAATTTTATCTAGCAAGTTATTGTTATTTAAATCTTATGACATTTCAAAAAAAAATTTATATCAAAGTGTGTAGCGGAACCATGTTATTTGGAGTTTTAGTTGAGATTAAATTTTAGAACATTACGGATTGGAATTTTGAGGACGAAATTATTTTAAGGGGGATAGATTGTAACACCCCGTATTTTGAGGTATTAATATTTGGTGAGTGGTATTGGTGGTTTATTATAATAATTTAGTGGTGAGATTTTTAGATGGAAATCAAAATAAAAAAAAAATTATTTATTGTATTTATCACATTTCTTTTATATCTATCTCATTGTTATTTATCCTCATTTAATAATAAATTTATCAATTTTCTTATCATTCCCCATCACATGGAGAAAAAAAAGAAAAAAAAATAAGAACAAAATAAAACAAAACTGTGGGCAACAGCCCATGTTTTCCCCACTTACCAAACCACCCATTTGTTTTGATCTTAGTTTCGGGGTGGTATATTGCCTACCCTATCAGCAATCGCGCGTATAATTCGAGCGACATCGCCATCAGACACTCCATCACCATTACCGTTGTTATTATTTCTTGTTCGTCCAGCCATTCTGCATGATGGGATTTTTTTTTTCTTTTAGTAATTCGTGATTTGTTCATTTATTTATTATCATTGTTATTATTATTATTATTATTATTATTATTATTATTATTATGTGCAAGGATAGTAAAAAAAAACTTCATCATGCAGAATGGCTGGACGAACAAGAAATAATAACAACGGTAATGGCGATGGAGTGTCTGATGGCGATGTGCTCGAATTATACGCGCGATTGCTGATAGGGTAGGCAATATACCACCCCGAAACCAAGATCAAAACAAATGCGTGGTTTGGTGTGTTAAGTCGGGAAAAGATGGGCTGTTGTCCACAATTTTGTTTTATTTTGTTATTATTTTTTTTTTCTTTTTTTTCTCCATGTGATGGGGAATGATGAGAAAATTGATAAATTTATTATTAAATGAGGATAAATAACAATGAGATAGATACAAAATAAATGTGATAAATACAATAAATAAAAAAAATTATTTTGATTTCCATCTAAAAATCTCACCACTAAATTATTATAATAAACCACCAATACCACTTATTAAATATTAATACCTCAAAATACGAAGTGGTACAGCGACAATCGTAGAAAGGTAAGAAAGAGGTGCTACAAAGGAGGGGTGCAAGCGAGAATGGAGATTCATAGAAAGGGAAGAGAAAAGCACGGGAGAATAGAGAGAAAAAGGGTAATTTTGTTATTTAATCAAAATTCATATTTATTTGTAATTATATACAACTATTCACATTTGGTGTGATTGGTGTGATTAATATTTTTCATCCTACCAAATTGTTATTATTTTGGTCTATTTTGTCAACTGATTAAAAGTCAGCTTTTTAGTTTTTTAACTTTTTTTAATCATATCATTTTTTTATTTTTTTGTACTTTTTTTTAAAAAAAAAAAAACTAAAAATTTTTTTTAAAAAAATAATTTGTAACCTACTTCTCAAAATATGTCTCATAACATTTTAAAGAAATTACAATTTAGTAAAAATTTTATAAAATAATTACAGATTTGTGTAAAATTTAAGAATTTAATTATTAAAATGTATAAAATTTATCATTAATTTAAAATTATTTTGTGAAATTTTTATTAAATTGTAATTTTTTCTTTTTTTCTTTTTCTTCAATTTTCGCGCCCCTAAATTTCATTATACAAAAATTGAATCCGACTTTCGTCTTGTATATAGGGGAAGTTATTTGGTGGTTTAGAAATATTGTTTCACATTATTCATTTAAGGATAAGTGTCCAATTGTCTTTTAAAAAAGACAAAAATAAAGAAATTACAATTTAGTAAAAATTTTATAAAATAATTACAGATTTGTGTAAAATTTAAGAATTTAATTATTAAAATGTATAAAATTTATCATTAATTTTAAATTATTTTGTGAAATTTTTATTAAATTGTAATTTTTTCTTTTTTTCTTTTTCTTCAATTTTCCCGCCCCTAAATTTCATTATACAAAAATTGAATCCGACTTTTGTCTGTATTTTCGAATTTTTGGTAATAGAATTAAACCTGTTTTTTTCGTCTTGTATATACGAGAAGTTATTTGGTTGTTTAGAAATATTGTTTCACATTATTCATTTAAGGATAGGTGTTCAATTGTCTTTTAAAAAAGACAAAAAAATAATAAATCCGACTAATTTAACCAATATGGTAACCAAGTTGAAGCACCACATCATACTGTCCCATGAGCAAAGAAAAATTTTCCCATACACACACCTAGTTAACCAAGTTGAAGCACCACATCATACTGTCCCATGAGCAAAGAAAAATTTTCCCATACACACACCTAGTTGTCACTGTGAACTACAGGGAAGGCTCTCTCTCTCTCTCACTTTTGTCTTTGGTGGTAAAGCTCCATTAATGGCAAGACCATCGTGCAATAATATATTCTTCCTGGGTCCACCATCTCTCTCCCTCAAACGCATCTGATCTCCTTTACTCTTTGTGGGTTTTCCACTATACACATGTATGTATTTCTGTCTGAATAACATGTTTATATAATTAATACATACATACATACATATTTATATATATATGCAGATAAGAAGCAAACAAATACACACATCAGATTCGAATCAGATTTCACGGGTTTGCTTTTTAATTAGTCCCTCCCTCCTGGTTTCTAACATTGGTTCTGACATTAATCCTTGTTCTTTTCTGTTTCTTTTTATATGTCTGTCCATGAGTCCAATGTTCTCACTTATTTGCATATTTATATGACAAGATTTCAGTTAAAATTTTCATTTTTAAACAATTGCCATTTGGGTTTATGCAGTTTCACTTCATATCTTTACATATGCATGTAGTCATTTATTTGCTTATGGTATTTATTTATTCTTTTTGGTGTTTCTTTTTAAATTCCATATAGGTAGTACCATCCTTGGTTGGTTTTCCAAGTTAAATGACTCTAACCACGTAGGGTGACCTCGGGCTAGACCTAAGGACCCTCATAATCATTTAATTATTAGCAATGCTATAAACCATTAATTTATCATCACTAATACCACCACTAGTGAGGTGGCAATTGAAAAAAAAAAAAAAACAAGGCGCAAAACATATGTGGCAGTGGGTGAGAGCCACCACTAATTAGTGGTCTAAAGCATTTTTGTTTAATTATATGTGACTGTAAGGTGTGAACTCCTGCATAGATAAAAGAATAAATTATAAATACACTTGTTGAGTTTTGATAAAGAAAAATACAAATTACTCTTTGCGGTTTCAGGAATTATATCTGACTCTTGAGATTTCTAATTTTATAATAAATTGTTCATTTTATTAATAAATTATGAAGTTAATTGATAATTTTTAATGATATTAGAAATATGTTTCAATTAATAATTTAAGTAATTTTATTATTATATAGGAGAACAATTATGAATTTTATTGTTTTAGTTAATTCTGTTAAATAAAAAATTCTAACAAAAAATATTTATAATTTTTTAAATCACAAGAGATAATTTGTACTATAAGCAAATCTTATGGGGTGAATTTATAATTTACCCCAGACGTAAATTTAAATCTACATTCATGACACTTGAAGAGTGAAATTGGGACCTCAAGATTTCCCTGGTTATTTTCCAAGTTCACGTGAACCTGTGCATATTCTCTTCTTGATCTCACCAACTTTTTGAATTCCAAGATATATTTTTTTTCTTTTTTTGTTGCTTTTATATGCATAACACAAAAGAATCCATCAACCACTAGTAGTTTATTTACAGCAAAAGAGTATGCCAACAATGCACCGCCTTATATGCCGAATTAAAGCAAAAATACAAAGACAGTCCTTTTTTGTAGTTACTGTACAAAAATTGTAATCAACCCATATGATCTCATTCTAAAATTGCGCATGTATGCCTATGCACATGTATATGTATAATACACAACCCATTAAGCATTAGCTACAATTTGATCAAATGGCATCTTTTCAGTGGCTTGGTTTTAGCTATCAATACCAGTGCTCTTTTAGATTCTCTGAATTTAGATCAAAGAAAATCAGTGTAGGAAGCTATAATATAAGGTGTGAAGGAAGAGATTATTTGGGTTTAGATGATCAAGAGAGGGATGGCAAAAAGAGGCTGAGAATTCTGATAGCTGGCGGGGGTGTTGGGGGCTTAGTCTTGGCTTTGGCAGCAAAAAATAGAGGGTATGATGTGAAGGTGTTTGAGAGAGATTTGAGTGCAGTGAGAGGTGAGGGTAGGCATCGCGGCCCAATTCAACTCTTGAGTAGTGCTTTGGCAGTGTTGGAAGCCATCGATAAGGATGTTGCAAGGCAAATTGTTGAAGCCGGTTGTATTACCGGTAATAGGATCAATGGCCTTGCAGATGGCCTTTCAGGTGAATGGTATGCTTACCTACTTCAAGCTTTTGTTTATCAATACTTACTAAGTCGTGTTTGTTCTTGACTGTTATAGAGGTTAAATGTTTATGAACAATAGAGAGAGAGAGAGAGAGAGAGAGAGAGAGACATGATTTTGGTGTGAATAATCTCTGCTAAGGGACAGGAAAGAAAAATATAACTAATTGATTGAGAAATGAAATTGTTTTTAGGTACTTCTTTTTACTTATCTTGGATTTTCTGTGAAATTAAAATTGGCATATAACTTCACAAGGTTGGTGTTCTTGGGAATTTTGGATTGATATCATCGCTCTTGCAGAAGCAGTGATTTTCTTTTGGTTTTGTTTTCAGTACTATAATTATTGATCATTGTAAAGCCTGCCATTGAACAGACCCAACATGGATCTTTTAGTTTGTAAGTGAAATTTGAGTGAGAAGGATCTTAATTTCTCATTCATATCACTTTGTCCCACAACTCTTGAGTGTTCATCGAGGCAGTTTAGGCTTGGATTCCAACACTGAACCAATCAGCGTCAATTTCCTATAAGTATCTCATGGATTTTGAAGCCAATGATATTTTTTCCAGAGTGGAGATTCCGTGTGCTACTTCCCTGTGGGAATTGTATTGCAACTTCAATTTTTCATTGTTGGTTCTGAACCAAGTATTTGATCAAGTAAAAGAATACTTTGCTTTCTGTTTCGGCATATAGAGTTTTCATAAATATGAAGTGGTTTCATGGGGCACGTTATGAATATAGTTGTAGGCATTAGAGAAACATAGATTATTGCAAATGAGCTCCATTGTGCTTTTCCTAACTCTTTGGAGTTGGTACATGATTCAAGTTTTGCATACCGTTCAACAAGAATCAAGTACTGTATGATCTTGATATCAATTTTAAATATCTCATATCTGGTTGCATATACTTGTTATGATGTTTTTTTTTTTCTGAAATTACACAAATCTTATTTGGTTTTCTGTTGTATGGTCTGGCAATGCAATAATAGTCGCCTCCAATCTAAAGGCAGAAGTTGTTTTGGAAAGTACTTTTTGCATTTTCGAAAGTGATTAAAGGTAATCTTTCGGTTGGCTTTGTTTTCTCACTTCAGGTTTACAAAATTTGATCTATTGACGCCTGCTGTATCAAGGGGGCTTCCCATTACCCAAGTAATATGTAGAATAGCACTGCAAGACATCTTAGTGAATGCAGTTGGGCAGGACATAGTTAGTAACAACTCTAAAGTTGTTGACTTTGTGGAAGACTCTAACAAGGTCTGAAGATTCTTTGTATGTAATTAAATCTCTGATTTTTATTTTTTTTAAAAATTTTATGTACTCTCTAATCTATTTTTATGTATTATAGGTCAAAGTAATTCTTGAGGATGGAAGGCAGTATGAAGGTGATGTGTTGGTTGGAGCAGATGGAATACGGTCAAAGGTAGGCGGCACCGCTCTCACTCTCTACTAACCTTGCTTTTTGAATTACACTTATTTAGCCAATTCTTTCTCATTCCCCTTATGTTTTACTATTTTTTTTAGGTACGTTCAAAACTATTTGGGGCAAAACCAGCAAACTATTCAAATTATACATGCTATAGTGGACTAACAAACTTTGTGCCACCATATATTGATACTGTTGGGTACGTTCTTAGTTTCATATTGTGAGGCATGCTTCAGAAATAAAATTAATGTTGCAAAATGGGAAAAAAAGTAGTACTTCAAAGAAAGAAGAAGAAAAAGATAATTTTAGGAATCATTCTTAGAGAGCTTAGGAATCATTTTTAGGAATCATTCTTCAAAGCTCTGAAATTCTATAAAAATCTCATCATTATTGAATTAGAAGTAATACATAGCTTTATATAGAACTAAAAAGACTAATTTAACCAGCTAGAACCTAAAGAGGAAACTACTCAACAAAAAGGAAACTTCTAAAAAACTTCAAAATTATAACCCATTCTGGTGACTTAAACATATTAAACCAAAACCAAGACCCATGGGTCAGCACAACGACCCATTCTTGAGACTTGATCTAGAAATTTTGCAAATTAAAAAAATACCCTTGACCCTAAAATTCAACCAAAACTCACATAAAACATATATAGGACTTAAAATTACTTGAAATCATATTGTGCAAGTTCCTGTGGGTTTTAGTATTGAATGTGAGCCAAATTCCATAATTTTTTGCAGCTTTGAATTTGCTTTTCCTAGAGCATCTTATAGATTGCATCAGTTACTTTACAATTGAATTGTTTATTCTCTTTGAAGCTGCTTATATAATTTTCGATTTTCAAGATCCTTAAAATTTGTCAGTCATTGGTACAAAAATAGAAAGTCCATGGATAGCATTATCCCAGAGTAACAAAATGTTTGGTTTTCTTATTATCGCATTGTGCTATGGTAGGTATCGTGTATTCTTGGGATTGAACCAGTACTTTGTTGCTTCAGATGTAGGGAGAGGGAAGATGCAGTGGTATGCCTTCCACAAGGAAGCTCCCATGAATGATGATCCTCCCGGAGGCAAGTCTCGCGCTCACTCTCACTCTCACTCTCCCTACACAAATTCGTTATAATGTGTGATATGTAACTATGGTAAAGTACTTAGCTCTATAAAATTTCAGCTTAAATTTTGTCTTTTGATGTTTCAGGTAAAAAGGTGAGGCTTCTGGAACTGTTTGGCAGCTGGTGTAGCGACGTGGTTACACTAATCTCAGAAACACCAGAGGATATGATTTTGCAAAGATATATTTATGATAGAGATATGATCTACTCGTGGGGAATTGGACGTGTAACTTTGTTAGGTGATGCTGCTCATCCTATGCAGCCAAATCTTGGTCAAGGGGGTTGCATGGCTATTGAGGCAAGTAAATTTGATCTCTAACATATTAACATTATAAGCGTCACTTGGAGAGCATGTGGATACATTTTGGTGTAAGAAGCACGAACACGGATATGACACACCAACATGCCAATTTTCAAATAATATATGTAGTTAGATATATTTATTATATGTTATATTGAATATCTCATTCAAAAATGATAATAATAAAAAACATGACACTAATTCCTGTTGTTTAAAGGACAGATTAAGCATAAATCTTTTTTTTTTTATTTTAATAATTGGATCTCAAGTTATTTTGTTTAAATGTGCAATATCTTTTATGTGTTTCTAAACAATGGATACATGTGTGCCAAGTGTCCAAATTGTGTCCACATCTAAAAATATTTAAAAAATAATAGGATATGTTCGGACGTGTGTCCGACACATGTTGGGATGTGTCCCACACCACACAGACACGCTACCCTCTTAGAACTACATCCTCTTAGAACTTTTTAGTGTCTCTCTGTGCTTAGATTTTATCCCATTCATTCTCCATGTCGTCTGAATTGACTCTGTTATTACTCAGTAACATAGATCATAGTAATTTGAAAATGAGATCATTCAAGATGTTGCCAGTGAATTCATTTTTGGGTGTGTGTATTCTCTCTGTCTTTTTTTTATCCTCTCCTTAAACCATTGAGATTATGATTTTTCTGTTTGAATTCAATGGAGAACAACTTGAAAATGTTTCCTTTTCACACATAGGATTGATTTGTAACTCGTAAATTTTTTTTCCCTTCCCACAGATGGAGAAGTGCTAGGAATTATCTAGATAAGGAAAAAAAAGAAAGAGATTGAGAGATTTTTTGCAACTTTAAAGACCTAGTTTCCCTTTCCCCTTCCTCCAATATATATCAGGAATAGCCTTAGCATGTTAACTCATTCTTTTGAATCAAAAAGAAACCCACGTGGATGATACTTTAGTAGAGTAGGATTTTTACAAGTTAATTGAAGAATGTGGTTAGTCTGGAGAGAAGGGGTTCCAAAGTAATTATATTCATTATCATAGACTTATTTGATTAGTGATTCTTTGTGCAGGACTGTTACCAACTTATGCTTGAGCTTGATAAGGTTGCTGAAAGTGGCTCTGATGTTTGCCTGTCGAATGAAATTGTATCAGCACTCAAAAGGTATATCTAAGGCAAAATTTAGAGATAATTTTCCTGGAATTATAACATTATATGTTTCCAAGTTTCATGATATAATGACAACCCTATCTTCAACGTTTTGAAGTAGTGTTGACCTACTGATTGTACATTTATTTCTCTTAAGAAGTGTTATACATAGCATTTTTCTTACAACAAACAATAATTAGTCTACCAACCAATATACTAACTGCTTGTGTGGCACTGCCACATCAAAATTGTGGCCCCACCCATTTGTCCTCCCTCATCTACCAAGTCCCTTCGCTTATTTCTTTTGGTTTTCCTCACATCTCTCATTATGGCCATAATATGCATAGATATTATATACACTAATCTATTCAAAGACTAATCACAGGGGCTCTGTACCGAAAGAACCAGACTCAATGCACTAATCTTCCATAATCATATGATCAAAACCTCTGCAAACCCCTACTTGTTTTTCTTAGTCTCAAAGAATTCAAACAGCATGCTTCAAATCCATTGATCTTGCACTCTCTCTGCAAACTCTCTTAACGTCATTCGAACCTTGTGTACTACCCACATCTCTGCGAACCCTTCCAAACTAGCAATTTTATCTCCTGTCAACAATCAAAGCATCTCAGTTCCTCTTCTCTTATCAATCCCTATTCCCAAGAGATTTCATAGAGACAAAAGACGAGATGTGAGGGATGAGAGAGAGCACAACGAGAGAAGTATCCAGAAAAAGAGAGAGACAAGATGGAGACGAGGGAAACCGAAAGATGTGAGGCAGATGAACCAGAAAACAAATAGGTGGGAACCATGGCTTTGAGGTTGCAGTGCCACATAAGCTGTTGGTATACTAGTTAGTGCGTCTAGCTTTATTGGTGGTAGAAACTTTACTCTTTTGCTTCTAGTCATAGTTAGCAAATTTTGTATGGTAAGGAGCAAGGTAGGTAATAGATGCCCTTATCATTAGAAATGCCAACAGTATCTCTGGTATAGAACTTTGAGAGCTGCTTCTGCTTCTTTTTCTTTTTCTTTTTCTTTTTCTTCTATCATTTTGATAAGAAAGAGCATGTTAATTTTGAGGAACTTGAGGATTGAATATTATATATTTTTTACCACACAAATTGTAGCAGCAGAACCATGTCTGTACTCTACATCTTCAAACCATTGGTGGGGACTAATGTAGATGTGTGACTCCCCTTATAACAATATGAAGTAAATTCCCACGATCCAATTCCGTTTAGTAATTGAAGAAAATTTCACAAATGTACTTCTAAAGTGTCCAGTACAGTGCTATAACTGCATTCTGCCCCTTTGCATCTTCAATACAACCGGCCACAATTGGTCTGATGTTCGTAGAAAAATAAGCATAGATCTAAATTTCTAGTGAATAAACTTGTGTCAAATGTCCTGTCAAGCCCAGGTATATTAGGATATATGCAAGGTTTTGAATTCTCATCTTCTTTTCAGAATCATTTGAAGGAAGAAAGAAAAGGAAAGAGACCCACTTTATGAACAGTTTTTAACGATGATAAATGTTAGTTTGTTTCCATGTGAAGCCCAATAACAATTTGGTTGTTCTTTTTTAAGTTTTTTTTAATCTTCTAATCTTCAGCAAAAGTTTTACAAAGAGAAATATATTTTTTACATTTAATGATCTTATGACATTTGGAATGACCTATGGTGTCCATTTTTATGTTGATCCATATTTAGTTGAATTTACATGTTGAGACATCATCTATTTTGAATTTTTCCTTCTCCTCAGAAAAAAAATAGAAATAAAAATATACTAGTATTTGATCTTGGTCATTTATACTCATTCTTGCCCCAATAAGGTAATCTTTCTTTTTCGTGATTTTTCTTTTGAGTCAATTATCGGGCAAATATTTTCCAAATGCAACAATGGTTCCTAAATACTGTTGATTTCACATTAATAGATATGAGAAGAAAAGAATGGTACGTGTCAATGTAGTCCACACAATGAGCCGAATGGCGTCGAAAATGCTTGCTAGTTACCGACCTTTCATGGATTTTGGATCTGGACCACTGTCTGTAAGTTTTGTGTACCCTATTTCATGCTTCAATCTCTAGTACTTCCTTTTCTTTGAATTTTAAATGGAATTTTTCTTTTTTTTGTGTGTGTTTACTGTTGCAGCATTTGTCAACTTGGCAGTTAAGGCATCCTGCAATTCCTGTTGCACGAATATTTCTGCAAATATTTTTGCCACAATACATGATTTGGATGATAGCAGGCCATGGGTAAGGAGAAAAAAACATATCTGCAGTTTACTTTCTTTGCCAATATCTACATTTCGAGTGTCATAGGACTCATTCAAAATACTTCAAAATTGTTTTTATAGTCATCATCATCGTCACCAATTTCATAACACAAAATATCAGTCGTTTTGGGGGAATGATTGTGCACTATGAAGCATGGGTACTCTAAAAATATTAATATCGGGTACTTACCTGATACGGTTGTATGTCGTTGTCTACTTTTAGGTTTTTCTGTATCAACGTACTCATACCCACATCCATTCCCACATTCGAGCTTACTAGATTGTGGATTAGCATTTAGCATTTGGGATGCTAACAAATCTACATATTTTAAGTTTGAGCAAGATTTTTTTTTCTGAACAACTCTGCACTTAATAAGAATTTTTATTTTTTTCTTAGACTATTGAATGACATTTGAATTTGTAATTATAATTGCTATTGAACATTCTCTTAAACTTCTTTAGGTTCTCTTAAAACCTCAAATAAGACTTAAGTTGTTAAGCGACTCTCAAATAAGACTTAAGTTGATCTGAACCATTTACATTTTAGGATTCGTCAAGTATGGCATCCATGCAAAAAATCAAATTGATTGGATAACGGCAACCACATGTTCAAATTAGTTTTGTATGAAAAAAAGACAGTGAGAAAATAAATAGTTTATACAAAACCGATTCGAACACATGGTTATCATTATCCGATTGACTTGATTTTTTGCATAGATGATGTACTCGACGAACGTTAAAATGTGATTGGTTCCGATCATTGAAATGGGGCCCAAAAGTGGGCTCACGTTGCGGACTGGAAGGTCCAATCTTGATCTCTAGTTCATACAAGACTGATTTGAACACGTGGTTGCCGTTATCCGATCAACTTGATCTTTTGCATGGATGATGTACTCAACAAACTCTAAAATGTAAATGGTTCTGGTCAACGAATCGGGACACAAAAGTGGGCTCATGTCGCAAACTGGATAGTCCAGTCTTGATCTCCAACTAGAGACAACTTAGACCCTTGATTTATATAGTCTAGAGGCTCCTCCATCCATTGGCAATTGGTTTTGGGTTGGATGCCTCCAATATTCTAACAGGGAATCTGACTTTTGGTTCCAAGAGGTCCGAGATTCTAGCCTGTTCACCCCCTTTATCTTTGTCACTATGCACTCTATTCTGCATGTCTTTGTGCACTACCTTGTTCACTCAATCTATTTAGTTTCATATACATTGTTTGACTCATTTCTTAACACCTTAACCTTGTGGTGTTAGTGGTGATCTAAAATGTTATTAGAGATGGGATTTGGGTGGTCTCTCGGGCCAAAGCTCCACCCCAATGCTATTGTTCTTGTTTTGTTCATCTTTTTATGCGACTGGGCTGCAGGGGAGTTTTGGAAATTGATCCCCTGTCAATTTCTATCCATTGCCAATTAGTTTTACGTTGGCTCCCCCAAATATTCTAACGTCATTCGAGCTTTGTCTACACAAGTCCTAGTTTCAAATTTTTTTAACAAGGACATAATGTTCATAATATAGTTAAAAAAATTGCATGTGATTCTTATGTGACTATTTTCTATTAATTGCACTAACATTAGTGATGGAGGGGTGTCAAAAGTGGTAGCCCCAAGGGTGTAATAGTTTTTGAGAAAAGTTAGGGATCATGAAAATGATCATGAAAGAGTTATCATCCTTGGATTATCTTGATTAGTGTGTGGTGCTTTATTCTAAGTGTAATTCAAGGGTCACAAAGCTTTCATGATTATTTTCATGAAAAAATTTTCATGATACCTAACATTGCTGATACTTTTTAGGGGTGCGAGTTAAAAATGGGTCACAGCTCAAAGGGTGTTAGACTTTGCTAGTTAAAATATGGAGATTGCAGTTAGTATTCTTCAATGATCAATTTGGAATTTGATAAATTAAAGGTTTTTTTGGGGGGGGATCAATATTTGGTCTCCTTGCAGATTGTGGTGACAGAGAAGATCAAAAGCACTTAAGTAATTCATGGCTTTTGGGTGAAGGTTCCACATGATTGTCTTTGGTTATTTCATTGAACTCAAAGCCAATACAAGAGGTTTTATGCTTAATTGCTGTTTGGGCGTTTCCATTATTTGAAAAGCATCATTATCACCTCTATTGGTTGACTCTTATTTGTGAAGGAAAGCCAGAAGAGTTGCTTAGAAAAAAAATAATCTCTATATGAAAAAAAAAAAAAAAAAAAAAAGTATTGTATATGGGTGAGGTATTGCATAGTATTGTTGTAGTTATTGTTATTGTTATTGTCATGTGCTAATTTTCACTAATCACTAATTGGAATTCTCCCATGTTATCTCCCAAAATTTAACATAAATGTGATGAGCTTCACTGTCAAACTATTCACAACCAAAGAAGCCGCTCCACTTTACAATACCTAATATTGCACTAGTAATTGTTCCCATATTTTTATTTGGTTTGGAAAATGATGTATGGGTGTGTTTGGTATGTGTTTTGAAATATATTTTTGAAAGAAAATTTTTAAAAATATATTTGGTTATAAATTTTTTCAAAAAAAATTCAAAATTACTTCTCTCTATTACACATTAATTAATCACATTTTCTCTCTTTTCTTTCCTTCTCAATCATTTTTTCTCTCACACATATTTACTCAACTACAACAAAATATCAAATCATCTTAAACTCTCAAATTCTAAAACTATTTTCAAAATATACAACCAAATAAATTAAAAAAAATTCTTAACTCTTCCCAAAAAAAATTTAAAAAATTTATCTCAAAACACAAACTAAACACAATATGTTTATATGATTTTTGTATGGGCCTGACTTTCCTCTAGTCCCAAATCAGATTGGAGAGTGTTGTTGGGCCCGTGGAGGCTCACCACGGGTTTCATTTCGATAATTCGAATCGCTCAATACGTAGATCTCATCGAGTGTTATATGCCTGTAAAAAATCACGTTGATCGGATATTGATAGCTATGTCATCGATCAATTTTCTGTCAACTGTTTATTTTTTCACCGTCTATTTTTTTTTATATACAAAACTGATTTGATCACATAATTATCGATATCTGATCAACATGATTTTTTATAAGCATATAGTACTCAA
>NW_021026074.1:927596-941171 GCF_004153795.1 Camellia sinensis
CCCCCAATCGTACCCAAGTTCCCGAGCCGAGGCAACTTTGGTGATGACGGACACGTGGCCTTAGGCCACGAGTCAGGGTTTCCTAAATTTCACAAAAAATAAAATATTTAGGTGGCGACTCTGTATCTGGCAAAGCAGTCCATGTTTGGCACTTCTTTCAAAAAAAAAATCTGTTTTCTCAAAACGATTTGCCGGATTTGGACTCTTTGGTTCAGATTATGAACCGTGACAATTTGAGAGTCCAAACTTGTAGTGAGCCCAAAACGAACAGAACGGGACTCATTCCTCCCGGGGCGTTCGGGGGACGTCTACACTTTGGAAAAGAAATTTATACCCGTTTGTCATCATTGTGGAGTGAGTGGTTACATTAGGCCTCATTGCTTGAATTTGTATAAGGCTAACCATGGCAAAGATGGTGTTGTTTCTCGACAAGCTCAAAGGTCACAACATATGCACAAGCAGCGACAACATGAGCACAAACGGAACATTCAATGGGGTAAGCCAGCCACAAGATATCGAAAGGATGGTAATTCTATGTTTAGGTGTGATTTTTTTGGTAAATTAGGCCATCTTCGCCCTTATTGTTATGTGCTTAGTGGTTACGATTTGCTGAGAGAAAATTCAAATGATCAATAAGGTGGTCACTTTTCAAAAAATCATGATGGAATTTCTCATGCTAAGCCTAGATCGGTTTGGGTGAGAAAGGTTGATTTGAGATGAAAAATTTATGGTTTTGTACATATGATCTTACTTTTGTAGTTGTCTCTTTTGATCGTCTAGTCGTTCTTCTTTGAGTTTTTGAGTCTTTTTCTATGTTCTTGAGTCTGCTACATTTTTATCCAATTTTCAATCTCAAGGGGAGTACCTTAGAATGGTTGTGGGAAAAAGGAATTGTGTGGGCAAACTTGAATTTTGAACATATTGCTTTTGGCTTAATTGGTTTTGTGTTTCTGAACTCTTTGTTGTGAAAAACCTTGTTTTATAATTGCATGACATGTTTTCTTTTTGTAACTCATATCTCACTTGAATACTGGTGAACTTTGTCTCATTGTGTACATATATTTTGGGAAACCTACATGTTTATCTTTTGCTCATAGGAGTTCCTGAACCTTGTGTCGATTTTTCATTAATGTAACTTTTTCGGATTGACCATTATCGAGCTATCAATGTTTGATGAGAATATGCTGAAATGTTGATTTTGTGTTATGTTTAAGGAAAAGGGCTGCATAAGAGAGTGAATTATAGCTACCATGTTTCAGAGGATAAAATTCTTATCTCATTGGTTTTAGCTACCGCTCTTAGCAGTATGAAAGCCTCCTTCATTTTTTAAGAATGTTAACAATATAAAAAAAAAGTTAAAAAATAATGGAGAAGGAGGTGTTGGAAAATTGCTGGTATTGGCACTTTAAATCATACATTGAAAACTCAAGGTTTGAGTTCCGAAAAATTGTAATGCAGATTTTCGAAACTAAATGTTTAAAACGGAATGTTCATGGCATTATTAAATATGATGTTTTCCCTATTCACACAACACACTTACTTTATGTGAGAGTTTTGTTTACCGAATCTTACTTCTTTTTAAGTGAGTGTATTTAAAATCAAATGAACATTGCCATAAACTTCTAAAACTCTATTTTTCATGTATGATCCAAAGAGTGCTCGGTATTATTTCATTTCGAGCCTTGGACTATGTCTGAAAAGGAGCCCAGTCGCGTCCGCGGCACTTTTCTCACGGCTGTGGTCAGCATACTCGCGCCCGGAGTCACATTTCTCGTGCCTACGAGCGTTTTGGGTAAAATCCCTTATTTCTCACTTTAATAGCAACCGCGACCTAGTTTTTCACCTCTGGTTTGCCTATTCCTCCTCCTGTGCATCTAGGGTTTGGTTTCCTTGGGTTTTCATCAATTCCTGATGATTTCTAGGTAATTTCTTCATTTTTCCCTCTTGATTTCATGTTTTATTTTGTTGATTTGAGTTTTGATTTTGGTTTCAAGCCCTAGGTTTTTGCCCTCTTGTGTCTCTCTCTTGTGTTAATCAATTTTTGTTTCTTTCCTCCATGATTTATTCTCGTATTTAATCCCTAGAATTTCTTCTCTTTGATTTGAGTTAAGGGTTTGTGGTCCAAGTAATTTATTTTCTCCATATTGATGGTAGTGGCAAATTTATTCTTGTTAAGTATCTATTTTGTGTTTTTGTTGTCATTTTGCTTAGATCCCTAGATTTTAGTCTCATTTGATTTTCATATTTTTTTAGGCTTTGTGGTCCTAGAGTGTTTTTTCCTTATCTTTGTTAGGTGATACATTTCTTATTCGTTGGGTCTTTGGTATTTTTGTCTCCTCCGTAACTATAGTTTTGGAATTTTTGGGTGTCCATGGCTTCCTCTTCATCTAAAAAGAGAACCAAGCAAGCTGCAAAAAGGGAAAATTTTGGCTGTGTTTGGTGTGAGTTTCAAATCAAGTTTCCACCCTTATATTTGAATGCTATGTTTGGTTTGAGTTTTCAAATTATGATTCCAAATCAATTTCAAAACACATATTGAAAACATATTTGGTAAACCAGACAATTTTTAAATTTTTTGTCTACCCGGTCGTCTGCCTGGACATCATCCCGGATGTTCGACTGGTTGACCGGAACTAGGCCTGTCAACTAGTCAGATCCGAGTCGGATCCGTCAAAATCCGATTCGATCCGATTAACCATTAATCCAAATCCGAATCTGATTATTAAAAATCTAATTACATGTAATCCGATCCGATCCGTTTTAAACAAATATCTGATCCATATAATCCGATCCGATCCTTTTTCCCCTCTGTGTGTGTGGGGGGGGTTAGCAGCCATATAAAGTCAATAAAATACCAATTATAAAAAAAAAATTGTTCGTAACATCAGATTTTGAATACTTCTACTACTCATAAGATTATACAAAAAAAAAAAAAATTCAGCATCTAACACATTCAATGCTTTTTCTGGGGAAAAAAAAAAATGGACAGAACATAAGAAGGGGAGATGAATACAAAAAGCAAACAGATAAATCATTCAGTATCTAACTTATAAAAAAAAATGCACCTAATATTTTTTTTTTATCTAACTCATTCAAAGTTAAATCATGAAACTTAATATTTTTTTCACTATCTAGCTCATGAATACTAAACCATGGCAACCATAGACAAAAATAAAATAGTTATAATAGTTGACAATTGATTTATACATTTACACCCACATTTCACCACAAAAACAAAATAAAGTAATTAATGACAAATTATCCACAAGCTTCTCCTAAGTGAACTGTCTTAGACTTTGTTTGTATGCATTTAGCTGACTCCATCTCTTGCTCCATTAACACCATTATGAAGTCCTGCACTATTTCAGTCCTGCACAATTGAAATAGAAAATAGTTCAATTGAACTTGGGTTCAAGGACAAAACAAAAACAAACCCTTGTAATTCCAGTGAGATGATAGTAAAAAAGAAAAAAGAAAAAAGGTGTGTAGATAACTTCTATCACAATGCAAATGACATACCAAGTGATTCAATTCATCTATGTTACTACCTACCAATCTAGACTACGAAGGCTTCATGAACTTACCATTCACATGAAGTTACCATGCAGTATAACTCTCTTATTTTAGTATTTTCCTACTGAGATGTATGTTGGAAGAAAATAAGTAGTTATTTCTTTCAAATTCACTTGTCAGTTCTCACAAGCATTGTTTATTTGCCTGCATATTCTTTATGTTGACTATAGAAAAGCAACATTGCATCCTCTAATTCCTTCCCAAAACCTAAAAAAAGTTAACTATATTGTAAAGAGAATAGCTAAAAAATTAAGTTTTCCTTCTATGATGCGGTTTAGCCCCATTATCAGACAGAAGTCAGATGACATGGAAGCTTCCAATAGTGGAATTAACCATATTATAGCATTTTGTAACTAGAACCAAGGCATGTACTAAACTGATGTTCATAATGTCGACAAAGACTTGGCGTACAGAGATTTGTACTCCATTAAAAAAGTTGAAGCGGGGATAAAGACTAAACTAAAGGGTAATGCATATTTGTAATCCATTAAAAAAAAACCACATTGCTCTGGCTCGAGAATCAGTCACCCATTTGATTGTTTCTCAGGAAACAAATGTAAGAATTTGATAGCATTCTATCTATTCTGTTAAACTTGGAAAATCAAAAGTCATATATGATGTACAGGGAGCAAATATTCAGGCAAACCCGCACTCCTTTCTTCCAAGTTCCTACCAGTCCGATCGACCTGCGAGCACAACGGCGGTGAGCTACCCGGCGGTGTGTGGCCGGAAAACCCCTCTGACGATCAAGTTAGACACACACACAGGGATAGAGAGGAAGAGAGAGGAGGGTGTTGAGTGTTTGTCTCACCAAATGTCTTTTTTTGTTTTTTTAGCATGGGGGACGCAGACATGCTTATATACCTTCTGCGCCCCAAATCTACCCTCAGTGCTCTCTCGACACGTGGTACTGCTATCCCATCCGTCAACACAAATCTCGCTGTACATCACCTAACCCAACTGCCAGCCCACTCTGCTGGGAGCTCGGCAACCGGGGTACAGTATCACGGCCGCCGACATCCAGGCTGCGCTTCATGACCAAGTGTAGCAATAGCCGAGCTCCGTCCCTATCATGCTCGACTACATTCCGGTGAAGTCGAGCTCCAGAAAGGTCACGCCGATCAACCAAAGGCTTTCCTGCCGAGCTTCGGGCACGAGCTTCCCTGCCGAGCCAAAGGTGTATGCCTTCTGGCCGAGCAACTCAAGCTGCACGGTCACCACCGGTGCAAATAGTTCGGCCACGGGCCGAGCAGCCCCACCTCCAGGCAAATCTTAAGCTATCTCGGCCCAACACGCCCCTGGGCCTTCAACTTACACGGTTTTTATCTCGGCCCACTTCCGGCTCATAAATCTCCCTCTTAATTGCCCCTTAATTCCGTCCGCGCAAGCGTGACTAGGATTATTTATCCTGACCGGGGTAACACTTCCTCGGTCTTCGGTTTTGCAAGAGGTCAACCGAGCTAGTTTTCTTGCTCGGCTCCTTGATTCACTCGGTCGACGCCTCGTCTGGCCTTCCTATCTCTTCAACTCTAACGCTGCCATTAATGGGGGCACGTGTCAATACCTTCTTCCATTAATGGGGGCACGCTGCCCTCGAGCAGCCAACCCAACCGTCCCCTCAAATTTAAATTTGGGCGGCTTCTTCCCCTCTATAAACATGCCCCTTCTGGCTTCCTTTCATTCCTACTGCCTCTTTTCAAGCCTTCGATGTTTCAGAGCTCAAGCACCCCCAGTAAAACTTCGTCCCTGTCATTCCTTGCATTTGTGCTCGAAGAAGTAGGCCCTGCCCTCAACTGGTAAGTTCCTTGAACCTCGTTTTTGCTATTTCAGTCGGCATTTCACATATTGGGGCACTAAATTTGTAGGTTTTAGGACATAGGCACCCAAAACCGTCCCTAACCCTTCACTCTCCTTGCTGTTCTTCATTTTCTCTGATGAACACTGAGGATCTGGGGCGGACCGGGCTCCAGGTCTTCCTTTGATCCAAAAAATCATTCGGACCGAGCAAATAAGCAGTTTGTCCCAACCTTAGTAGAAACCGGGGTAACCAAATGACTTGGCCGTTCAACCGGGTTAACATCTGGTTCGCTTGAGCGACCGGCCTCCTTAGTTAGCCTTAATGACCGAGGTGGTTTGGCACTCTGCATGACCGAGCTAAAGTCAAGCACGCTTTGCGCGACCGCGCTCCCTCTTACACTTACCATCCTTTTCCTGCAGAATCCAAGGGGACCACAGACCATTATCGAGGCTCTCAACGACCGAGCAGCCATCAAGACACCAGTCTGTGCCAAACCACCTTGCCGAGCTGAACCAGTCAGCTGCACATGGGGCCCTTCCGCTTCCTTGTCGACACCCCGACTGCATTGGCCGTATTCCGGGAAGACTACGGCATCCCGGCAGATGTTCACCTAGAGCTCGCAGAGATTGAGACAACCCCTTGGGACAAATTAGACCAGTGCCCCTTCACCGTTCTTTCCATCGTTGAGGGAGGCCTCCGCTTTCCGGTCAACCCTCTGCTGACCGAATTCTTGCGCCGCACCGGGCTAGCACCCACACAAGTATCAACCAACACCTACCGAATAATCAACGGCATTCACGAGCTAAATAACCGGCTAGGGACCAACTTAGGTTTAACCGAGATACTGCGACAGTACACACTTGGGCACACGGGCGACGGCCTCGCCTATTACTTAAAAATTCGACCGGGCAAAGAAAAGATAGTGACCGGCACCCCAGACAAGGACTTACACGATGACGACTTTTTCTGGGTGTCCGGCAACTATGAAACGGCCGATGTACCGGGCTGGTTCATCAGCAATAATTTCGGTTCCACATGTAAGTCGTGCCAACTTGCTCGGTCGATTGCCTTTGTTCCATATTCTTTATTTTAACACTTCTCTTCTTTCCTTTGCAGCAATCCAAGCCTTACAAGCCAACTACCACTATCCCAACGAAGAAGCCATCAGGGTCGTGCTCTGTTATAGCAACCGGGATTGCAACGAGCTGCTCGGCTACACCCCAACCTACCGGTACTCTGCTCCACGCTGGAGTAAAGTCACAGACTTTCTCCGTGCTCCATCACCTTTTCCAGACCCAACACTACCGGACGTGCCCCTAATCCGGTTAACTGAGGCAGAAGAGATGGCAAAGAGAAGCCGCATTAAGAACCTACTCACAGCAACTTCCACCGAGATCCCGAGCATCCAAACCCGCCCAATTGCTGCCGGTCAATCCAGTGGGGCCGTGGTTGCCTTGGTTTCTCCGGCTGTCGGTCAAGCCAGCGGAGAGACACGCCGTGCTGGCAAAAGACCACGTGCGGACCCTTATGCCAAGCTAGTGAGTAAACTCAGCACCGAGCAACCTGCCATCACCGTCGACCCAACACCGGCATAGAGGCCCCAACTCAAACACCGGGGTAAAGACATCCCGGCAACTGCTTCTGTCAAGGGTGACAAAGGGCATCTGCTCACCTTTGACATTTCAAAAGCACTCCTTCTACCGAGCGACGTGGTTGGCAGCGACCACGTGCCAGACACCGGGTTGGTGAAATCCGTAGTGAAGTCCATGACCAGGGTAAGTCCCAACTTATACTTAAATTTTTACAAGTGTTTGCACGGTTTCTTTTCTAATCAAGCTTTCTTCTCGCAGGCCATCCAGAAGCAACACTTGGTCATGGAGAGAATTCATCGACTGCGGCAGAAGGCAAACGACACTGCCAGCCAAGTCCAAAGTCTTCAAACTGAGCTCGGCCGAGCAAAGTCTTCACTGCAGATTGCCAACACTGACAACACCAAGTTGCTCGGCCAGCTTCGCGACGCCGAGAAAAAACGGGATGAGCTCCAGGCCGAGCTAAACGCACTCAAAGAGTCAAGGGAGAAAGACTGCGAAGACGCCAACAACGCCGACTTTAAAGAGGCCGAGGACAGTTATAAGAAACAGGTCTTCGCCACCCAAGACATCCATTTCAAAGAAGGTTGGAAGTCTGCCTGCGAACAGCTCGGTCAAGGTCCTCATACCGACGTGTTTGCCTCTCCGCCAGCTATCTTCCTACCGACCTATCTCGTGCCATATGCCAACGACGTCTTCAGGGCATTGGAGGCTGAGGCCGAGGAAGGACTTGAAGGAGCAGCCAACGCAGATGTTGAGGGAGAGGACCGCCAAGAGCAGGAGCAGCCCGGCCAAACTGCAACCGGCGTCCGAGGTCAAAGCCCACCAATCAACCTGGAGGAAGCTGGCGACGAATTCACTAACCTTTCCTCCCTAGTGTAGTTTTCTTAGTTTTTCTTTCTTTTTGCTCAGCACATGTAACTGGGCTGTCTGCCCCACCTCTTGTACATATTTTTATCATCAATGAAAAAGCTCAATTTTCTTAAAGTGTTGGCACGGTCAGCTGAGTAAACTCAACCGGACAAAATACTTCGGCAACATTAACCGTCTTGCTTAACTTAACTAACAGGCAAAGGCATCTCGGTAGTAGATACAGCTGAGCACGTCAACTCTTTCAACCGGGGTAAATCATCTCGATTGAGAATACCTAGGTTGAGCAAAACATCAACCCTTTCAACCGGAGTAAATCATCTCGGTTGAAAATACCCAAGTTGAGCAAAACATCAACTCTTTCAACCGGGGTGAATCATCTCGGTTGAGAATACAAAAGTTGAGCAAAACATCAACCCTTTCAACCGGGGTGAATCATCTCGGTTGAGAATACAAAAGTTGAGCAAAACATCAACCCTTTCAACCGGAGTGAATCATCTCAGTTGGGAATACAAAAGTTGAGCAAAACATCAACCCTTTCAACTGGAGTGAATCATCTCGGCTGAGAATACCCAAGTTGAGCAAAACATTAACCCTTTCAACCGGAGTGAATCATCTCGGTTGAGAATACCCAAGTTGAGCAAAACATCAACTCTTTCAACCAGAGTGAATCATCTCGGTTGAGAATACCCAAGTTAAGCAAAACATCAACTCTTTCAACCAGAGTGAATCATCTTGGTTGAGAATCTCAAAACTCAAAACAACATTAAAAATGCTGAGGCAAAGCTGAGTCGCTTCTATATATTGACAAAAATGAATATTACATGAAGTGTAAGGCAAAAATTTCTTTTGCACAAAAAGAAAGCTAAAGCTAGAAATAACATAGCTTGAGGTTGGCTGCATTCCATGGCCGGGGTATTCCTCTACCATCCAAGTCCTCTAGGTGATATGCCCTCTTGCCTGCCAGACCGGTTATCTTGTAGGGTTCTTCCCAATTTGCCCCTAGTTTGCCTTCACCTGGCACCAGGGTATTGCCCATGACTTTCCTCAAGACCCAATCACCTACTTTAAAGGGTCTGGGGTGCACCGTTTTGTTGTATTTCCTTGAGAGCTCTTGTTGGTAGGCGGCCACATGGATGAGGGCCTTCTCCCGATGCTCGTCCACTAGCTCCAGCTCCAAGGCAATAGCCTCGGCGTTTAGTTCGGGCTCAAAACTCTCGCTTCTTAGGGTGGGCATGCCAACTTCCAAAGGTATGACCGCCTCCATGCCATAAGCCAAAGCAAATGGAGTTTCCCCGGTAGACTGCCGCGGGGTTGTTCGGTATGCCCAAAGGACGCTGGGTAATTCCTCAGCCCATTTTCCCTTTGCCTTCTCCAGCCGTTTCTTCAACCCATCCAGAATAGTCCTGTTCGATGCCTCGGCTTGACCATTGGACTGCGGGTAAGCCGGAGTGGAGTTGTAGAATTCAATCTTCAAATCTTCACAAAATCCTCGGAACAGGCGACCGTCAAACTGGGTGCCGTTGTCAGAGATCAAGATCTTGGGGACGCCAAACCGTGTGACCACGTTCTGCCAGACAAACCGCTTTACGTCTTTCTCTTTGATTGTTGCCAAGGGCTCAGCTTCGACCCATTTCGTGAAGTAATCTGTGGCCGCAATGAAGAATTTTCGATTGCCTGATGCTGTTGGCAGTGACCCCACTATATCTAGCCCCCACATGGCGAAGGGCCAAGGACTGGTGAGGGGGAGAAGTTCCCTAGCAGGCTGATGGATCTGATGGGCAAATTTCTAGCATTTTTCGCATTTGCGAACGTACTTTTGTGCATCGGCCTGCATGCACAGCCACCAGTATCCCTGTGAAATAGCTCGGTAGGCCAAGGACCTGCCCCCTATGTGGCTGCCACAAATGGCTTTGTGAATTTCGTACAAGAAGGCCTCCACACTACTCGGGTGCACGCACTTTAGATAAGGACCGGTGAAGGACTTTTTATACAACGCACCAGATGGAGAGAGCCAAAACCGCTCTGACTTCACCCGGACTTTGTGTGCTTCTTTCTTATCAGTTGGTAGAGTCCGGTCTCTGAGGAACAAGATTAAGGGGTCCATCCAAGAAGGACCTAGCGCGGCGCAGAGAACATCCGACTGCCCGGCGTCTTCAATGCTTGGCCGTGGAAGAAAGTCAATTAACAGGGGGTTTGGAGACGTACAATCTACCATGGAAGCGAGGCCGGCCAGCTCATCAGCTCGGCTATTTTCTTCACGGCCAATCTGTTGGACTCTGATTGCCTGAAACTGCTTAAGGTGTTCCCTCACCAGAGCTTGGTACTTCGCCATCCGGTCGTCCTTTGCTTCGTAAATCCCAGAGACTTGGTTAACCACAAGCTGGGAATCACTGTACACAAGTAGCTCGGCGGCCTTCATTTGAATAGTGCTCTTGAGCCCGGCGAGAAGGGCCTCGCACTCAGCCTCGTTATTAGATGCGGGGAAGCCAAGCGTGATAGAATGTTCAATGGTTAGGCCATCCGGGGAGATAAGAACGATACCTAGGCCGGCACCATGACGGTTGGACGCTCCATCAACAAAAAGCTTCCACATTTCCCCCACAAAAAGCTTCTAGCAGTCTGATGGGTCTTGAGAGTTGCGAAGGGCAATGGGATCACGGTTTCTTGGCTGTCTGGGTTCAAGTTCTGTGTTGATTGGTTCCACTCCAGCCCCCCTTGGTGATTCGGCACCGGACTCAGCAAGTCGGTCTGTAATGCTCAAGTCCGTAGGCGAATCATCAGGTTGCAGTGCTATGCCGGCCGCAGGTTCGGAGCTGTGAGGTTCCATTTCTTCCCCCCTTGGTGATGCGGGACCGGACAGAACAGATGGGTCGGTGATACTCAACTCCGTCATCGCATCACCGGGTGGTAAAACCGTGCAAACTGAGGGCGCGTCGTCGGTGCGCGCAAACTCCGCGTCGCTACCTCCACCAACTGGTTGTATCTCGGATGATCTTGCGTGCATCTCATCATCTGCCACGGTAATATCGACCGGGCATACCGGATGAGTGCCAGGTGAGAACTCGGCGACGAAGTCCGCCAAAGTCTGGGCTTTGATTGCAGTGCGCGGCTGGAACTTCACATCAAACTGTCCCAACTTGACCGCCCACTTAAGAATTCGGCCTGAAAAGTCCGCCCGTTCAAACAAGGCCTTGAGGGGAAACTCAGTTAGTACGACAATGGTATGGGCGTGAAAATAATGCGCCAACTTCCTTGAAGCCATCATTAATGCCAACGCAAGCTTTTCCAGCGGCAAGTACCTCGTCTCAGCCGGCAGCAAAGTCTTATTAACATAAAAAATTGGGAGGTGCTTGATTCCTTCAGCGCGGACTAGCACCGCACTGACTGCGTGCTGGGAGACGGTGAGGTAAAGGTAGAGCTCCTCACCCGGCTTTGGTGTAACCAACAGTGGCGGAGAAGACAGATATTCCTTGAGCTCGGCCAAAGCTCGGTCACACTCTTCGTCCCACGAGAACTTTGACTTCAACGCTTGAAAGAAAGGGCGGCAGCGATCCGATGACCGACTTATAAACCGATTAAGCGCGGTGGCCATCCCGGCCAGATGCTGCACGTCCTTAGCCGAGCAGGGCTGCTTCAACTCTTGCACGGCTCTGATCTGAGTAGGGTCTGCTTCGATACCTCGATTCGTGACTAAGAATCTCAAAAAAATTTTGGATCCCACGCCAAAGGCACACTTTGTTGCATTCAAGTGCAGCTGGTGCTTCTTTAAAATGGCAAACATCTCGGCTAAGTCGGACAAATGGTTTGCCTCATGTCGGCTCTTTACCACCATATCATCGATGAAAGCCTCCATTGTACGGCCGAGCAAAGGAGCAAGCATTTTGGTCACCATCCTCTGAAAGGTTGCCCCGGCGTTCTTCAAGCCAAAAGGCATAACTCGGTAGCAGAAGAGTCCCCTTGGAGTCGTGAAAGAGGTGATATCTCGGTCAGGCCCATGCATGGCGATCTGATGGTAGCCGCGGTAGGCATCCAAGAAACTGAGCCTATTATGTCCAGCCGTCAAGTCCACAAGCTGGTCAATTCGCGGCAAAGGGAAGCTATCTTTGGGACAAGCTCGGTTGACTGTCTTATAGTCGACACAAACTCGCCACTTTCCATTCTTCTTGGGCACCACTACTGTGTTGGAAATCCACTGAGGGTAGTGCACTTCTTGAATTGCTCGTGCCTCAAGCAGGTTCTTCACCTCCTCTGCAACTACCTCGGCGTGATGCAGTGCCGACCTCCTTGTTCGATGGATGACTGGCTTTGCTCCAGGGAAGACATTGAGGTGATGGCAGATAAAACTTGGATCGAGGCCTGGCATGTCGTAAGGCGACCACGCGAAGACTTCGATGTTGGCTATCAAAAACTCAACCATCTCGGTCCTCTCTATGGCCGTGAGACTTGAGCCGAGCAAGAAGAACTTGTCCGGCTGTTTGTATTAATTCGCACCTCAACCAATTCCTCAACAGCCTTGTCTTCGGCCTCGGTGCCCACATCATCCAAGACACCCTGGTCCTCCGGTCCCTCGATCATTTGAACGAATCCTTTGGCAGCCCGGCTTCCGTTGACCGCCACGAAGCACTGCTTGGACATGACCTGATCGCCCCAAATCTCCTCGATTGCCCCCATAGCCGTGGGGAATCTCATCACCTGGTGGTAGGTTGACGCTACAGCTTGCATAGCGTGAAGCCATCCCCTTCCAAGGATTAGGTTGTACGTCGAAGGCACTTGTAGCACCAAAAACTCCACTTGCTTGACCACGGATCCCGCTTTGACCGGCAGGATTATCTTTCCCAAGGGCCACTCCAACTGCGAGTTGAAACCAACTAGTGGCGAAGTTGCCAGAGCCAAGTCTGTCTCCTAGAGTTTGAGCTGCTTGAATGCATCATAATACATGATCTTGACCAAGCTTCCCTGATCGATCAAGATCCGTTTAACATCAAATTCCTTGACGCGCAGTGTTACTACTAGGGCATCGTTGTGCGGCGTCTGGATACGCTCTAGATCCTTTGAGGTGAAACTAATCACGTCTTTTTCTTCAGTCTTCCCCCTTTTGATGGCAGGCTGTACCGACAAAACTTCCCTCATATGTTCTGCCTTTTTTATCATGCCCCGGAGTTCGCAAACACGCTCCGGTTCAACGATGCCGTGGATGACATTAATAACTCCCTGTGGTGGTGCGTCTCGGTCATCCTGTCCCCTGGGATCGACCGGAGCCTGATTCGGCTTCACGCCGCCATCAATGTAAAGGTCTAGGTGCCCGGCCGTGATCAGCTCTTCTAAGTGTTGCCTCAAAGGCAAACAATCCTCAGTCCGGTGGCCCCTCTCCCGGTGGAATGTGCAACGATACCGCAGATTGTAGCCCTTTTGTCCGTCGCCCAACTTAGCAGGAAACCGGACATACTCCTTGTCTCGGATTTCACTAAGTATGCGATAGATTGGAATCTTGAAGACTGTGGTTATGCTAGTCCTTGCCTTCAACCTTCTATTTGCGTCCGCTACGTCATCTCGGGGGTAGTCATCCCGGTCATTCCGACGTCCTCTACCCTGGTTTTTGCGATTCGAGCCACGGTCTGATTCCTCTGCTCGGTCACTTGTGCGGCTGGACTCTTGCCCAACTGCGTGCACTTTGCCTGCCGTCTTCTTGTCTGTTGCTACCGGAATTGCCTTCACGGTAGCGTCATCCTCTACTCGGATGTG
>NW_021026075.1:0-38042 GCF_004153795.1 Camellia sinensis
CTGTATTAATATAGAGGACTGTTTCCTCAATTACTATATTCTATAAATATGGTTCTGGAGGTGTAAGGAGGACATCTTTAGCAGTTTGGCTAGATTCCCATTTTTTACTGAAAAGGGCAGCTGAAAGCCCTGGAAATTCTGTATGAAATGGATTTTGTATATGGTAGGGATTAGATCCGCTTCCTCGACCCCTTCGGCCAAGGCCGCGGCCTCTACTGGACATTGGGACCCTACAAATATTCACAAGTTAGAAAATCCGGTAAAGAATTATGTTCACCTTTGATATATTCAATATCAAAGTCAAATGCTGAAAGTAAACTTTGTCAAGTTGCAAAAATTTGTTTTGAGCTAAATTCTGGACATCTTTTTTAAAGATTTGTTTTGCTGCAAAACAATCAACATGAATTAAAAAATGTTGATTTAATAAATTGTCCTGGAATTTTGAAACACATTTTACAATGGCTAAACATTCCTGTTTGATTGTCGGGTAATTTAAAGCTGCTTGCTTCCAAGTTCCTCAAGCAAACGTAAGAGTTCTTCTTTTTTACTGTTAGGATTGAATTGTTTGAGGATGCCACCATAACCTTGGTTAGAGGCATCTGTTTCAACAATCTTTTTCCATTCTAGATTTGGTAAGGCAAGACAAGGGAGCGTTTTGACTCTTGTCTTAATTTTCCGAACAGTTTCTGTATGTTCTGGACCCCAAGGTGGAGGGTTTTTGTGAAGTCTGGTATACAGAATTGCAGCATCTGTGGCTAAATTAGGGTAGTAATCATGAATATAATTTAAACTACCAAGAAATCTCTGTAATTGAGTTTTATCTTTAATTTCATCAATAAATTTTGATGTAAGCTCCACACTTCTATTGATTGGAATTATAGTGCCATTATGAATGTTATGGCCTAAAAATCTGACTGTAGTTTGAAAAAGTTTCATTTTTGGTGCAGAAATCACCAAACTATTTCTGATAATAACATGCTTAAAAATATTAAGATGTTTGATACGCTGGTCTATTGATGATGAAAAAATGAGAACGTCATCAATATAACAAATTGCAAATTCTGTATAAGGATTGAAAATATCATTCATAATATGCTGGAATTCAGATGGAGCATTTTTTAATCCAAATGGCATAACATTCCATTCATAATGCCCAAAAGGTACTGTAAAAGCAGTTTTATACCTATCTTTTTTAGCAATTTGAACCTGCCAATATCCTGATTTCATATCAAATTTTGAAAAGATGATAGCATCCTGTAAATGATCTAAAAGATCTTTCTTGTTTGGAATAGGATACCTTATCCATTTCCAGGCATCATTTAGAGGTTTGTAATTAATGACCAATCTTGGTACACCTCTTTCAATTTTTACATTTTTATTAACATAAAAGGCTGTACAACTCCAGGGAGAGTAACTTGGTCGGATAAGCTTTTTCTGGAGAAGAATATTAATTTCTGTTTTGCAGAGTTCTAAATACTCTTTTTTCATTTGGCTTGGGCGTGATCTTGTAGGAATAGTGCGCTCATCAAATCCCGTATCATAGGGAAGAGAAACTATATGTTTCTTGCGTTTCCAAAAAGCATTAGGAACATCACTACAAATTTCTGTATGGAATTCTTGTTCAAGGGATTTAATTTTATTCTGTAAAGAAGATTGATGTAATCTTTGTTCTGTAGTTAGAAAATGCATTTCTTTTTGCAAGAAATTAATTTGTTTTTCTTCGAAATTGACTAGATCTTTAATTTAATCTAATTCTTTTGTATAAGGTTCTACAATAAATTCAAAAATAATATGTTGAATATTTAAAGTTGTATGAATGCCAATAGAATCAATTTTGGTAATTGGCATTAATAAACACAGGAATGGTGTTCCAAAGATAATTGCTTGAGACACATTTTTAATCAAAACAAATGAAGATGGAAGACATAACCCTTGGTTACATATTAAAACTTCTGGAAGTTTGTACCTAATGCACAAAGAATTATCACTCGCACTGGTGAGTAATTGGGTAGTTTTCTGGAAATATTTAGAAGGAATTAATCCTTCCTGAATACAATTCATGTCAGCACCGCTGTCTACAAGAGTAACAACATCTTTTATTATAAAATCAGGTTTTATAATAAAAGTAATCCTGATATACCATTTTTGGACAGTTACCTTGTTCATAAGGAGAAGATATTCAGGTTCATCTTTTTTAGTGTTGGATTCTGGTATTGTTATACCTTTATCTTTATTTTGCTGGTTAAGCTGAGTTCCGGCCTATATCCAAAGGCGCTTTAGATGTTCTGATCTTAAGTTGAGGAAGTGTTGCAACCTTGCTTTTATCAAGGTTTATAATAGCAGATATGTCTTTCCTCTCAAGTTCATTTGAAAGCTTTGGCTTTGATTCTAATTCAGCACGTTGTGACTTCACTGGAGCAACATAAGGGCTGCTAACTATTTTAGGCTCAGATAGTCTTTAGATTCATGGGAACCTTTGGATCTGGAGTGACATCACTGTTCTCTTTCCTTGGCTCTGGTAATGATGAAACTGATCTAGTCGACCTATTCCCTAGAAAGTGGCTTCCATTACTTGATTTGTTGCTTTTAGAGGCTTTATGAGATTCACTTGATCCAGTTGAAGTAGTTCTTATCTTAGATCTCTGTAGAGGAGATGATGATCCCGGCTCTAAATCACTGAACTTTATTCCTTTGACAGAGCTTAGCGCAAGTTTTGTTGGCAATTGTTTTCGGGGTTTTCTGTGAGGATGCCAACTGAGCAGTCGAACTGCCTTTTGCTGCAATTCTCTTTTCCCTCTCCATCTTCAAGGCTTCCAGTCGCTTGCGAGCTTTCTCTTCCAGTAAAAAAAACAACTTGAAGATATAAGAAGTCCATTGGAATGCCAAACATGCTAAGCTGCCAAAAGAAAAATTGCACTGTAACTATAAGAACATGAAGCTAAAGCTAAAGGGCAGCCCAGTGAATGGCGCTCCTGCCACTGTGGGGTTTGCAAAGGGTTAATGGGGAGGCTGTTTCTCTTTTTCATACCCATGATGTGATATCACAAGTATCATAAGGAGTTTTGCTATTAATCTTCTCACTGTGTTGTAGAGTGTTGAAGTATAATAAGCAATGTACCTTCTCTTTCTTCATTTTCTGGAGATCAGCTTTGAAAGCTCTTAGTCTTTCAGCACGAGCTCGTACATCATCCAAAGGACTCTTTTTTAAAGTTTTTCCCTTTTCTTATTGGTCCCACAGTCTTCTTATCTAAAGCATCTGGAGCGACTTTTGACTTCTGATCCTTGTCTGACTTCTTGGACCCTTGATTGATATCTACTACAACTTCCTTATTTCTGTTATCCAATGAAGCAGCATCTTCAACATAAGCCTGCATTTCATAGTCCAAAGTAGGGTTGTATCCATGACCTCGTTTTCTTTTTGAGGACAACGAGTTCTTGTGCATCCTATCTGGAGCACTGACCTGAAAATCTCCAGCTTCCTTGTCAGTTTCAGAGTCAGAAACTGATTGGGATTCATTGCCTGAAGAATTCTTCCCTCTTGAAGTGATGTAATTGATGTTCTGAATAACAACCATGCCTGATTTCTTTTTACCTAATCTTCCGGCCTTCTTTTGTGGTCCCCAGCTTTGTGAAGCTTCGCTCTCCAACTCCGAATCACCATGTGACCTTGTTTTGGTGGCATCCATCTCCCATGCTTCTGATTCAACATTGTTGTCTTTACTATCCATGGTGTGTTTTTTCTGTCCTGCTCCATAACCAACATTGAATCGAGAATCCTCCACTGGTAGATAAGGTGGCTGATAAAATGGGCCATTTCCTAGATAACTCTGATAGTAGGGCATTCCTTGCACAGGATATGGTTAGAAGACTGGCAGCGCACCAGATGGGGAGTGTACAGGCCAGGGAGGAAACATAGGGCACATAAACGGACCTTTAAAATATACTTGTTGGCCAACTGGAACCTGGTGATCCATCGGACACGTTTCTTCTGCGCACAAGTGTATACAGTTAACCAGAAAAAAGCAAGTGAAAATTATTTTAAAATTTCAAAATGCAAAAAGTGAAAGAAGAAAATAAAGACCTCATAGAAAAGAAGAAGAAAGAACGAAAAAGTATTGGAGTTATGTTTGGCCCTTGATATTTATCATTCTAGGAGATAAATCAATTAAAAAGGTTTTGTGCCCTTTTAACACGTCCAAGTATTAATTTTTTTAAGATCAGCATTGATAGTTATATTTGCTGTTTGTAAATGCTTTTTTTTTTTGGTGAATTTTTTTGTAAATGCTTAATTTTACTTTTAAAGCATTTCCTTCCATCTTAAGATCCTGGATAGTTATTGGTTTTTCTTCAGTTGTATTCTGAATTCTTTTATAAACTTCTTTCATACTGTAATGTTTAGGAGGAAGACCGATTTGTTCCTTCTTCTGTTGTTGATAATAGAGTTCTAGATATTTTAATTTCATTTCTAGATTAGTTATCTGGTCAGCAATGTTTGACATATTTTGCTCACTTTTTGTAAGGACATTGATACTAGGGCTACTAATATGAAGTCCATTCATTTCAACTATTGTTTTCCTATAGTTAGCTTCTTCTGAAATTCGATTAATATTATGTTTGCAGAAACAAATTTCTGGAGAGGAGTCAGATTCTGAGTCAGAGTTGGAAGAATATAATGCAGCAAGTTCATTATCTGAACTTGAGCTTATGCTGGAATCTTCAGAAAGCATTTGAAGGATTTGTGGCTGAATTTCATCGTCCAAAGCTAGTTCATTTAATTTTTGTTGAATTTTAGCTTTGCAACAATTAGCATAATGTCCTGTTTGGACACATTTAAAACATTTAACTGTGGACTTATCTTTCTTTTTGTAAGAAGTTTTATGTTTGCCTTTAGATTTAGGAGGCTGTGGTTGCTGGACAATTTGTTTAGATGGTTTGTATTTTCTGGATTTTTTGGAACAAAACTTTGAAGATTTTCCATATTTATGTTTTTTATTTTTATGGTTGGATAGATACTAGATTTTAATGTCATAGGCAAATTGTTCACAAAATTCACCTAATTCATTATGACTTTGTTTTTTCAATTGATTCTGTAATTTAAGATCATTACATAAAGCAAGACCTTTTTCTGTGACCAATCTTATGAGTTGGCCATAGGTATATTCTGAATAGGGAATAGACATTTTGCTATGTTTATCCCGTAATTTTTTTTCTAATTCTCTCAGCAAAGAGAATTGGAAGGCCATCGATAAATTTGGCTTTCCAATGATCACAATTAGCATCTGAACGTCTAACAACCCTCATCATGAAGACATCTTTATATCATCGAAAATGGGATAAAGAAGGGCATCTAAGATTCTGTAAAAGTTCTCTACTTCTATCTTCAATACCATCAGTAGAGGCACCAACAAAGTGATGTAAAATGGTATTGATAAGAGTGTAAACTGCATCTTGTTCTGTTTGAACATTTCTTGTAATGGGTTCTGTAACCCTTTTATATGCACTTAAAATTTCAACAGGCCAGGGAGGAAACATAGGAGGATTCTTGTAAAACCGTTGACCAAAAATCTGGCGATTTCATGGCCATCGTTATCATTCTGTTTGCAAATTGTTGAATACATAATCATTTGATGCAACAATTCAAATATCTGGCATTCAGAAAGACAATCTATTTTCCATTCATAAATGGTTTTTCCATGATAAGATTTTTGTCTCTGGTGGAAATCTTCTTCGTAAAGAATATCCATTAGAGTAGGTTTGGGATAATAATACCTACTGGGTGTTGTTTTACTGGAGTTCCCATAATGCATTTTATTGATGGAAACTGGATGATTATCTTGAAAATTACTTTCAATTTCAGGTTCATCTTTTTTAGTGTTTGATTCTGGTATTGTTATACCTTTATCTTTATTTTGCTGGTTAAGCTGAGTTCCGGCCTACATCCAACGGCGCTTTAGATGTTCTGATCTTAAGTTCAGGAAGTGTTGCAGCCTTGCTTTTATCAAGCTTTATAAAAGCAGATATGTCTTTCCTCTCAAGTTCATTTGAAAGCTTTGGCTTTGATTCTAATTCAGCACGTTTTGACTTCACTGGAGCAACATAAGGGCTGCTAACTATTTTAGGCTCAGATAGTCTTTAGATTCATGGGAACCTTTGGATCTGGAGTGACATCACTGTTCTCTTTCCTTGGCTCTGGTAATGATGAAACTGATCTAGTCGACCTATTCCCTGGAAAGTGGCTTCCATTACTTGATTTGTTGCTTTTAGAGGCTTTATGAGATTCACTGGATCCAGTTGAAGCAATTCTTATCTTAGATCTCTGTAGAGGAGATGATGATCCCGGCTCCGAATCACTGAACTTTATTCCTTTGACAGAGCTTAGCGCAAGTTTCGTTGGCAATTGTTTTCGGGGTTTTTCGTGAGGATGCCAACTGAGCAGTCGAGCTGCCTTTTGCTGCAATTCTCTTTTCCCTCTCCATCTTCAAAGCTTCCAGTCGCTTGCGATATTTCTCTTCCAGTAAAAAAAACAACTTGAAGATATAAGAAGTCCATTGGAATGCCAAACATGCTATGCTGCCAAAAGAAAAATTGCACTGTAACTATAAGAACATGAAGCTAAAGCTAAAGGGCAGCCCAGTGAATGGGGCTCCTGCCACTGTGGGGTTTGCAAAGGGTTAATGGGGAGGCTGTTTCTCTTTTTCAAACCCATGATGTGATATCGCAAGTATCATAAGGAGTTTTGCTATTAATCTTCTCACTGTGTTGTAGAGTGTTGAAGTATAATAAGCAATGTACCTTCTCTTTCTTCATTTTCTGGAGATCAGCTTTGAAAGCTCTTAGTTTTTCAGCACGAGCTCGTGCATCATCCGAAGGACTCTTTTTTGAAGTTTTTCCCTTTTCTTATTGGTCCCACAGTCTTCTTATCTAAAGCATCTGGAGCGACTTTTGACTTCTGATCCTTGTTTGACTTCTTGGACCCTTGCTTGATATCTACTACAACTTCCTTATTTCTGTTATCTAATGAAGCAGCATCTTCAACATGAGCCTGCATTTCATAGTCCAAAGCAGGATTGTATCCATGACCTTGTTTTCTTTTTGAGGACAACGAGTTCTTGTGCATCCTATCTGGAGCACTGACCTGAAAATCTCCAGCTTTCTTGTCAGTTTCAGAGTCAGAAACTGATTGGGATTCATTGCCTGAAGAATTCTTCCCTCTTGAAGTGATGTAATTGATGTTCTGAATAACAACCATGCCTGATTTCTTTTTACCTGATCTTCCGGCCTTTTTTTGTGTTCCCCAGCTTTGTGAAGCTTCGCTCTCCAACTCCGAATCACCATGTGACCTTGTTTTGGTGGCATCCATCTCCCATGCTTCTGATTCAACATTGTTGTCTTTACTATCCATGGTGTGTTTTTTCTGTCCTGCTCCATAACCAACATTGAATCTAGAATCCTCCACTGGTGGATAAGGTGGCTGATAAAATGGGCCATTTCCTAGATAACTCTGATAGTAGGGCATTCCTTGCATAGGATATGGTTAGAAGACTGGCAGCGCACCAGATGGGGATTGTACAGGCCAGGGAGGAAACATAGGGCACATAAACGGACCTTTAAAATATACTCGTTGGCCAACTGGAACCTGGTGATCCATCGGACACGTTTCTTCTGCGCACAAGTGTATACAGTTAACCAGAAAAAAGCAAGTGAAAATTATTTTAAAATTTCAAAATGCAAAAAGTGAAAGAAGAAAATAAAGACCTCATAGAAAAGAAGAAAAAGAAGAAGAAGAAGAAAGAATGAAAAAGTATTGGAGTTATGTTTGGCCCTTGATATTTATCATTCTAGGAGATAAATCAATTAAAAAGGTTTTGTGCCCTTTTAACACGTCCAAGTATTAATTTTTTTAAGATCAGCATTGATAGTTATATTTGCTGTTTGTAAATGGTTTTTTTTTTTGGTGAATTTTTTTGTAAATGCTTAATTTTACTTTTAAAGCATTTCCTTCCATCTTAAGATCCTGGATAGTTATTGGTTTTTCTTCAGTTGTATTCTGAATTCTTTTATAAACTTCTTTCATACTGTAATGTTTAGGAGGAAGACCGATTTCTTCCTTCTTCTGTTGTTGATAATAGAGTTCTAGATATTTTAATTTCATTTCTGGATTAGTAATCTGGTCAGCAATGTTTGACATATTTTGCTCACTTTTTGTAAGGACATTGATACTAGGGCTACTAGTATCAAGTCCTTTCATTTCAACTATTGTTTTCCTATAGTTAGCTTCTTCTGAACTTTGATTAATATTATGTTTGCAGAAACAAATTTCTGGAGAGGAGTCAGATTCTGAGTCAGAGGTCGAAGAGTATAATGCCGCAAGTTCATTATCTGAACTTGAGCTTATGCTAGAATCTTCAGAAAACATTTGAAGGATTTGTAGCTGAATTTCATCGTCCAAAGCTAGTTCATTTAATTTTTGTTGAATTTTAGCTTTGCAACAATTAGCATAATGTCCTGTTTGGCCACATTTAAAACATTTAACTGTGGACTTATCTTTCTTTTTGTAAGAAGTTTTATGTTTGCCTTTAGATTTAGGAGGCTGTGGTTGCTGGACAATTTGTTTAGTTGGTTTGTATTTTCTGGATTTTTTGGAATAAAACTTTGAAGATTTTCCATATTTATGTTTTTTATTTTTATGTTTGGATAGATACTAGATTTTAGTGTCATAGGCAAATTGTTCACAAAATTCACCTAATTCATTATGACTTTGTTTTTTCACTTGATTCGGTAATTTAAGATCATTACATAAAGCAAGACCTTTTTCTGTGACCAATCTTATGAGTTGGCCATAGGTATATTCTGAATAGGGAATAGACATTTTGCTATGTTTATCCCGTAATTTTTTTTCTAATTCTCTCAGCAAAGAGAGTTGTAGGCCATCGATAAATTTGGCTTTCCAATGATCTCAATTAGCGTCTGAACATCTAACAAACCTCATCATGAAGACATCTTTATACCATTGAAAATAGGATAAAGAAGGGCATCTAAGATTCTGTAAAAGTTCTCTACTTCTATCTTCAATACCATCAGTAGAGGCACCAACAAAGTGATGTCAAATGGTATTGATAAGAGTGTAAACTGCATCTTGTTCTGTTTGAACATTTCTTGTAATGGGTTCTGTAACCCTTTTATATGCACTTAAAATTTCAATCTGTTGGGTTTCAGTGATGACATTATCCCACCATCCTTTAAGGATTCTTGTAAAACCGTTGACCAGAAATCTCGCGATTTCATGGCCATCGTTATCATTCTGTTTGCAAATTGTTGAATACATAATCATTTGATGCAACAATTCAAATATCTGGCATTCAGAAAGACAATCTATATTCCATTCATAAATGGTTTTTCCATGATAAGATTTTTGTGTCTGGAGGAAATCTTCTTCGTAAAGAATATCCATTAGAGTAGGTTTGGGATAATAATACCTACTGAGCGTTGTTTTACTGGAGTTCCCATAATGCATTTTATTAATGGAAACTGGATGATTATCTTGAAAATTACTTTCAATTTCAGGTTCATCTTTTTTAGTGTTTGATTCTGGTGTTGTTATACCTTTATCTTTATTTTGCTGGTTAAGCTGAGTTCCGGCCTAAATCCAAAGGCGCTTTAGATGTTCTGATCTTAAGTTCAGGAAGTGTTGCAGCCTTGCTTTTATAAAGGTTTATAATAGCAGATATGTCTTTCCTCTCAAGTTCATTTGCAAGCTTTGGCTTTGATACTAATTCAGCACATCGTGACTTCACTGGAGCAACATAAGGGCTGCTAACTATTTTAGGCTCAGATAGTCTTTGGATTCATGGGAACCTTTGGATCTTGAGTGACATCACTGTTCTCTTTCCTTGGCTCTGGTAATGATGAAACTGATCTAGTCGACCTATTCCCTGGAAAGTGGCTTCCATTACTTGATTTGTTGCTTTTAGAGGCTTTATGAGATTCACTGGATCCAGTTGAAGCAATTCTTATCTTAGATCTCTGTATAGGAGATGATGATCCCGGCTCTGAATCACTGAACTTTATTCCTTTGACAGAGCTTAGCGCAAGTTTTGTTGGCAATTGTTTTCGGGGTTTTTTGTGAGGATGCCAACTGAGCAGTCGAATTACCTTTTGCTGCAATTCTCTTTTCCCTCTCCATCTTCAAAGCTTCCAGCCGCTTGCAATGTTTCTCTTCCGCTAAAAAAAACAACTTGAAGATATAAGAAGTCCATTGGAATGCCAAACATGCTAAGCTGCCAAAAGAAAAGTTGCACTGTAACTAGAAGAACATGATTCTAAAGCTAAAGGGCAGCCCAGTGAATGGGGCTCCTGCCACTGTGGGGTTTGCAAAGGGTTAATGGGGAGGCTGTTTCTCTTTTTCAAACCCATGATGTGATATCACAAGTATCATAAGGAGTTTTGCTATTAATCTTCTCACTGTGTTGCAGAGTTTTGAAGTGTAATAAGCAATGTACCTTCTCTTTCTTCATTTTCTGGAGATCAGCTTTGAAAGCTCTTAGTTTTTCAGCACGAGCTCGTGCATCATCCAAAGGACTCTTTTTTGGAGTTTTTCCCTTTTCTTATTGGTCCCACAGTCTTCTTATCTAAAGCATCTGGAGCGACTTTTGACTTCTGATCCTTGTCTGACTTCTTGGACCCTTGCTTGATATCTACTACAACTTCCTTATTTCTGTTATCCAGTGAAGCAGCATCTTCAACATGAGCCTGCATTTCATAGTCCAAAGCAAGGTTGTATCCATGTCCTCGTTTTCTTTTTGAGGACAACGAGTTCTTGTGCATCCTATCTGGAGCACTGACCTGAAAATCTCCAGCTTCCTTGTCAGTTTCAGAGTCAGAAACTGATTGGGATTCATTGCCTGAAGAATTCTTCCCTCTTGAAGTGATGTAATTGATGTTCTGAATAACAACCATGCCTGATTTCTTTTTACCTGATCTTCCAGCCTTCTTTTGTGGTCCCCAGCTTTGTGAAGCTTCGCTCTCCAACTCCGAATCACCATGTGACCTTGTTTTGGTGGCATCCATCTTCCATGCTTCTGATTCAACATTGTTGTCTTTACTATCCATGGTGTGTTTTTTCTGTCCTGCTCCATAACCAACATTGAATCGAGAATCCTCCACTGGTGGATAAGGTGGCTGATAAAATGGGCCATTTCCTAGATAACTCTAATAGTAGGGCATTCCTTGCACAGGATATGGTTAGAAGATTGCCAGGGCACCAGATGGGGAGTGTACAGGCCAGGGAGGAAACATAGGACGCGAAAACGGACCTTGAAAATATACTTGTTGGCCTACTGGAACTTGGTGATCCATGGGACACGTTTCTTCTGCGCACAAGTGTATACAGTTAACCAGAAAAAAGCAAGTGAAAATTATTTTAAAATTTCAAAATGCAAAAAGTGAAAGAAGAAAATAAAGACCTCATAGAAAAGAGGAAGAAGAAGAAGAAAGAACGAAAAAGTATTGGAGTTATCTTTGGCCCTTGATATTTTTCATTCTAGGAGATAAATCAATTAAAAAGGTTTTGTGCCCTTTTGACACATCCAAGTATTAATTTTTTTAATATCAGCATTGATAGTTATATTTGCTGTTTGTAAATGCTTTTTTTTTTTGTTGAATTTTTTTGTAAATGCTTAATTTTACTTTTAAAGCATTTCCTTCCATCTTAAGATCCTGGATAGTTATTGGTTTTTCTTCAGTTGTATTCTGAATTCTTTTATAAACTTCTTTCATAGTGTAATGTTTAGGAGGAAGACCGATTTCTTCCTTCTTCTGTTGTTGATAATAGAGTTCTTGATATTTTAATTTCATTTCTGGATTAGTTATCTGGTCAGCAATGTTTGACATATTTTGCTCACTTTTTGTAAGGACATTGATACTAGGGCTACTAATATCAAGTCCTTTCATTTCAACTATTGTTTTCCTATAGTTAGCTTCTTCTGAAATTTGATTAATATTATGTTTGCAGAAACAAATTTCTGGAGAGGAGTCAGATTCTGAGTCAGAGGTCGAAGAGTATAATGCAGCAAGTTCATTATCTGAACTTGAGCTTATGCTGGAATCTTCAGAAAACATTTGAAGGATTTGTAGCTGAATTTCATCGTCCAAAGCTAGTTCATTTAATTTGTGTTGAATTTTAGCTTTGCAACAATTAGCATAATGTCCTGTTTGGCCAAATGTAAAACATTTAACTGCGGACTTATTTTTCTTTTTGTAAGAGGTTTTATGTTTGCCTTTAGATTTAGGAGGCTGTGGTTGCTGGACAATTTGTTTAGATGGTTTGTATTTTCTGGATTTTTTGGAATAAAACTTTGAAGATTTTCCATATTTATGTTTTTTATTTTTATGTTTGGATAGATACTAGATTTTAGTGCCATAGGCAAATTTTTCACAAAATTCACCTAATTCATTATGACTTTGTTTTTTCACTTGATTCTGTAATTTATGATCATTACATAAAGCAAGACCTTTTTCTGTGACCAATCTTATGAGTTGGCCATAGGTATATTCTGAATAGGGAATAGACATTTTGCTATGTTTATCCCGTAATTTTTTTTCTAATTCTCTCAGCAAAGAGAGTTGGAAGGCCATCGATAAATTTGGCTTTCCAATGATCACAATTAGCGTCTGAACGTCTAACAACCCTCATCATGGAGACATCTTTATACCATCGAAAATGGGATAAAGAAGGGCATCTAAGATTCTGTAAAAGTTCTCTACTTCTATCTTCAATACCATCAATAGAGGCACCAACAAAGTGATGTAAAATAGTATTGATAAGAGTGTAAACTGCATCTTGTTCTGTTTGAACATTTCTTGTAATGCGTTTTGTAACCCTTTTATATGCACTTAAAATTTCAATCTGTTGGGTTTCAGTGATGATATTATCCCACCATCCTTTAAGGATTCTTGTAAAAATGTTGACCAAAATTCTGGCGATTTCATGGCCATCGTTATCATTCAGTTTGCAAATTGTTGAATACATAATCATTTGATGCAACAATTCAAATATCCGGCATTCAGAAAGACTATCTATATTCCATTCATAAATGGTTTTCCATGATAAGATTTTTGTGTCTGGAGGAAATCTTCTTCGTAAAGAATATCCATTAAAGTAGGTTTGGGATAATAATACCTACTAGGTGTTGTTTTACTGGAGTTCCCATAATGCATTTTATTGATGGAAACTGGATGATTATCTTGAAAATTGCTTTCAATTTCAGGTTCATCTTTTTTAGTGTTTGATTCTGGTATTGTTATACCTTTATCTTTATTTTGCTGGTTAAGCTGAGTTCCGGCCTACATCCAAAGGCGCTTTAGATGTTCTGATCTTAAGTTCAGGAAGTGTTGCAGCCTTGCTTTTATCAAGGTTTATAATAGCATATATGTCTTTCCTCTCAAGTTCATTTGAAAGCTTTGGCTTTGATACTAATTCAGCACGTCGTGACTTCACTGGAGCAACATAAGGGCTGCTAACTATTTTACGCTCAGATAGTCTTTGGATTCATGGGAACCTTTGGATCTGGAGTGACATCACTGTTCTCTTTCCTTGACTCTGGTAATGATGAAACTGATCTAGTCGACCAATTCCCTAGAAAGTGGCTTCCATTACTTGATTTGTTGCTTTTAGAGGCTTTATGAGATTCACTGGATCCAGTTGAAGCAATTCTTATCTTAGATCTCTGTAGAGGAGATGATGATCCCGGCTCTGAATCACTGAACTTTATTCCTTTGACAGAGCTTAGCGCAAGTTTCGTTGGCAATTGTTTTCGGGGTTTTTGTGAGGATGCCAACTGAGCAGTCGAACTGCCTTTTGCTGCAATTCTCTTTTCCCTCTCCATGTTCAAGGCTTCCAATCGCTTGCGGTCTTTCTCTTCCGGTAAAAATAACAACTTGAAGATATAAGAAGTCCATTGGAATGCCAAACATGCTAAGCTGCCAAAAGAAAACTTGCAATGTAACTATAAGAACAAGAAGCAAAAGCTAAAGGGCAGCCCAGTGAATGGGGCTCCTGCCACTGTGGGGTTTGCAAAGGGTTAATGGGGAGGCTGTTTCTCTTTTTAAAACCCATGATGTGATATCGCAAGTATCATAAGGAGTTTTGCTATTAATCTTCTCACTGTGTTGTAGAGTGTTGAAGTGTAATAAGCAATGTACCTTCTCTTTCTTCATTTTCTGGAGATCAGCTTTGAAAGCTCTTAGTTTTTCAGCACGAGCCCGTGCATCATCCGAAGTACTCTTTTTTGAAGTTTTTCCCTTTTCTTATTGGTCCCACAGTCTTCTTATCTAAAGCATCTGGAGCGACTTTTGACTTCTGATTCTTGTCTGACTTCCTGGAACCTTGCTTGATATCTACTACAACTTCCTTATTTCTATTATCCAATGAAGCAGCATCTTCAACATGAGCCTGCATTTCATAGTCCAAAGCAGGGTTGTATCCATGACCTCGTTTTCTTTTTGAGGACAACGAGTTCTTGTGCATCCTATCTGGAGCACTGACCTGAAAATCTCCCGCTTCCTTGTCAGTTTCAGAGTCAGAAACGGATTGGGATTCATTGCCTGAATAATTCTTCCCTCTTGAAGTGATGTAATTGATGTTCTGAATAATAACCATGCCTGATTTATTTTTACCTGATCTTCCACCCTTCTTTTGTGGTCCCCAACTTTGTGAAGCTTCGCTCTCCAACTCCGAATCACCATGTGACCTTGTTTTGGTGGCATCCATCTCCCATGCTTCTGATTCAACATTGTTGTCTTTACTATCCATGGTGTGTTTTTTCTGTCCTGGTCCATAACCAACATTGAATCGAGAATCCTCCACTGGTGGATAAGGTGGCTGATAAAATGGGCCATTTCCTAGATAACTTTAATAGTAGGGCATTCCTTGCACAGGATATGGTTAGAAGATTGCCAGGGCACCAGATGGGGAGTGTACAGGCCAGGGAGGAAACATAGGACGCGAAAACGGACCTTGAAAATATACTTGTTGGCCTACTGGAACTTGGTGATCCATGGGACACGTTTCTTCTGCGCACAAGTGTATACAGTTAACCAGAAAAAAGCAAGTGAAAATTATTTTAAAATTTCAAAATGCAAAAAGCGAAAGAAGAAAATAAAGACCTCATAGAAAAGAAGAAGAAGAAAGAACGAAAAAGTATTGGAGTTATCTTTGGCCCTTGATATTTATCATTCTAGGAGATAAATCAATTAAAAAGGTTTTGTGCTCTTTTAACAGGTCCAAGTACTAATTTTTTTAATATCAGCATCGGTAGTTATATTTGCTGTTTGTAAATGCTTTTTTTTTTTTTTGGTGAATTTTTTTGTAAATGCTTAATTTTACTTTTAAAGCATTTCCTTCCATCTTAAGATCCCTGATAGTTATTGGTTTTTCTTCAGTTGTATTCTGAACTCTTTTATAAACTTCTTTCATACTGTAATGTTTAGGAGGAAGACCGATTTTTTCCTTCTTCTGTTGTTGATAATAGAGTTCTAGATATTTTAATTTCATTTCTGGATTAGTTATCTGGTCAGCAATGTTTGACATATTTTGCTCACTTTTTGTAAGGACATTGATACTAGGGCTACTAATATCAAGTCCATTCATTTCAACTTTTGTTTTCCTATAGTTAGCTTCTTTTGAAATTTGCTTAATATTATGTTTGCAGAAACAAATTTCTGGAGAGGTGTCAGATTCTGAGTCAGAGTTGGAAGAATATAATGCAGCAAGTTCATTATCTGAACTTGAGCTTATGCTAGAATCTTCAGAAAGCATTTGAAGGATTTGTAGCTGAATTTCATCGTCCAAAGCTAGTTCATTTAATTTTTGTTGAATTTTAGCTTTGCAACAATTAGCATAATGTCCTGTTCGACCACATTTAAAACATTTAACTGTGGAGTTATCTTTCTTTTTGTAAGAAGTTTTATGTTTGCCTTTAGATTTAGGAGGCTGTGGTTGCTGGACAATTGTTCACAAAATTCACCTAATTCATTATGACTTTGTTTTTTCACTTGATTCTGTAATTTAAGATCATTACATAAAGCAAGACCTTTTTCTGTGACCAATCTTATGAGTTGGCCATAGGTATATTCTGAATAGGGAATAGACATTTTGCTATGTTTATCCTGTAATTTTTATTCTAATTCTTTCAGCAAAGAGTGTTGGAAGGCCATCGATAAATTTGGCTTTCCAATGATCACAATTAGCGTCTGAACGTCTAAAAACCCTCATCATGATGACATCTTTATACCATCGAAAATGGGATAAAGAAGGGCATCTAAGATTCGGTAAAAGTTCTCTACTTCTATCTTCAATACCATCAGTAGAGGCACCAACAAAGTGATGTAAAATGGTATTGATAAGAGTGTAAACTGCAGCTTGTTCTGTTTGAACGTTTCTTGTAATGGGTTCTGTAACCCTTTTATATGCACTTAAAATTTCAATCTGTTGGGTTTCAGTGATGATATTATCCCACCATCCTTTAAGGATTCTTGTAAAACTGTTGACCTAAATTCTGGCGATTTCATGGCCATCGTTATCATTCTGTTTGCAAATTGTTGAATACATAATCATTTGATGCAACAATTCAAATATCCGGCATTCAGAAAGACTATCTATATTCCATTCATAAATGGTTTTCCATGATAAGATTTTTGTCTCTGGAGGAAATCTTCTTCGTAAAGAATATCCATTAGAGTAGGTTTGGGATAATAATACCTACTAGGTGTTGTTTTACTGGAGTTCCCATAATGCATTTCATTGATGGAAACTGGATGATTATCTTGAAAATTGCTTTCAATTTCAGGTTCATCATTTTTAGTGTTTGATTCTGGTATTGTTATACCTTTATCTTTATTTTGCTGGTTAAGTTGAGTTCCGGCCTACATCCAAAGGCGCTTTAGATGTTCTGATCTTAAGTTCAGGAAGTGTTGCAGCCTTGCTTTTATTAAGGTTTATAATAGTAGATATGTCTTTCCTCTCAAGTCCATTTGAAAGCTTTGGCTTTGATACTAATTCAGCACGTCGTGACTTCACTGGAGCAACATAAGGGCTGCTAACTATTTTAGGCTCAGATAGTCTTTGGATTCATGGGAACCTTTGGATCTGGAGTGACATCACTGTTCTCTTTCCTTGGCTCTGGTAATGATGAAACTGATCTAGTCGACCTATTCCCTGGAAAGTGGCATCCATTACTTGATTTGTTGCTTTTAGAGGCTTTATGAGATTCACTGGATCCAGTTGAAGCAATTCTTATCTTAGATCTCTGTAGAGGAGATGATGATCCCGGCTCTGAATCACTGAATTTTATTCCTTTGACAGAGCTCAACGCAAGTTTTGTTGGCAATTGTTTTCGGGGTTTTCTATGAGGATGCCAACTGAGCAGTCGAACTACCTTTTGCTGCAATTCTCTTTTCCCTCTCCATCTTCAAATCTTCCAGTCGCTTGCGATCTTTCTCTTCCGGTAAAAAAAACAACTTGAAGATATAAGAAGTCCTTTGGAATGCTAAACATGCTAAGCTGCCAAAGGAAAAATTGCACTGTAACTATAAGAACATGAAGCTAAAGCTAAAGGGCAGCCCAGTGAATGGGGCTCCTGCCACTGTGGGGTTTGCAAAGGGTTAATAGGGAGGCTGTTTCTCTTTTTCAAACCCATGATGTGATATCGCAAGTATCATAAGGAGTTTTGCTACTAATCTTCTCACTGTGTTGTAGAGTGTTGAAGTGTAATAAGCAATGTACATTCTCTTTCTTCATTTTCTGGAGATCAGCTTTGAAAGCTCTTAGTTTTTCAGCACGAGCTCGTGCATCATCCAAAGGACTCTTTTTTGAAGTTTTTCCCTTTTCTTATTGGTCCCACAGTCATCTTATCTAAAGCATCTGGAGCGACTTTTGACTTCTGATCCTTGTCTGACTTCTTGGACCCTTGCCTGATATCTACTAGAACTTTCTTATTTCTGTTATCCAATGAAGCAGCATCTTCAACATGAGCCTGCATTTCATAGTCCAAAGCAGGGTTGTATCCATGACCTCGTTTTCTTTTTGAGGACAATGAGTTCTTGTCCATCATATCTGGAGCACTGACCTGAAAATCTCCAGCTTCCTTGTCAGTTTCAGAGTCAGAAACTGATTGGGATTCATTGCCTGAAGAATTTTTCCCTCTTGAAGTGATGTAATTGATGTTCTGAATAACAACCATGCCTGATTTCTTTTTACCTGATCTTCCGGCCTTCTTTTGTGGTCCCCAACTTTGTGAAGCTTCGCTCTCCAACTCCGAATCACCATGTGACCTTGTTTTGGTGGCATCCATCTCCCATGCTTCTGATTCAACATTGTTGTCTTTACTATCCATGGTGTGTTTTTTCTGTCCTGCTCCATAACCAACATTGAATCGAGAATCCTCCACTGGTGGATAAGGTGGCTGATAAAATGGGCCATTTCCTAGATAACTCTGGTTGTAGGGCATTCCTTACATAGGATATGGTTAGAAGACTGGCAGCACACCAGATGGGGATTGTACAGGCCAGGGAGGAAACATAGGACACGGAAACGGACCTTGAAAATATACTTGTTGGCCTACTGGAACTTGGTGATCCATGGGACACATTTCTTCTACGCACAAGTGTATACAGTTAACCAGAGAAAAGAAAGTGAAAATTATTTTAAAATTTCAAAATGCAAAAAGTGAAAAAAGAAAATAAAGACCTCGTAGAAAAGAAGAAGAAGAAAGAAAGAAAGAAAAAGTATTGGAGTTATCTTTGGCCCTTGATATTTTTCATTCTAGGACATAAATCAATTAAAAAGGTTTTGTGCCCTTTTAACACATCCAAGTATTAATTTTTTTAATATCAGCCTTGATAGTTATATTTGCTGTTTGTAAATGCTTTTTTTTTTTGGTGAATTTTTTTGTAAATGCTTAATTTTACTTTTAAAGCATTTCCTTCCATCTTAAGATCCTGGATAGTTATTGGTTTTTCTTCAGTTGTATTCTGAATTCTTTTATAAACTTCTTTCATACTGTAATGTTTAGGAGGAAGACCGATTTCTTCTTTCTTCTGTTGTTGATAATAGAGTTCTAGATATTTTAATTACATTTTTGGATTACTTATCCGGTCAGCAATGTTTAACATATTTGGCTTACTTTTTCTAAGGACATTGATACTAGGGCTACTAATATCAAGTCCATTCATTTCAACTATTTTTTTCCTATTGTTAGCTTCTTTTGAAATTTGATTAATATTATGTTTGCAAAAACAAATTTCTGGAGAGGAATCAAATTCTGGGTCAGAGTTGGATGAATATAATGCAGCAAGTTCATTATCTGAACTTGAGCTTATGCTGGAATCTTCAGAAAGCATTTGAAGAATTTGTGGCTGAATTTCATCGTCCAAAGCTAGTTCATTTAATTTTTGTTGAATTTTAGCTTTGCAACAATTAGCATAATGTCTTGTTTGGCCACATTTAAAACATTTAACTGTGGACTTATCTTTCTTTTTGTAAGAAGTTTTATGTTTGCCTTTAGATTTAGGAGGCTGTGGTTGCTGGACAATTTGTTTAGATGGTTTGTATTTTCTGGATTTTTTGGAATAAAACTTTGAAGATTTTCCGTATTTATGTTTTTTATTTTTATGTTTGGAAAGATACTAGATTTTAGTGTCATAGGCAAATTGTTCACAAAATTCACCTAATTTATTATGACTTTGTTTTTTCACTTGATTCTGTAATTTAAGATCATTACATAAACCAAGACCATTTTCTGCGACCAATCTTATGAGTTGGCCATAAGTATATTCTGAATAGGGAATAGACATTTTGCTATGTTTATCCCGTAATTTTTTTTCTGATTCTCTCAGCAAAGAGAGTTGGAAGGCCATCGATAAATTTGGCTTTCCAATGATCACAATTAGCGTCTGAACGTCTAACAACCCTCATCATGAAGACATCTTTATACCATTGAAAATGGGATTAAGAAGGGCATCTAAGATTCTGTAAAAGTTCTCTACTTCTATCTTCCATACCATCAGTAGAGGCACCAACAAAGTAATGTAAAATGGTATTGATAAGAGTGTAAACTGCATCTTGTTCTGTTTGAACATTTCTTTTAATGGGTTCTGTAACCCTTTTATTTGCACTTAAAATTTCAATCTGTTGGGTTTCAGTGATGATATTATCCCACCTTCCTTTAAGGATTCTTGCAAAACCGTTGACCAAAAATCTGGCGATTTCATGGCCATCGTTATCATTTTGTTTGCAAATTGTTGAATACATAATCATTTGATGCAACAATTCAAATATCTGGTATTCAGAAAGACAATCTATATTCCATTCATAAATGGTTTTTCCATGATAAGATTTTTGTCTCTGGAGGAAATCTTCTTCGTAAAGAATATCCATTAGAGTAGGTTTGGGATAATAATACCTACTGGGTGTTGTTTTACTGGAGTTCCCATAATGCATTTTATTGATGGAAACTGGATGATTATCTTGAAAATTGTTTTCAATTTCAGGTTCATCTTTTTTACTGTTTGATTCTGGTATTCTTATACCTTTATCTTTATTTTGCTGGTTAAGCTGAGTTCCGGCCTACATCCAAAGGCGCTTTAGATGTTCTGATCTTAAGTTCAGGAAGTGTTGCAGCCTTGCTTTTATCAAGGTTTATAATAGCAGATATGTCTTTCCTCCCAAGTTCATTTGAAAGCTTTGGCTTTGATTCTAATTCAGCACGTCGTGACTTCACTGGAGCAACATAAGGGCTGCTAACTATTTTAGGCTCAGATAGTCTTTGGATTCATGGGAACCTTTGGATCTGGAGTGACATCGCTGTTCTCTTTCCTTGGCTCTGGTAATGATGAAACTGATGTAGTCGACCTATTCCCTGGAAAGTGGCTTCCATTACTTGATTTGTTGCTTTTAGAGGCTTTATGAGATTCACTGGATCCAGTTGAAGCAATTCTTATCTTAGATCTCTGTAGAGGAGATGATGATCCCGGCTCTGAATCACTGAACTTTATTCCTTTGACAGAGCTTAGCGCAAGTTTCGTTGGCAATTGTTTTCGGGGTTTTTTGTGAGGATGCCAACTGAGCAGTCGAATTGCCTTTTGCTGCAATTCTCTTTTCCCTCTCCATGTTCAAGGCTTCCAATCGCTTGCGGTCTTTCTCTTCCGGTAAAAATAACAACTTGAAGATATAAGAAGTCCATTGGAATGCCAAACATGCTAAGCTGCCAAATGAAAAATTGCACAGTAACTATAAGAACATGAAGCTAAAGCTAAAGGGCAGCCCAGTGAATGGGGCTCCTGCCACTGTGGGGTTTGCAAAGGGTTAATGGGGAGGCTGTTTCTCTTTTTCAAACCCATGATGTGACATCGCAAGTATCATAAGGAGTTTTGCTACTAATCTTCTCACTGTATTGTAGAGTGTTGGAGTTTGATAAGCAACGTACCTTCTCTTTCTTCATTTTCTGGAGATCAGCTTTGAAAGCTCTTAGTTTTTCAGCACGAGCTCGTGCATCATCCAAAGGACTCTTTTTTGAAGTTTTTCCCTTTTCTTATTGGTCCCACAGTCTTCTTATCTAAAATGGGATAAAGAAGGGCATCTAAGATTCTGTAAAAGTTCTCTACTTCTATCTTCAATACCATCAGTAGAGGCACCAACAAAGTGATGTCAAATGGTATTGATAAGAGTGTAAACTGCATCTTGTTCTGTTTGAACATTTCTTGTAATGTGTTCTGTAACCCTTTTACATGCACTTAAAATTTCAATCTGTTGGGTTTCAGTGATGATATTATCCCACCATCCTTTAAGGATTCTTGTAAAACCGTTGACCAAAAATCTGGCGATTTCATGGCCATCGTTATCATTCTGTTTGCAAATTGTTGAATACATAATCATTTGATGCAACAATTCAAATATCTGGCATTCAGAAAGACAATCTATATTCCATTCATAAATGGTTTTTCCATGATAAGATTTTTGTCTCTGGCGGAAATCTTCTTCGTAAAGAATATCCATTATAGTAGGTTTGGGATAATAATACCTACTGGGTGTTGTTTTACTGGAGTTCCCATAATGCATTTTATTGATGGAAACTGGATGATTATCTTGAAAATTGCTTTCAATTTCCGGTTCATCTTTTTTAGTGTTTGATTCTGGTGTTGTTATACCTTTATCTTTATTTTGCTGGTTAAGCTGAGTTCCGGCCTAAATCCAAAGGCGCTTTAGATGTTCTGATCTTAAGTTTAGGAAGTGTTGCAGCCTTGCTTTTATAAAGGTTTATAATAGCAGATATGTCTTTCCTCTCAAGTTCATTTGCAAGCTTTGGCTTTGATGCTAATTCAGCACATCGTGACTTCACTGGAGCAACATAAGGGCTGCTAACTATTTTAGGCTCAGATAGTCTTTGGATTCATGGGAACCTTTGGATCTGGACTGACATCACTATTCTCTTTCCTTGGCTCTGGTAATGATGAAACTGATCTAGTCGACCTATTCCCTGGAAAGTGGCTTCCATTACTTGATTTGTTGCTTTTAGAGGCTTTATGAGATTCACTGGATCCAGTTGAAGCAATTCTTATCTTAGATCTCTGTATAGGAGATGATGATCCCGGCTCTGAATCACTGAACTTTATTCCTTTGACAGAGCTTAGCGCAAGTTTTGTTGGCAATTGTTTTCGGGGTTTTTTGTGAGGATGCCAACTGAGCAGTCGAATTGCCTTTTGCTGCAATTCTCTTTTCCCTCCCCATCTTCAATGCTTCCAGTCGCTTTCAATGTTTCTCTTCCGGTAAAAAAACAACTTGAAGATATAAGAAGTCCATTGGAATGCCAAACATGCTAAGTTGCCAAAAGAAAAGTTGCACTGTAACTATAAGAACATGAAGCTAAAGCTAAAGGGCAGCCCAGTGAATGGGGCTCCTGCCACTGTGGGGTTTGCAAAGGGTTAATGGGGAGGCTGTTTCTCTTTTTGAAACCCATGATGTGATATCACAAGTATCATAAGGAGTTTTGCTATTAATCTTCTCACTGTGTTGTAGTGTGTTGAAGTGTAATAAGCAATGTACCTTCTCTTTCTTCATTTTCTGGAGATCAGCTTTAAAAGCTCTTAGTTTTTCAGCACGAGCTCGTGCATCATCCAAAGGACTCTTTTTTGAAGTTTTTCCCTTTTCTTATTGGTCCCACAGTCTTCTTATCTAAAGCATCTAGAGCGACTTTTGACTTCTGATCCTTGTCTGACTTCTTGGACCCTTGCTCGATATCTACTACAACTTCCTTATTTCTGTTATCCAATGAAGCAGCATCTTCAACATGAGCCTGCATTTCATAGTCTAAAGCAAGGTTGTATCCATGACCACGTTTTCTTTTTGAGGACAACGAGCTCTTGGGCATCCTATCAGGAGCACTGACCTGAAAATCTCCAGCTTCCTTGTCAGTTTCAGAGTCAGAAACTGATTGGGATTCATTGCCTGAAGAATTCTTCCCTCTTGAAGTGATGTAATTGATGTTCTGAATAACAACCATGCCTGATTTCTTTTTACCTGATCTTCCAGCCTTCTTTTGTGGTCCCCAGCTTTGTGAAGCTTCGCTCTCCAACTCCGAATCACCATGTGACCTTGTTTTGGTGGCATCCATCTCCCATGCTTCTGATTCAACATTGTTGTCTTTACCATCCATGGTGTGTTTTTTCTGTCCTGCTCCATAACCAACATTGAATCGAGAATCCTCCACTGGTGGATAAGGTAGCTGATAAAATGGGCCATTTCCTAGATAATTCTGATAGTAGGGCATTCCTTGCACAGGATATGGTTAGAAGACTGCCAGCGCACCAGATGGGGATTGTACAGGCCAGGGAGGAAACATAGGACGCGGAAACGGACCTTGAAAATATACTTGTTGGCCTACTAGAACTTGCTGATCCATGGGACACGTTTCTTCTGCGCACAAGTGTATACAGTTAACCAAAAAAAAGCAAGTGAAAATTATTTTAAAATTTCAAAAAGCAAAAAGTGAAAGAAGAAAATAAAGACCTCATAGAAAAGAAGAAGAAGAAGAAGAAGAAGAAAGAACGAAAAATTATTCCAGTTATCTTTGGCCCTTGATATTTATCATTCTAGGAGATAAATCAATTAAAAAGGTTTTGTGCCCTTTTAACACGTCCAAGTATTAATTTTTTTAATATCAGCATTGATAGTTATATTTGCTATTTGTAAATGCTTTTTTTTTTTTTGGTGAATTGTTTTGTAAATGCTTAATTTTACTTTTAAAGCATTTCCTTCCATCTTAAGATCCTGGATAGTTATTGGTTTTTCTTCAGTTGTATTCTGAATTCTTTTATAAACTTCTTTCATACTGTAATGTTTAGAAGGAAGACCGATTTCTTCTTTCTTCTGTTGTTGATAATAGATTTCTAGATATTTTAATTTCATTTCTGGATTAGTTATCTGGTCTGCAATGTTTGACATATTTGGCTCACTTTTTGTAAGGACATTGATACTAGGGCTACTAGTATCAAGTCCTTTCATTTCGACTATTGTTTTCCTATAGTTAGCTTCTTCTGAAATTTGATTAATATTATGTTTGCAGAACCAAATTTCTGGAGAGGAGTCAGATTCTGAGTCAGAGTTGGAAGAATATAATGCAGCAAGTTCATTATCTGAACTTGAGCTTATGCTGGAATCTTCAGAAAGCATTTGAAGGATTTGTAGCTGAATTTCATCATCCAAAGCTAGTTCATTTAATTTTTGTTGAATTTTAGCTTTGCAACAATTAGCATAATGTCCTGTTTGGCCACATTTAAAACACTTAACTGCGGACTTATCTTTCTTTTTGTAAGAAGTTTTATGTTTGCCTTTAAATTTAGGAGGCTGTGGTTGCTGGACAATTTGTTTAGATGGTTTGTATTTTCTGGATTTTTTGGAATAAAACTTTGAAGATTTTCCATATTTATGTTTTTTATTTTTATGTTTGGATAAATACTAGATTTTAGTGTCATAGGCAAATTGTTCACAAAATTCACCTAATTCATTATGACTTTGTTTTTTCACTTGATTCTGTAATTTAAGATCATTACATAAAGCAAGACCTTTTTCTGTGACCAATCTTATGAGTTGGCCATAGGTATATTCTGAATAGGGAATAGACATTTTGCTATGTTTATCCCGTAATTTTTTTTCTAATTCTCTCAGCAAAGAGAGTTGGAAGGCCATCGATAAATTTGGCTTTCCAATGATCACAATTAGCGTCTGAACGTCTAACAACCCTCATCATGATGACATCTTTATCCCATCGAAAATGGGATAAAGAAGGGCATCTAAGATTCGGTAAAAGTTCTCTACTTCTATCTTCAATACCATCAGTAGAGGCACCAACAAAGTGATGTCAAATGGTATTGATAAGAGTGTAAACTGCATCTTGTTCTGTTTGAACATTTCTTGTAATGGGTTCTGTAACCCTTTTACATGCACTTAAAATTTCAATCTGTTGGGTTTCAGTGATGATATTATCCCACCATCCTTTAAGGATTCTTGTAAAACCGTTGAACAAAAATCTGGCGATTTCATGGCCATCGTTATCATTCTGTTTGCAAATTGTTGAATACATAATCTTTTGATGCAACAATTCAAATATCTAGCATTCAGAAAGACTATCTATATTCCATTCATAAATGGTTTTTCCATGATAAGATTTTTGTCTCTGGTGGAAATTTTCTTCGTAAAGAATATCCATTAGAGTAGGTTTGGGATAATAATACCTACTGGGTGTTGTTTTACTGGAGTTCCCATAATGCATTTTATTGATGGAAACTGGATGATTATCTTGAAAATTGCTTTCAATTTCAGGTTCATCTTTTTTAGTGTTTGATTCTGGTATTGTTATACCTTTATCTTTATTTTGCTGGTTAAGCTGAGTTCTGGCCTACATCCAAAGGCGCTTTAGATGTTCTGATCTTAAGTTCAGGAAGTGTTGCAGCCCTGCTTTTATCAAGGTTTATAATAGCAGATATGTCTTTCCTCTCAAGTTCATTTTAAAGCTTTGGCTTTGATACTAATTCGGCACGTCGTGACTTCACTGGGGCAACATAAGGGCTGCTAACTATTTTAGGCTCAGATAGTCTTTGGATTCATGGGAACCTTTGGATCTGGAGTGACATCACTGTTCTCTTTCCTTGGCTCTAGTAATGATGAAACTGATCTAGTCGACCTATTCCCTGGAAAGTGGCTTCCATTACTTGATTTATTGCTTTTAGAGGCTTTATGAGATTCACTGGATCCAGTTGAAGCAATTCTTATCTTAGATCTCTGTAGAGGAGACGATGATCCCGGCTCTGAATCACTGAACTATATTCCTTTGACTGAGCTTAGCGCAAGTTTCGTTGGCAATTGTTTTCGGGGTTTTTTGTGAGGATGCCAACTGAGCATTCGAACTGCCTTTTGCTGCAATTCTCATTTCCCTCTCCATCTTCAAAGCTTCCACTCACTTGCGATCTTTCTCTTCCGGTAAAAAAAAACAACTTGAAGATATAAGAAGTCCATTGGAATGCCAAACATGCTAAGCTGCCAAAAGAAAAATTGCACTGTAACTATAAGAACATGAAGCTAAAGCTAAAGGGCAGCCCAGTGAATGGGGCTCCTGCCACTGTGGGGTTTGCAAAGGGTTAATGGGGAGGCTGTTTCTCTTTTTCAAACCCATGATGTGATATCACAAGTATCATAAGGAGTTTTGCTATTAATCTTCTCACTGTGTTGCAGAGTGTTGAAATGTAATAAGCAATGTACCTTCTCTTTCTTCATTTTCTGGAGATCAGCTTTGAAAGCTCTTAGTTTTTCAGCACGAGCTCGTGCATCATCCAAAGGACTCTTTTTTGAAGTTTTTCCCTTTTCTTATTGGTCCCACAGTCTTCTTATCTAAAGCATCTGGAGCGACTTTTGACTTCTTGGACCCTTGCTTGATATCTACTACAACTTCCTTATTTCTGTTATCCAATGAAGCAACATCTTCAACATGAGCCTGCATTTCATAGTCCAAAGCAAGGTTGTATCCATGACCTTGTTTTCTTTTTGATGACAACGAGTTCTTGTGCATCCTATCTGGAGCACTGACCTGAAAATCTCCAGCTTCCTTGTCAGTTTCAGAGTCAGAAACTGATTGGGATTCATTGCCTGAAGAATTCTTCCCTCTTGAAGCGATGTAACTGATGTTCTGAATAACAACCATGCCTGATTTCTTTTTACCTGATCTTCCGGCCTTCTTTTGTGGTCTCCAGCTTTGTGAAGCTTCGCTCTCCAACTCCGAATCACCATGTGACCTTGTTTTGGTGGCATCCATCTCCTATGCTTCTGATTCAACATTGTTGTCTTTACTATCAATGGTGTGTTTTTTCTGTCCTGCTCCATAACCAACATTGAATCGAGAATCCTCCACTGGTGGATAAGGTAGCTGATAAAATGGGCCATTTCCTAGATAACTTTAATAGTAGGGCATTCCTTGCACAGGATATGGTTAGAAGACTGGCAGAGCACCAGATGGGGATTGTACAGGCCAGGGAGGAAACATAAGATGCGGAAACGGACCTTGAAAATATACTTGTTGGCCTACTGGAACTTGGTGATCCATGGGACACGTTTCTTCTGCGCACAAGTGTATACAGTTAACCAGAAAAAAGCAAGTTCATGTCAGCACCACTGTCTACAAGAGCAATAACATCTTTTATTATAAAATCAGTTTTTATAATAAAAGCAATCCTGATATACCATTTCTGGAAAGTTACCTTGTTCATAAGGAGAAGATATTCAGGTTCATCTTTTTTAGTGTTGGATTTTGGTATTGTTATACCTTTATCTTTATTTTGCTGGTTAAGCTGACGATTAATTTTTTTTAATATCATCATTGAAAGCTATATTTGCTGTTTGTAAATGTTTAATTTCTACTTTTAAAGCGTTTACTTCCATCTTAAGATCCTGGATAGTTATTGGTTTTTCTTCAGTTGTATTCTGAATTCTTTTATAAACTTCTTTCATACTGTAATGTTTCGGAGGAAGACCGATTTCTTCCTTCTTCTGTTGTTGATAATAGAGTTCTAGATATTTTAATTTCATTTCTAGATTAGTTATCTGGTCAACAATGTTTGACATATTTTTCTCACTTTTTGTAAGGACATTGATACTAGGGCCACTAATATGAAGTCCATTCATTTCAACTATTGTTTTCCTATAGTTAGCTTCTTCTGAAATTCGATTAATATTATGTTTGCAGAAACAAATTTCTGGAGAGGAGTCAGATTCTGAGTCAGAGTTGGAAGAATATAATGCAGCAAGTTCATTATCTGAACTTGAGCTTATGCCGGAATCTTCATAAAGCATTTGAAGGATTTGTAGCTGAATTTCATCGTCCAAAGCTAGTTCATTATATTTTTGTTGAATTTTAGCTTTGCAACAATTAGCATAATGTCCTGTTTGGCCAAATTTAAAACATTTAACTGTGGACTTATCTTTCTTTTTGTAAGAAGTTTTATGTTTGCCTTTAGATTTAGGAGGCTGTGGTTGCTGGACAATTTGTTTAGATGGTTTGTATTTTCTGGATTTTTTGGAACAAAACTTTGAAGATTTTCCATATTTATGTTTTTTATTTTTATGGTTGGATAGATACTAGATTTTAATGTCATAGGCAAATTGTTCACAAAATTCACTTAATTCAATATGACTTTGTTTTTTCAATTGATTCTGTAATTTAAGATCATTACATAAAGCAAGACCTTTTTCTGTGACCAATCTTATGAGTTGGCCATAGGTATATTCTGAATAGGGAATAGACATTTTGCTATGTTTATCCCGTAATTTTTTTTCTAATTCTCTCAGCAAAGAGAGTTGGAAGGCCATCGATAAATTTGGCTTTCCAATGATCCCAATTAGCGTCTGAACGTCTAACAACCCTCATCATGAAGACATCTTTATACCATCGAAAATGGGATAAAGAAGGGCATCTAAGATTCTGTAAAAGTTCTCTACTTCTATCTTCAATACCATCAGTAGAAGCACCAACAAAGTGATGTAAAATGGTATTGATAAGAGTGTAAACTGCATCTTGTTTTGTTTGAACATTTCCTGTAATGGGTTATGTAACCCTTTTATATGCACTTCAAATTTCAGTCTGTTGGGTTTCAGTGATGATGTTATCCCACCATCCTTTAAGGATCCCTGTAAAATCGTTGACCAAAAATCTGGCGATTTCATGGCCATCATTATCATTCTGTTTGCAAATTGTTGAATACATAATCATTTGATGCAACAATTCAAATATCTGGCATTCAGAAAGACAATCTATATTCCATTCATAAATGGTTTTTCCATGATAAGATTTTTGTGTCTGGAGGAAATCTTCTTCGTAAAGAATATCCATTAGAGTAGGTTTGGGATAATAATACCTACTGAGCGTTGTTTTACTGGAGTTCCCATAATGCATTTTATTGATGGAAACTGGATGATTATCTTGAAAATTGCTTTCAATTTTAGGTTCATCTTTTTTAGTGTTTGATTCTGGTGTTGTTATACCTTTATCTTTATTTTGCTGGTTAAGCTGAGTTCCGGCCTAAATCCAAAGGGGCTTTAGATGTTCTGTTCTTAAGTTCAGGAAGTGTTGCAGCCTTGCTTTTATAAAGGTTTATAATAGCAGATATGTCTTTCCTCTCAAGTCCATTTGCAAGCTTTGGCTTTGATACTAATTTAGCACATCGTGACTTCACTAGAGCAACATAAGGGCTGCTAACTATTTTAGGCTCGGATAGTCTTTTGATTCATGGGAACCTTTGGATCTTGAGTGACATCACTGTTCTCTTTCCTTGGCTCTGGTAATGATGAAACTGATCTAGTCGACTTATTCCCTGGAAAGTGGCTTCCATTACTTGATTTGTTGTTTTAGAGACTTTATGAGATTCACTGGATCCAGTTGAAGCAATTCTCATCTTAGATCTCTATAGAGGAGATGATGATCCCGGCTCTGAATCACTGAATTTTATTCCTTTGACAGAGCTCAGCGCAAGTTTTGTTGGCAATTGTTTTCGGGGTTTTCTGTGAGGATGCCAACTGAGCAGTCGAACTACCTTTTGCTGCAATTCTCGTTTCCCTCTCCATCTTCAAAGCTTCCAGTCACTTGCGATCTTTCTCTTCCAGTAAAAAAAACAACTTGAAGATATAAGAAGTCCATTGGAATGCCAAACATGCTAAGCTGCCAAAAGAAAAATTGCACTGTAACTATAAGAACATGAAGCTAAAGGGCAGCCCAGTGAATGGGGCTCCTGCCACTGTGGGGTTTGCAAAGGGTTAATGGGGAGGTTGTTTCTCTTTTTCAAACCCATGATGTGATATCGCAAGTATCATAAGGAGTTTTGCTACTAATCTTCTCACTGTGTTGTAGAGTGTCGAAGTATAATAAGCAATGTACCTTCTCTTTCTTCATTTTCTGGAGATCAGCTTTGAAAGCTCTTAGTTTTTCAGCACGAGCTCGTGCATCATCCGAAGGACTCTTTTTTGAAGTTTTTCCCTTTTCTTATTGGTCCCACAGTCTTCTTATCTAAAGCATCTGGAGCGACTTTTGACTTCTGATCCTTGTCTGACTTCTTGGACCCTTGCTTGATATCTACTACAACTTCCTTATTTCTGTTATCCAATGAAGCAGCATCTTCAACATGAGCCTGCATTTCATAGTCCAAAGCAGGGTTGTAACCATGACCTCGTTTTCTTTTTTAGGACAACGAGTTCTTGTGCATCCTATCTGGAGCACTGACCTGAAAATCTCCAGCTTCCTTGTCAGTTTCAGAGTCAGAAACTGATTGGGATTCATTGCCTGAAGAATTCTTCCCTCTTGAAGTGATGTAATTGATGTTCTGAATAACAACCATGCCTGATTTCTTTTTACCTGATCTTCTGGCCTTCTTTTGTGGTCCCCAGCTTTGTGAAGCTTCGCTCTCCAACTCCGAATCACCATGTGACCTTGTTTTGGTGGCATCCATCTCCCATGCTTCTGATTCAACATTGTTGTCTTTACTATCCATGGTGTGTTTTTCTGTCCTGCTTCATAACCAACATTGAATCGAGAAACCTCCACTGGTGGATAAGGTAGCTGATAAAATGGGCCATTTCCTAGATAACTCTGATAGTAGGGCATTCCTTGCACCGGATATGGTTAGAAGACTGCCAGCGCACCAGATGGGGACAGTACAGGCCCGGAAGGAAACATAGGACGCGGAAACGGACCTTGAAAATATACTTGTTGGCCTACTAGAACTTGGTGATCCATGGGACACGTTTCTTCTACGCAAAAGTGTATACAGTTAACCAGAAAAAAGCAAGTGAAAATTATTTTAAAATTTCAAAATGCAAAAAGTGAAAGAAGAAAATAAAGACCTCATAGAAAAGAAGAAAAAGAAGAAGAAGAAGAAAGAACGAAAAAGTATTGGAGTTATCTTTGGCCCTTGATATTTATCATTCTAGGAGATAAATCAATTAAAAAGGTTTTGTGCCCTTTTAACACGTCCAAGTATTAATTTTTTTAAGATCAGCATTGATAGTTATATTTGCTGTTTGTAAATGCTTTTTTTTTTTTGGTGAATTTTTTTGTAAATGCTTAATTTTACTTTTAAAGCATTTCCTTCCATCTTAAGATCCTGGATAGTTATTGGTTTTTCTTCAGTTGTATTCTGAATTCTTTTATAAACTTCTTTCATACTGTAATGTTTAGGAGGAAGACCGATTGCTTCCTTCTTCTGTTGTTGATAATACAGTTCTAGATATTTTAATTTCATTTCTGGATTAGTAATCTGGTCAGCAATGTTTGACATATTTTGCTCACTTTTTGTAAGGACATTGATACTAGGGCTACTAGTATCAAGTCCTTTCATTTCAACTATTGTTTTCCTATAGTTAGCTTCTTCTGAAATTTGATTAATATTATGTATGCAGAAACAAATTTCTGGAGAGGAGTCAGATTCTGAGTTAGAGGTCGAAGAGTATAATGCAGCAAGTTCATTATCTGAACTTGAGCTTATGCTGGAATCTTCAGAAAACATTTGAAGGATTTGTAGCTGAATTTCATCGTCCAAAGCTAGTTCATTTAATTTTTGTTGAATTTTAGCTTTGCAACAATTAGCATAATGTCCTGTTTGGCCACATTTAAAACATTTAACTGTGAACTTATCTCTCTTTTTGTAAGAAGTTTTATGTTTGCCTTTAGATTTAGGAGGCTGTCGTTGCTGGACAATTTGTTTAGATGGTTTGTATTTTCTGGATTTTTTGGAATAAAACTTTGAAGATTTTCCATATTTATGTTTTTTGTTTTTATGTTTGGATAGATACTAGATTTTAGTGTCATAGGCAAATTGTTCACAAAATTCACCTAATTCATTATGACTTTGTTTTTTCACTTGATTCGGTAATTTAAGATCATTACATAAAGCAAGACCTTTTTCTGTGACCAATCTTATGAGTTGGCCATAGGTATATTCTGAATAGGGAATAGACATTTTGCTATGTTTATCCCGTAATTTTTTTTCAAATTCTCTCAGCAAAGAGAGTTGGAAGGCTATCGATAAATTTGGCTTTCCAATGATCTCAATTAGCGTCTGAACGTCTAACAAACCTCATCATGAAGACATCTTTATACCATTGAAAATGGGATAAAGAAGGGCATCGAAGATTCTGTAAAAGTTCTCTACTTCTATCTTCAATACCATCAGTAGAGGCACCAACAAAGTGATGTCAAACGGTATTGATAAGAGTGTAAACTGCATCTTGTTATGTTTGAACATTTCTTGTAATGGGTTCTGTAACCCTTTTATATGCACTTAAAATTTCAATATGTTGGGTTTCAGTGATGATATTATCCCACCATCCTTTAAGGATTCTTGTAAAACCGTTGACCAAAAATCTGGCGATTTCATGGCCATCATTATCATTCTGTTTGCAAATTGTTGAATACATAATCATTTGATGCAACAATTCAAATATCTGGCATTCAGAAAGACAATCTATATTCCATTCATAAATGGTTTTTCCATGATAAGATTTTTGTCTCTGGAGGAAATCTTCTTCGTAAAGAATATCCATTAGAGTAGGTTTGGGATAATAATACCTACTGAGCGTTGTTTTACTGGAGTTCCCATAATGCATTTTATTGATGGAAACTGGATGATTATCTTGAAAATTGCTTTCAATTTTAGGTTCATCTTTTTTAGTGTTTGATTCTGGTGTTGTTATACCTTTATCTTTATTTTGCTGGTTAAGCTGAGTTCCGGCCTAAATCCAAAGGTGCTTTTGATGTTCTAATCTTAAGTTCAGGAAGTGTTGCAGCCTTGCTTTTATAAAGGTTTATAATAGCAGATATGTCTTTCCTCTCAAGTCCATTTGCAAGCTTTGGCTTTGATACTAATTCAGCACATCGTGACTTCACTAGAGCAACATAAGGGCTGCTAACTATTTTAGGCTCGGATAGTCTTTGGATTCATGGGAACCTTTGGATCTTGAGTGACATCACTGTTCTCTTTCCTTGGCTCTGGTAATGATGAAACTGATCTAGTCGACCTATTCCCTGGAAAGTGGCTTCCATTACTTGATTTGTTGCTTTTAGAGACTTTATGAGATTCACTGGATCCAGTTGAAGCAATTCTTATCTTAGATCTCTATAGAGGAGATGATGATCCCGGCTCTGAATCACTGAATTTTATTCCTTTGACAGAGCTCAGCGCAAGTTTTGTTGGCAATTGTTTTCGGGGTTTTCTGTGAGGATGCCAACTGAGCAGTCGAACTACCTTTTGCTGCAATTCTCTTTTCCCTCTCCATCTTCAAATCTTCCAGTCGCTTGCGATCTTTCTCTTCCGGTAAAAAAAACAACTTGAAGATATAAGAAGTCCATTGGAATGCTAAACATGCTAAGCTGCCAAAAGAAAAATTGCACTGTAACTATAAGAACATGAAGCTAAAGCTAAAGGGCAGCCTAGTGAATGGGGCTCCTGCCACTGTGGGGTTTGCAAAGGGTTAATAGGGAGGCTGTTTCTCTTTTTCAAACCCATGATGTTATATCGCAAGTATCATAAGGAGTTTTGCTACTAATCTTCTCACTGTGTTGTAGAGTGTTGAAGTGTAATAAGCAATGTACATTCTCTTTCTTCATTTTCTGGAGATCAGCTTTGAAAGCTCTTAGTTTTTCAGCACGAGCTCGTGCATCATCCAATGGTGTGTTTTTTCTGTCTTGCTCCATAACCAACATTGAATCGAGAATCCTCCACTAGTGGATAAGGTGGCTGATAAAATGGGCCATTTCCTAGATAACTCTGGTAGTTGGGCATTCCTTGCAAAGGATATGGTTAGAAGACTGGCAGCACACCAGATGGGGATTGTACAGGCCAGGGAGGAAACATAGGACACGGAAACGGACCTTGAAAATATACTTGTTGGCCTACTGGAACTTGGTGATCCGTGGGACACATTTCTTCTACGCACAAGTGTATACAGTTAACCAGAGAAATGCAAGTGAAAATTATTTTAAAATTTCAAAATGCAAAAAGTGAAAGAAGAAAATAAAGACCTCATAGAAAAGAAGAAGAAGAAGAAGAAGAAAGAAAGAAAGAAAAAGTATTGGAGTTATCTTTGGCCCTTGATATTTATCATTCTAGGACATAAATCAATTAAAAAGGTTTTGTGCCCTTTTAACACATCCAAGTATTAATTTTTTTAATATCAGCCTTGATAGTTATATTTGCTGTTTGTAAATGCTTTTTTTTTTTTGGTGAATTTTTTTGTAAACGCTTAATTTTACTTTTAAAGCATTTCCTTCCATCTTAAGATCCTGGATAGTTATTGGTTTTTCTTCAGTTGTATTCTGAATTCTTTTATAAACTTCTTTCATACTGTAATGTTTAGGAGGAAGACCGATTTCTTCCTTCTTCTGCTGTTGATAATAGAGTTCTAGATATTTTAATTTCATTTTTGGATTACTTATCTGGTCAGCAATGTTTAACATATTTGGCTCACTTTTTCTAAGGACATTGATACTAGGGCTACTAATATCAAGTCCATTCATTTCAACAATTTTTTTCCTATAGTTAGCTTCTTTTGAAATTTGATTAATATTATGTTTGCAAAAACAAATTTCTGGAGAGGAGTCAGATTCTGGGTCAGAGTTGGAAGAATATAATGCAGCAAGTTCATTATCTGAACTTGAGCTTATGCTGGAATCTTCAGAAAGCATTTGAAGAATTTGTAGCTGAATTTCATCGTCCAAAGCTAGTTCATTTAATTTTTGTTGAATTTTAACTTTGCAACAATTAGCATAATGTCTTGTTTGGCCACATTTAAAACATTTAACTGTGGACTTATCTTTCTTTTTGTAAGAAGTTTTATGTTTGCCTTTAGATTTAGGAGGCTGTGGTTGCTGGACAATTTGTTTAGATGGTTTGTATTTTCTGGATTTTTTGGAATAAAACTTTGAAGATTTTCCGTATTTATGTTTTTTATTTTTATGTTTGGAAAGATACTAGATTTTAGTGTCATAGGCAAATTGTTCACAAAATTCACCTAATTCATTATGACTTTGTTTTTTCACTTGATTCTGTAATTTAAGATCATTACATAAACCAAGACCATTTTCTGCGACCAATCTTATGAGTTGGCCATAAGTATATTCTGAATAGGGAATAGACATTTTGCTATGTTTATCCCGTAATTTTTTTTCTGATTCTCTTAGCAAAGGGAGTTGGAAGGCCATCGATAAATTTGGCTTTCCAATGATCACAATTAGCGTCTGAACGTCTAACAACCCTCATCATGAAGACATCTTTATAACAGTGAAAATAGGATTAAGAAGGGCATCTAAGATTCTGTAAAAGTTCTCTACTTCTATCTTCCACACCATCAGTAGAGGCACCAACAAAGTAATGTAAAATGGTATTGATAAGAGTGTAAACTGCATCTTGTTCTGTTTGAACATTTCTTGTAATGGGTTCTGTAACCCTTTTATATGCACTTAAAATTTCAATCTGTTGGGTTTCAGTGATCATATTATCCCACCATCCTTTAAGGATTCTTGTAAAACCGTTGACCAAAAATCTGGCGATTTCATGGCCATCGTTATCATTCTGTTTGCAAATTGTTGAATACATAATCATTTGATGCAACAATTCAAATATCTGGTATTCAGAAAGACTATCTATATTCCATTCATAAATGGTTTTTCCATGATAAGATTTTTGTCTCTGGAGGAAATCTTCTTCGTAAAGAATATCCATTAGAGTAGGTTTCGGATAATAATACCTACTGTGTGTTGTTTTCCTGGAGTTCCCATAATGCATTTTATTGATGGAAACTGGATGATTATCTTGAAAATTTCTTTCAATTTCAGGTTCATCTTTTTTAGTGTTTGATTCTGCTATTGTTATACCTTTATCTTTATTTTGCTGGTCAGGCTGGGTTCCGGCCTACATCCAAAGGCACTTTAGATGTTCTGATCTTAAGTTCAGGAAGTGTTGCAGCCTTGCTTTTATCAAGGTTTATAATCGCAGATATGTCTTTCCTCTCAAGTTCATTTGAAAGCTTTGGCTTTGATACTAATTCAGCACGTCGTGACTTCACTGGAGCAACATAAGGACTGCTAACTATTTTAGGCTCAGATAGTCTTTGGATTCATGGGAACCTTTGGATCTGGAGTGACATCACTGTTCTCTTTCCTTGGCTCTGGTAATGATGAAACTGATCTAGTCGACCTATTCCCTGGAAAGTGGCTTCCATTACTTGATTTGTTGCTTTTAGAGGCTTTATGAGATTCACTGGATCCAGTTGAAGCAATTCTTATCTTAGATCTCTGTAGAGGAGATGATGATCCCGGCTCTGAATCACTGAACTTTATTCCTTTGACAGAGCTTAGCGCAAGTTTTGTTGGTAATTGTTTTCGGGGTTTTCTGTGAGGATGCCAACAGAGCAGTCGAACTGCCTTTTGCTGCAATTCTCTTTTCCCTCTCCATCTTCAAAGCTTCCACTCGCTTGCGATCTTTCTCTTCCTGTAAAAAAAACAACTTGAAGATACAAGAAGTCCATTGGAATGCCAATCATGCTAAGCTGCCAAATGAAAAATTGCACAGTAACTATAAGAACATGAAGCTAAAGCTAAAGGGCAGCCCAGTGAAAGGGGCTCCTGCCACTGTGGGGTTTGCAAAGGGTTAATGGGGAGGCTGTTTCTCTTTTTCAAACCCATGATGTGACATCGCAAGTATCATAAGGAGTTTTGCTACTAATCTTCTCACTGTATTGTAGAGTGTTGGAGTTTGATAAGAAATGTACCTTCTCTTTCTTCATTTTCTGGAGATCGGCTTTGAAAGCTCTTAGTTTTTCAGCACGAGCTCGTGCATCATCCAAAGGACTCTTTTTTGAAGTTTTTCCCTTTTCTTATTCGTCCCACAGTCTTCTTATCTAAAGCATCTGGAGCGACTTTTGACTTCTGATCCTTGTCTGACTTCTTGGACCCTTGCTTGATATCTACTACAACTTTCTTATTTCTGTTATCCAATGAAGCAGCATCTTCAACATGAGCCTGCATTTCATAGTCCAAAGCAGGGTTGTATCCATGACCTCGTTTTCTTTTTGAGGACAACGAGTTCTTGTGCATCCTATCTGGAGCACTGACCTGAAAATCTCCAGCTTCCTTGTCAGTTTCAGAGTCAGAAACTGATTGGGATTCATTGCCTGAAGAATTCTTCCCTCTTGAAGTGATGTAACTGATGCTCTAAATAACAACCATGCCTGATTTCTTTTTACCTGATCTTCCGGCCTTCTTTTGTGGTCCCCAGCTTTGTGAAGCTTCGCTCTCCAACTCCGAATCACCATGTGACCTTGTTTTGGTGGCATCCATCTCCCATGCTTCTGATTCAACATTGTTGTCTTTACTATCCATGGTGTATTTTTTCTGTCCTGCTGCATATTGGAAGGCCATCGATAAATTTGGCTTTCCAATGATCCCAATTAGCGTCTGAAC
>NW_021026075.1:48889-111572 GCF_004153795.1 Camellia sinensis
CTCTCTCTCTCTCTCTCTCTCTCTCTCTCTATGCAAGCTTTCATACAAATCTTCTCTTTTTTTCTCTTTTTATTTATAAATATATATTAATCGCAACACATGTCAACTTTATGCAACAAAATCGGAAGGCTTTACATTCTATTCTAAAACTAGGAGACACAGAAATTGAGAGAAATGACCGATGATTTCCAGCGGGATCACATCAAATGTTACCTATTCATAAAAATATTGCACAAATAAATTTAGTAATTTACATTAACAATATTTTAATATTTAATAAAATTAAAGAAAATTAACTAATAATAATTACACATCAACTTGTAAAAGATAAATCAATATTCCATGTGTATGACATTACTCAACAATAATTAATAATATTCCTTTCATTCCAAAATTTTAGTATCTTTTGAGAATTTAATTTTTTTTATTAGTACAATTATTACATTTTAAAAATATTACCTTTTCAAAACTATCTTTTAATAATACCATTTTTATATTTCCAAAATATTAATATAAATGAATTTAAAGAAAATGACAAAATAAGAGATTCAAGTTATTTTAGTCTTTAATTTTTTAAAACATACTAATATTTTGCGATGATAAAAAATAAAATAAAAGACTACAAATAAAATTTTCTAAAAAGAAAATTCTAAAAACTGAAACCAAATAAAATGATTTTTTCATAAAATTCTTCATGAATTACACGTGAACGTATTACTTTAAGCCCCACCCTCTCTCTCTCTCTCTCTCTCTCTCTATGCAAGCTTTCAAACAAATCTTCTCTTTTTTTTCTATTTTTATTTCTAAATAGATATTAATCGCAACCCATGTCAACTTTATGCAACAAAATCGGAAGGCTTTACATTCTATTCTAAAACTAGGAGACACCGAAATGGAGTGAAATGGCCAATGATTTCCCACCGGATCACAACAAATGTTACCTATTTATAAAAATATTGCAAAAATAAATTTAGTAATTTACATTAACAATATTTTAATATTTAATAAAATTAAAGAAAATTAACTAATAATAATTACACATCAACTTGTAAAGATAAATAAATATTCCATGTGTATAACATTACTCAACAATAATTTATAATATTCCTTTCATTCCAAAATTTTATTCTCTTCTACGAATTTAATTTTTTTTTTATTTGTACAATTATTACATTTAAAAAATATTAATTTTTCAAAATTATCTTTTAATAGTACCATTATTATATTTCCAAAATATTAATATTAATGAATTTAAAGAAAATGACAAAATAAGAAATTCAAGTTATTTTAGTCTTTAATTTTTTAAAACATACTAATATTTTGCGATGATAAAAAATAAAATAAAAGATTACTAATAAAATTTTCTTAAAAGAAAATTTAAAATCTGTAACCAAATAAGAAGATTTTTTCTTAAAATTCTTCGTGAATTACACGTGAATGTATTACTTTACGCCCCATCCTCTCTCTCTCTCTCTCTCTCTCTCTCTCTCTCTCTCTCTATGCAAGCTTTCAAACAAATCTTCTCTTTTTTTTCTATTTTTATTTCTAAATAGATATTAATCGCAACCCATGTCAACTTTATGCAACAAAATCGGAAGGCTTTACATTCTATTCTAAAACTAGGAGACACCGAAATGGAGTGAAATGGCCAATGATTTCCCACGGGATCACATCAAATGTTACCTATTTATAAAAATATTGCAAAAATAAATTTAGTAATTTACATTAACAATATTTTAATATTTAATAAATTAAAGAAAATTAACTAATAATAATTACACATCAACTTGTAAAGATAAATAAATATTCCATGTGTATAACATTACTCAACAATAATTTATAATATTCCTTTCATTCCAAAATTTTATTCTCTTCTACGAATTTAATTTTTTTTTTATTTGTACAATTATTACATTTAAAAAATATTAATTTTTCAAAATTATCTTTTAATAGTACCATTATTATATTTCCAAAATATTAATATTAATGAATTTAAAGAAAATGACAAAATAAGAAATTCAAGTTATTTTAGTCTTTAATTTTCTAAAACATACTAATATTTTGAGATGGCCAATTGAGGTGCTTGACACAGGGTTAAAGCAAAGCACGTCTGTTAACTACTTACGAGGACACAACCTAACCGCAATCACTGCTAACGGTTTACCTCTACCCGACTTGGGTGATGTCCCACTCAACCTAACACTGTTCTACCCTCGACTAAGCACAAATCCAGGAATATTACTATTCATATTATTGTTATATTAAATCTAAATTATGTCATATCTGGTCTCATGAATTTACTGTAAAGAGGGCGGTGGCCGATTGGCCGCAGCCAGCAGATAGATTTGCTCCTATATTTCTTTTTCTGTACTTTCCATCAAAATGATAAAATTCTGTAAATGGATTGACCTTACAGTCTGTAATCGGTGATCATAACCCTTTGAAGTTGGAAGACATAACCCTTGGTTACATATTAAAGCTTCTGGAAGTTTATACCTGATGTACAAAAAATTACGACTCGCACTGGTGAGTGATTGGGTAGTTTTCTAGAAATATTTAGTAGGAATTAATCCTTCATGAATACAATTCATGCCAGCACCGCTGTCTACAAGAGCAACAACATCTTTTATTATAAAATCAGGTTTTATAATAAAAGTAATCCTGATATACCATTTCTGAAAAGTTACCTTGTTCATAAGGAGAAGATATTCAGGTTCATCTTTTTTAGTGTTGGATTCTGGTATTGTTATACCTTTATCTTTATTTTGCTAGTTAAGCTGACTATAATTTTTTTTTAATATTAGCATTGATAGCTATATTTGTTGTTTGTAAATGCTTGATTTCTACTTGTAAAGCATTTACTTCCATCTTAAGATCCTGGATAGTTATTGGTTTTTCTTCAGTTGTATTCTGAATTCTTTTATAAACTTCTTTCATACTGTAATGTTTAGGAGGAAAACCGATTTCTTCCTGTTAGTAATGGGCGCCCATGTGGCATGACCATTTAAATTTAATTATTGGTTTTTCTTCAGTTGTATTCTGAATTCTTTTATAAACTTCTTTCATACTGTAATGTTTAGGAGGAAGACCGATTTCTTCCTTCTTCTGTTGTTGATAACAGAGTTCTAGAAATTTTAATTTCATTTCTGGAATAGTTATCTGGTCAGCAATGTTTAACATATTTTGCTCATTTTCTGTAAGAACATTGATACTAGGGCTACTAATATCAAGTCCATTCATTTCAACTATTGTTTTCCAATAGTTAGCTTCTTCTGAAATTTGATTAATATTATGTTTGCGGAAACAAATTTCTGGAGAGGAGTCAGATTCTGAGTCAGAGCTGGAAGAATATAATGCAGCAAGTTCATTATTTGAACTTGAGCTTATGCTGGAATCTTCAGAAAGCATTCTAAGGATTTTTTGCTGAATTTCATCATCCAAAGCTAGTTCATTTAATTTTTGTTGAATTTTAGCTTTGCAACGAATAGCATAATGTCCTATTTGGCCACATTTAAAACATTTAACAGTGGACTTATGTTTCTTTTTGTAAGAAGCTTTCTGTTTGCCTTTAGATTTTGGAGGCTGTGGTTACTGGACAATTTGTTTAGATGGTTTGTATTTTCTAGATTTTTTGGAATAATACTTTGAAAGATTTTCCATATTTATGTTTTTTATTTTTATGTTTGGATGGATACTGGATTTTAGTGTCATAGGCAAATTGTTCACAAAATTCACCTAATTCATTATGACTTTGTTTTTTCATTTGATTCTGTAATTTTAGATTATTACATAAAGCAAGACCTTCTTCTGTGACCAATCTTATGAGTTGGCCATAGGTATATTCTGAATAGGGAATAGACATTTTGCTATGTTTATCCTGTAATTTTTTTCTAATTCTCTCAGCAAAGAGAGTTGGAAGGCCACTGATAAATTTGGCTTTCTAAAGATCACTGTTAGCGTCTGAATGTCTAACAACCCTCATCATAAAGACATCTTTATACCATCGAAAATGGGATAAAGAAAGGCATCTAAGATTCTGTAAAAGTTCTCTACTTCTATCTTCAATACCATCAGTAGAAGCACCAACAAAGTGATGTAAAATGGTATTGATAAAAGTGTAAGCTGCATCTTGTTCTATTTAAACATTTCCTGTAATGGGTTCTGCAACCCTTTTATATGCACTTAAAATTTCAGTCTGTTGGGTTTCAGTGAAGATATTATCCCACCATCCTTTAAGGATTCCTATAAAACCGTTGACCAAAAATCTGGCGATTTCATGGTCATCGTTATTATTCTGTTTGCAAATTGTTGAATACATAATCATTTGATGCAACAATTCAAATGTCTAGTATTCAGAAAGACCATCTATATTCCATTCATAAATGGTTTTTCCATGATAAGATTTTTGTGTCTGGAGGAAATCTTCTTCATGAAGAATATCCATTAGAGTAGGTTTTGGATAATAATACCTACTGGGTGTTGTTTTACTGGAGTTCCCATAATGCATTTTATTGATGGAAACTAGATGATCTTGAAAATTGCTTTCAATTTCTGTAATTTGAGAAAGAGTAAGATTTTGGTCTTCTCTATTATTCTGGAGATTTTGTCTGGATAACATATTAATTTGAGACGTTGAGGATTCTCCTATTTTAAGATTTTGTATTCTATTGATAAGAGTATCCATAAATTCTGTATCTTGTTTGGATGATTTAAGTTTGAATTTTGTCACATCCAAAGGTGGTTTTATAGTTACTGGAATTAAGTTCTCTGATTTTGGCTGGATAATATAATTATCTTTGATTTTCATAACAGCTTCTTCGAATCTAATTAATTGTTTTCCTACTGTTTGGCAAAAAAGATTCGTATAATTGTGTTGTTTGATTAAGGGTATAATATCTTTAACCTATAATTGTTCCCTCAATCCTAGACATTCTGGAGTTTCAACAAAGGCTGTAATAACTAGTGGTTTATTTGAACTTATAATTCCACTAGGCTTGAGTTCCAATGATTGGGGAGGTGGATGGATAGAAGTAATACTTTGGCCATCTGTTGTTACCTATAGCGATCCCGGTTGTCCCATTACTGTTCAGCTGTATTCCGGACTCGGTTTCGTGGCGTTGGTAGTTGTATCTATCTTGTGGTCGTCCTTTAAATCCATTTGTTTGAATTTTAGGATGTGTTGGGCTTGGTTGTTACAGGTTGGTAGAGCTTTGGCGCCCATTGTTGTTGCCCAGTTTTTGAATGGTCCGCTCGAGAGGGTCATTTTGCGCTTGAGCGGGGTTTACACCCATCCAGCATTTCTTGTCCCTGCAAAACTGCTGCAGGTGTGTTTTCTACGCTCGAGCGGGTCGCAATCGAGCAGGCTTGTTGGCGCTCGAGCGGGTAGTTCTTTTTTTGAAAAAGTTCTGGGAGATGAAAATCTACGCTCGAGCGGACTGGTTCTTTGCGCTCGAGCGGATGTGTTTTGCTTTTGTTTCTTGGAGCTCAAGCGGGACTCCTTGCGCTCGAGTGTGTCCAGATTTTTGTGCTTAACGTTCGAGCGTTCTATTCTCCGCTCGAGCGGGAATATCGTATATCAGTTGGCAGCTGGGCGTTTTAAAATCACTTTTTACATTCACTCTCTCTCTCTTACTTTCTAAAAACACTTTTTAGAGCCTCTCTCTCTAGGATTTCCCTTCTCTCTAGGGTTTGATCTAGTTAGAGTGTTTCCATTCCCTTCGGTCTTTGTAAAAGTTGGGTTGATCGTCGAGGGCTACACATTGATCCGAGAATATTGAGTTTTGGAGCACGTTGAGTTTCTTCATGCCACCGTGTATGATCCACGAGGGGCGGAGTGAGCTTAGTGGTCTACCTTGCTAGCTTTTGAGTAGTGAGTGCGGGTGAGAACCCAGTATGTGGTTGCCGAAGTGTGTTTTTTGTGAGTACTCGGGACGTCTTTCCAGAGAAAACCGCGTAGTTTGCCACGCCTTATTGCGAGATTGAGTTCTCTATTGATCTAGATGCCCAGCACGGCGTCGGAATCTTTATGGCACCTTATCATCTTTGCCGCCGCCAAATCGAGTAGTATGAGTTGAGAGAGATTCAGCTCCAAAAGTCCGCTATAGGACTCAAGGGCTTTCAGTGCAATTTAGCGCTTACTAAGGAGTTTGGCCCCGTGGAGGAAGCATCAGGAACCTCATAATATATGCCATAAAAAGAAAAGGATGGGTGCCATTGAAACGCTAGAGATTAGATAATCGACTAGAACAAAGAATTAAAATTACGAGGAAGAACAAAAAGTAAAAAAGTCGAAGAAATACTATAAACGTATAAAAGGAAATGAAATGACTATAGTGAGCACCTTGACGTAAAAGAAAAGATTATCGAAAAAGCATCTGGCTGATAACGCGAAAGTCGAATTAGGCAAGGGGTTCCGTGTTTCTCTAAAGATAGAACTATGAAGTATCTGGGTTAACCAAATCAAGTTAGGGTCAAGGGGAGAGATATTCCGAAAACGACGGCAATTCCGTACGCGGTATGGCCATTATGGCTTTTTTGGTATGCCATTTGGGCTTACAATGCACCGGCAGTCTTATGGCACTTGACGAACCGGAATGTCGCGAATTACTCTAGATCGATTTTGTGGCGTATTTCGTCGGGACGACATCTTACTCTATTCACCTGCAGAGGAGAGCATGATGGAGACACTATGAGAAAGTAGGTGCTCGAGTTGATACTTAGACCGCGCAAACTGTATGCTAATTTGGGGAAGTCTGAGTTCTGGCTAGGGACACGTCATAAAAGTGTCTAGCACGAAGTGGGTATCCTGGGAAGGGGTTGATCTAGATTAATCCTTCCAGATTGACGAGACAGTGCAGGTTGGTGCACAGCCTAAGAGCGTTTATTACAGATCCTTAGTTTTACTATAATCAAGCTGGGTCATTACCACCGATTTGTGCAAGCGAATTTCTCCAAGGCTGAGCTCTCGCGCGTTGATAGTTGACGCGGAAGGGGGTAAGTTTGTATATGAGTGAGACCTTGCCGAAAAGCTCCATTCAGAGAGACGATAAGGATAGATTGAACACCCGCGTCACGGTTTGTGTGTCTGGAGAGATGGAGTTGGGTTTAGCTAGCTCTATTAGGTTGTTGGCGCGCATAACGAAGGGTTTGGGTTGTGTTTGAATGCAAGAGGGGAAAGTGGTAGACCATGGCTACAGGGTCGAGTTGAAAATACACAGAAGCAAATACTTACCCTAATCAATGAACCTACGTAGCTCTGAGCAGTAGTAATCTAATGTGCTTGAAATCTTCGAAGGCAGCTACTTTATGGTGAAGAGCATTCGGAGGTATTCTCGGATCATAAGAGTCTCACAATGTGTTTACACACGAGAAGAACATTTGAAACCTTGAAGGCAAGAGGGGTGGATGGAAGTTAATAATTGAGGTATTTACGCACTATACTTGAGTTGCAACTACTAATCCGGAGACTAGTGTCGCCCAATTGTTGTGTCGGTATGCACTATGGAGCAAGTATATACCAGTTACAGTTTGATGTAAGCTGTATAGGCCATCCGGCGAGTGGAGATGTTAGGTACGCTTGGCAAGTTGATTTGGCTTCTGCGGTCGAATTTGTCCTCCTGATTGAGTTCTGTTAGCTTCGGGAGCCGTTTTATCGCTTCGTTGTTTGCTATTGCAATCGTCAGCCTACACTTGTGACTCCGGATGTGTTAGAGGCACAGACTGAAGGTGACCTTGAGGTGAAAATCCCTCGAGAAGAAGATCCTCCAGTAGAAGGTTGAGAAGGTTTGACAGTGTTTCACCGAACCAGAGTTGAGATACCGAAGACGTTGTTTTGTCGCGAGTCTTGCGCGAGAGGAGTACTCCGAAAGTTTCCACCATCCGTGCCTTGCGGTGCATCCGGAGACACTAAGATGTATCGGGATTTTGGTCGCCAGTTTTGGTGGCGGGGGTATGAAGAGAGATGGTGGCAGTGTTTCGTATCTAAGTTGCACTTACTGTGTCAGCAAGTAAAGGGCGATCAGATGGCCAGCGGGATTGCTTACACCCCTTGCTATTGCGATGGAAGTGGGAGCATGTTGCCTATGGACTTCGTTGTAGTGTCTCTCCGAGGAGCAGCGGGGTAGTGATCTATTTGAGTGGTTGTAGACCGTTTGAACTAAGTCGCGCACTTCATTCCTATGCCTGTGAGAGATTCGGTAGAGCATCTTGCCGACTTTATATTCGGGGCATAGTGAGGTTGCACGAGATCCCAATGACGATCGTTCTCGAATAAAGATCCTCGTTTTCTGCTGGTTGTGGGCAGAGTTTGCAGAGTGCCATGGGCACTAGTTGAACTTAGTACGGCTTATCATCCTCAGACTGACGGGCAGTCGAACGTATATTCAGTATCTTGCGGATGATGCTTCGGGCGTTGTGTCCTGACTTTGTGGGACGTTGGAAAAGGATTATGCCCTTGGTTACGGGTTTGCCCTATACCAACAGCTTTCAGTCTAAGTATCGGTATGGCCATCTTTAAGGCTTGTATGGCCGACCGTATAGGGTCTCCAGTTTATTGGGCCGAGGTGGGTGATGCACCTTTGTTGGGATGCCGGAGTGTAGGTGCATGGGAAATGACGGAGAAGTTTGAGCTTAAGACTGTAGTGAGGTACGAGGTTAACAAAGCCACCAAGAGTCACCCTAGAAAAATCTTTATGCAGACGTCAGGTGAGGCCGACCTTGGTATTTGAAGTGTGGTGATCCCTGTCTTCTAAAGATATCCCCTAGGCGGGGATTGATGAGGTTTGGGAAGAGTGGGAAGTTGTCCCCTCGGTTATTGGCCCTTTTGAGATCCTTGGAGTATTGGCGGGTTGCTATCGTTTTAGCTTTGCACCGCAGTTGTCCGGAGTTCATGACATGTTTCATGTGAGTATGTCTTCGGGAGTTATGAGTTGATCCATTCATGTATTGGATTGGACCGACTTAGAGGTTGTGAGGATGCTAATATGAGGAAGAGACCGGTTCGGGTCTTGGGATAGTGAGGGATCAAGTCTGCTGAGTGCAAGTACCATATCCCTTGGTGAAGGTATTGATGGAAACATCACGGAGTGGAGGGAAAGCACTATGGGAAATGTGTAGGCGGGATGTCCGTGAGAATTATCCAGACTTGTTGTTGAATAGCTATAATATGATGTATTGAGATTTTGTAATAGTGTTGAAGCTTTAAGAAAGCAATTATACTTTATCCTGCTCCGTTTATAGGCTTGTCACCAAAAATAGTGCCACCGTTTCTCGCGCTTCACTATGGATGTATGTTAGTAACTTGCCTGAAATGCGAAAGATTTTGTTTTTAAGCATCGTGTATGTAAGTACTTGTGGAGATCGGCAAACACAGTGACATTAATGTTGCTAAATGATGGGTAGATATTGGTTTAGAATAATTGTTGTTGAATTGGTAAATTTCAAGGGATATGATGTTGATAATGGTAGGGGTGGTTATCAGTAAATGTGTCTTTGCCTCTTGAACAGGATGAGATTGACGGTATGGGTCCGGTTGTGTTGACTGTTGTGTTATAATATTGTTGGAATTGGAGCGAATTCGTTTTGAAAAAAACTTGTAGTTTCATTTCAGGGACGAAATTCTTTAAAGGGGGAGGTTATGCGTGAGAATCCACGGTACGTCCTTTACTGTTCATTAGTATAGTGCGGACTGTCCGCTGTGGAGTGGGTAGCTGTATTCTGATTTGTTGTTGGTTTAGTGTTTTTCTACTGGGCTGTGGCTTCACCCTTTATGGGACATCATTTTCAGGTACAGGTAGCATGCCACCTCCAAGGACATAGCTTGGGAGGCTAGAGGCAGACAGACTTTTTGATTGTTTTGTTTTCGTTCAATGTATTACATGTAAATTTCAAGCCAAGGGCTTAATATGTATATGAGTTAGTACTCATTTCTTGTAACCAAGTGTTCGCTTGGAAAGTTATAAGCCCATAGGGCGTTTACTTTTGTTGTCAACATGTAATACTTTTGTAAGAACTACTTTGATAAATAGAAAGACGTTTATTTCTCTTATATTATTGCATGTCAAGAATGATGGGTTTTATGTATTATTTTGAGGGCGTTACAACTTGGTATCAGAGCGTACCGGGTTCGAATACTTTGGATACGTAGGAAGTGATTAGTATCACAATGGATTTGTCTCACTTGTTAGAGACTTATGTGTGCCATTATGTGTTTATTTGATAACATGTTTATATGACTACTTGGGTATGGGATTTAGTTTCTAGGATATTGATTGGATCCTTGGGTATCTGTGAGTCTTGTTGGAAAAGCACTTGATCAATGCTGTTTCTAACCGGAACTCTAGTAACGCCTCGGGACTATCATTATCCGGAAATGAAATTCATAAGTGATTATGTGTTTATGTGCTTACGTGAAGTGAATTACAGTTGTCCATGTGTTAGGACGCGAGTGTTTAGTTTTGGCACATTTATGAATGTGCAAATGTTCTTTGTTACCTTTATTAGGATGTCAGGACGAGGAAGAGGTGGTAGGCGTGGCAGACGTGGTAGGCAGGAGATGCCTTTACCCGATGATATTCCGGCACAGCAGGAGGGGGTTGGCCAGGCCAATGTGGCCGAGCCAGCAGGATAGGAGGCTATGGGCGCTTTAGCCCGAGGGATAGCCGATGCTTTGAGGGAGTCTATGGGTATTCTCAGAGCTGAGAATCCAGTTCAAGCTCCAGTGCAGGCCCAGGTTGTTGAGGCAGGGCCTTCCTTCTTGAAAAGGGAGTTCTTCCGGTCTAACCCGGACGAGTTTATTGAGGATCCGAAGGAGCCATTGAAGGCTGACGAGTGGTTAGAGCAAATGAGTAAGACGTTCGAGATGCTTGGCATCGAGGACGGAGCGTTGAAAGTGACCTTGGCATCCTTCCAGCTCAAAGGGGGTGCGGGTCAGTGGTGGAAATACATGAGGGGCCGTATTGCTGGCACGTAGGAGGCTTTTGTGGAGGCTTTTCAGGAGAAGTACTTATCTCCAGCAGTCAGGGAGAAGCTGAGAGACTAGTTCTGTCAGCTTTTGCAGTTGAGTTCTTCAGTAGCCGAGTATGAGGCTGCTTTTACTAGCTTGTCCAGGTTCGCACCTGAACTTGTGGCGTCTGAAGAATGCCGCTATATCGAGTTCGAGAAGAGGTTGAGGCGCGGCCTCAAGATGAGAGTTGGAGGTTCGATGATCCGAGACTATGGGTGCTTGGTTGATGCTGCAGCCCATATGGAGATCATGATGCAGGAAGAGGAGGGACAGAGAGGCTCCAAGAGGAGCCAGGATGGTTAGGGTGATGGCAGGAGACAGAGGAGTGCTAACCCTCAGCAGTCTCAGGGGGGTGTTGCTAGATCGACCTTTCTAGTGCCGAGTGCAGGCTCGGGGAGAGGCAATCAGGGAGATTTCACCTGTTACAAGTGTGGTCAGCTGGGCCACAAGGCTTCGGTTTTCCCACAGAGAGGACGAGGTCAGAGGGCTGCTTCATCTTCAGCTAGACCGCAGAGCCAGAGTCAGGGCAGGGGCCATCCCTTGTCTTGTTATCAGTGTGGTCAGCCTAGGCACTTGAAGACGTTTTGCCCACAGTTGAGTGCCACTTCGGGCGCATCTGGTTCTAGGCAGACGTAGGGTTTTCAGCCAGCTCAGTCTGTGCAGGCCTTGAGGGCCAATCCGGGAGCTTCGTCGTCCCAGTCTGTGCAGTAGTCGTTTGCTCTAAGATGTGAGCAGCTGGATCAGGGGCCTACAGGGCGCGTGTATGCTGTTACCGCGCAGGATCTTGTACCTGCTCCATCAGTTGTGAGAGGTACCTTCTTGTTTTGCAACTCAGTTGCTAGTGTATTGATTGATACAGGTGCATTTCATTCTTTTGTATCTACTGCATTTGCATCTGTTTTGGGATTGGAGTTGGCACAGTTAGCATCTCCTATTTGTGTAGTGTCACCTATTGGAGGTGAGTTGATTTTGAAACATGGATGTAGGGGTTGTGCTATAGAGGTTGCCGATCGCTGGCTTCCGTTTCCTTTTGTAGTGATGCCCATGTCGGGATTTGATGTTATTTTGGGTATGGACTGGCTATCGTCATACCGGGCTGTTATTGATTGCTACCGCCAGAGGGTCACAGTTTGTACCTTGAGCGGGGAGTGTTTCCATTTCTTGGGGGATCGGGTTGGTAGTGTGTTGCCACCGGTGTATGATCCACGAGGGCGGAGTGAGCTTAGTGGTCTACTTGCTAGCTTTTTGAGTAGTGAGTGCGGTGAGACCCAGACTGTGTTGCCGAGAGTGGTTTGTGAGTACTCGGACGTCTTTCCCGAGGACCTCGTTAGTTTGCCACCTTATTGAGAGATTGAGTTCTCTATTGATCTAGTGCCCAGCACGGCGTCGATTTCTATGGCACCTTATCATTTTGCCCCAGTCGAGTTAGTTGAGTTGAAGGTTCAGCTCCAAAAGTTGCTGGATAAGGGCTTTATTCGCCCAAGTGTTTTGCCGTGGGGAGCATCGGCCCTCTTTGCTAAAAAGAAAGATGGTGCCTTGAGACTGTGTATCGACTACCAGAAGTTAAATCGGGCTACAGTCAAGAATAAGTACCCTATGCCCCGTATAGATGATCTGTTTGACCAGTTGAAGGGTTCCCGTTGTTTCTCTAAGATAGACTTGAGATCGGGTTACCACCAGTTGAGGGTCAGGGAGGAGGATATTCCGAAGACGGCATTCCGTACGCGGTATGGCCATTATGAGTTTTTGGTGATGCCATTTGGGCTTACCAATGCACCGGCAGTCTTTATGGACTTGATGAACCGGATCTCCCGGGAATTCTTAGATCGCTTTGTGGTCGTTTTCGTGGACGACATTCTTATCTATTCACCTTCAGAGGAGGAGCATGAAGAACACTTGAGAGTGGTGCTCGAGTTACTTAGAACCCATAAGCTGTATGCTAAGTTTGGGAAGTCTGAGTTCTGGCTAGGGGAAGTCAAGTTCTTAGGCCATGTGGTATCCAGGGAAGGGGTGTCTGTTGATACATTCAAGATTGAGGCAGTGCAGGATTGGGCACAGCCTAAGAGCGTTTTTAAGATCCTTAGTTTTCTAGGATTAGCTGGGTATTACCACCGATTTGTGAAGGATTTCTCCAGGCTAGCTTCGCCGTTGACTAAGTTGACGCGGAAGGGGGTCAAGTTTGTATAGAGTGAGACTTGTGAAAAGTCATTCCAGGAGTTGAAAGATAGATTGAACACCGCTTCGGTTTTGATTATTCTGGAGAGAGGGTTGGGTTATGTAGTCTATTGTGATGCCTCACGAGAGGGTTTGGGTTGTGTGTTGATGCAAGAGGGGAAAGTGGTAGCCTATGGCTCACGTCAGTTGAAAATACACAAGAAGAATTACCCTACACATGACCTAGAGCTAGCAGTAGTAATCTTTGCCTTGAAAATCTAGAGGCACTACCTTTATGGTGAGAGATTCGAGGTATTCTCGGATCATAAGAGTCTGAAATATCTGTTTACACAGAAAGACTTGAACTTGAGGCAGAGGAGGTGGATGGAGTTTATTGAGGATTACGACTTCGAGTTGCACTATCATCCGGAGAAGGCCAATGTTGTGGTCGATGCCCTTAGCAAGAAATCCATTAGTGATGTAGCTTGTATAGCCATCCGGGAGTGGGAGATGTTAGGTACGCTTGGCAAGTTTGATTTGCTTCTGGGTGAATCCGTTGAGGCTGCGGCCTTATCTTCTGTTGTTGCTCAGCCTACACTTGTGACTCGAGTGTTAGAGGCACAGAGAGGTGACCTTGAGGTAGAATCCCTCCGAGAGAAGATCTCCAGTAGGAAGGTTGAGAAAGGTTTGACAGTGTATCCCGACCAGAGTGTGAGATACCGAGACCGTTTGTTTGTGCCGGAGTCTTGCCGAGAGGAGGTACTCCGAAAGTTCCACCATTCACGCCTTGCGGTGCATCCGGGAGACACTAAGATGTATCGGGATTTGGGTCGCCAGTTTTGGTGGCGGGGTATGAAGAGAGATGTGGCAGTTTTCGTATCTAAGTGCCTTACTTGTCAGCAAGTAAAGGCCGAACATCAGAGGCCAGCGGGTTTGCTACAACCCTTGCCTATTGCCGAGTGGAAGTGGGAGCATGTCACTATGGACTTCGTTGTAGGTCTTCCGAGGACTCAGCGGGGTAGTGATGCTATTTGAGTGGTTGTAGACCGGTTGACTAAGTCGGCGCACTTCATTCCTATGCCTGTGAGAGATTCGGTAGAGCATCTTGCCGACTTGTATATTCGGGGCATAGTGAGGTTGCACGAGATCCCAATGACGATCGTCTCAGATAAAGATCCTCGTTTTACTGCTAGGTTGTGGCAGAGTTTGCAGAGTGCCATGGGCACTAAGTTGACCTTTAGTACGGCTTATCATCCTCAGACTGACGGGCAGTCCGAACGTACTATTCAGATCCTTGCGGATATGCTTCGGGGTTGTGTCCTTGACTTTGATGGGACGTGGGAAAGGCACTTGCCCTTGGTAGGGTTTGCCTATAACAACAGCTTTCAGTCTAGTATCGGTATGGCATCGTTTAAGGCCTTGTATGGCCGACCGTATAGGTCTCCAGTTTATTGGGCCGAGGTGGGTGATGCACCTTTGTTGGGTCCGGAGTTGGTGAGGGAAATGACGGAGAAAGTTGAGCTTATCCGTAGGAGGCTGGTTACAGCCCAGAGTCCCTAGAAATCTTATGCCGACCGTAGGAGGCGACCTTTGGTATTTGAGGTGGGTGATCATGTCTTTCTAAAGATATCACCTAGGCGGGGATTGATGAGGTTTGGGAAGAGTGGGAAGTTGTCCCCTCGGTTTATTGGCCCTTTTGAGATCCTTGAGAGTATTGGCGAGGTTGCCTATCGTTTAGCTTTGCCACCGCAGTTGTCCGGAGTTCATGACATGTTTCATGTGAGTATGCTTCGGTAGTATGAGCTAGATCCATCGCATGTATTGGATTGGACCGACTTAGAGGTTGATGAGGATGCCTCATATGAGGAGAGACCGGTTCGGGTCTTGGATAGGAGGGATCAAGTCTTGCGAGGCAAGACCATTCCCTTGGTGAAGGTATTGTGGAAACATCACGGAGTGGAGGAAGCCACTTGGGAATGTGAGGCGGATGTCCGTGAGAATTATCCAGACTTGTTTGTTGATGTATAATTATGTATTGAGATTTTGTAATATTATTGAACTTTAAGAGCATTTTATATGTCTTAAGTTGTAAAAATAGTGATGTTTTGGTTTATGGAAATGTTGTAGAACTTGCCTTGAAATGGAAGTTTGTTTTTAACATCGTGTATGTTAAGTATATTGTGGAAATGCAAACATGACATTAATGTTGCAAATGTGGTAGAATTGTAGAAAATGTGTTGAAATTGGTAAATTTCAAGGGAATGCATGTTGATAATGTAGGGTGTTATATATAATGTGTTTTGCCTCTTGAAAAGAGATGAGATTGACCGGTAATGGGTCGGGTTGTTTACTGTTGTGTTATAATATTGTTGAGAATTGAGGAAAACTTGTTTTTGAAAACTTGTATTTCATTTCAGGGACGAAATTCTTTAAAGGGGGGAGGTTATAGCGATCCCGGTTGTCCCTTTACTGTTCAGTTGTATTCCGGACTCGGTCCTGTGGAGTTGGTAGTTGTATCTATCTTGTTGTCGTCCTTTAAATCCATTTGTTTGAATTTTAGGATGTGTTGGGCTTGGTTGTTACAGGTTGGTAGAGCTTTGGCTCCCATTGTTGTTGCCCAGTTTTTGAATGGTCCGCTCGAGCGGGTCATTTTGCGCTCGAGCGGGGTTTACACCCTTCCAACATTTCTTGTCCCTGCAAAACTTCTGCAGGCGTGTTTTCTACGCTCGAGCGGGTTTATTGCGCTCGAGCGGGTCGCGCTCGAGCAGGCTTGTTGGCGCTCGAGTGGGTAGTTCTTTTTCTGAAAAGTTCTGGGAGATGAAAGTCTACGCTCGAGCGGACTGGTTCTTTGCGCTCGAGCGGATGTGTTTTTCTTTTATTTCTTGGAGCTCGAGCAGGCCTCCTTGCGCTCGAGTGTGTCCAGATTTTTGTGCTTAACGCTCGAGCGTTCTATTCTCCGCTCGAGCGGGAATATCGTATATCAGTTGGCAGCTGGGCGTTTTAAAATCACTTTTTACATTCACTCTCTCTCTCTTACTTTCTAAAAACACTTTTTGAGAGCTTCTCTCTCTAGGATCTCCCTTCTCTTAGGGTTTGATCTAGCTAGAGTGTCCCACTACCTTGTTGTCTTTGCAAAAGGTGTGTTGATCGTCGAGGGCTTCGTTTTGATCCATGGATCTTGGTATTTGGAGCATTTTGGTTTTCTTCAACTTCCCCGTTTGAGCTCTAACTTCGAGGTAGGGATATCCTACTCCTCCTTATGAGCTTTGTCTTTAAATTTTAGCATTTCGATATGTTGGGGGTTGTTGGGTAATTTTGAGAAAGTTTGGGCTTTATATAATTTTACAAAAGAAGGGGTTTTACGTATATAAACCTATATGTATGTTTAGCATGGAGAATTGAGGTAAAATGTTGGGTTATTGATAGAAGTGGAACCGTGGGGTTGTTTTGTTAATTATGGGAAATACCCTAATTACATTGATAAATTAATTTGCAAAATTAATTTTGAGAAATGAGAAATTGAATTGAGAATGTTTGGAATTAAAGGGGTGTAGTTGGATCATTTATCTCTCACCTAGTTGAAATGTTGATATTTTATCCATTTGGTGCATTTATTTTCCGTTTAGAAATAACTGCTTTGGACTATCGGTGGAGGATAGTCTTGATTGTTGTAGACAATGCATGAAGATTAGGCAAACTAAAACTAATCAATTGAATGTGTCATCGAATATGACGGTTGGAATAATACATTAACCTTATGTATTGATTGATTATGTATATGATAATTGTTTATATACACTGTGTTGTGTGGGAGGAGATAGGGATGCACTCCACGGTTTAGGGGAAGATAGGGGATGGACCTCTAAATCGGATTTTGTTTGACATTGATACAGCACTACAATGTGTATCAAGTGTGGATTATGGAAGTGTTCGAATTGATTTGATATAGCACTAAAATGTATATCGTTATCAATTGTGAAGTATAGAAGTATTTCTAGTTACATTGATACAGCACCAAAATGTGTATCCAGCATGAATTTCAAAAGTGTTTTAAAGATGAGTCATAATCTCATTAAGTTATTTGGCTAGATTCTGAGCCTTGTTTTCAAACTCAAGGTTGAAAAGAAGTGAGAAATGAAATGTAACATGGACTTGAGTGTCATGAAACTGTGATGTGTTATAAGTGGGAACATAAGTGCGAACCACCTATCGAATGCTGTCTTTTTTTGCCATTGTTTATAGTTGGTTTAGTATATTTCTATTGGGCTATGGCTCACCCTTTATGGGACATCATTTTCAGGTACAGGTAGCATGCCACCTCCAAGGACATAGCTTGGGAGGCTAGAGGCAGGCAGACTTTTTGATTGTTTTGTTTTCGTTCGATGTATTACATGTAAATTTCAAGCCAAGGGCTTAATGTGTATATGAGTTAGTACTCATTTCTTGTAACCAAGTGTTCGCTTGGAAAGTTATAAGCCCATAGGGCGTTTACTTTTGTTGTCAACATGTTAATACTTTTGTAAGAACTACTCTGATAAATAGAAAGACGTTTATTTCTCTTATATTATTGCATGTCAAGAATGATGGGTTTTATGTATTATTTTGAGGGCGTTACATTACCCAAGTTTTCTGTATATTTTCAAGAACATTAATTTGTGATTCTGGAACCATGATGTTTTCCTTATACCATAAAGGAAAAGATTGAAGTTTCTGGTGTTGCTCTAGATGAGCATAATACTGTATTTTATGCTGTTGTAACTATAATTCACTATGGTTTTCAAAATACCATATTCTAAATTCTCTGCATTTTTGCTGTAAAAAATCCTGGTTTAGGATTTTACGATTTTCACTTCCTGGTGTAAAATCAATTGAATTTCAAAATTCATATCGCTCGCTATAGGGCTATAAGGCCTTCTGGATTCATAAACACCATGTGGTATTTGATTTTCTGAAAATTGGATTCCCTGAACTACTGGAACTGTAGTATTGTCAGGGTTGGTATCACTATGTGGTCTGGAAGGCATTCCTTGTAAAACCGACTCTACGGGTTTAGGGGGTAGACTATCTGGAAGACTCATGTAGATCTACTCTATAAGATGGAGCAGTTCTATAACTAGTACTCGACATGCTTTTGGACAACGGCCGATATGGCCTATTGAAGGTGAGGTATACATTACCGCCTTCAGTCTGTATGACATCATCCAATGATTGTCTGATGATAGGTCTGGCTAGAACAGCATTGGGAATATGCCATCTTTCTGGAAAAGTAATATTCTGCCAAGGTATCATTTTTGGCACAGCAACTTGACCACTGAAAAGATTAGTGTCTATTAAGACTTTGTGTCCTAATTCGCTCTGTTTCCGTATGTAAGGGTTTAAAGTTGTTAAAACCTTTAAATAAATTCTGGAGATAACTGTAAATGGTGGTGATCCTGGAAGATACGTATATCCATGGGATAACACTCTAAGTTCTAAAACTTTTGATAGATTAGCATCAGTGAGTGCTATGCTTAAGTTTGGATATATATTAAAATATATTGGACCATGGGAGAGACTGGTTTCAATGGCTCCCATAAGAGATGCTCTCCAATCTAAGCATCTACCATCCCGGAGGGTACACTGGATACTAGTGTTTTTCCCAAGAAGGGTCGAAGGTTTAAAAGCTATCTGAACAAGTCCTATATGGACATACTTGTATTTTTGTAAAAATGGGTATAAATCCTGTATGTGTGAGAGATACATTATCTCATCATCATTCTGTATAGAAGCTGCATGTTCAAATGTTTTAATTATTTTTTTGCTGGAAAAGTCAAATATTCCTATCTTATAGATAGTATCAGGTTTGACTCTTGGAACAGTCCATTTATCTAGGGCTTCCTTTACATCCTGGTAGCCTACTAGCTCTCTGGCTTCTGATGCAGAAGCTACTGTATTAGCTACTGTATTGGATACTATATTTGATACTTCTTCTGAAGGTACAGTACTCATTTGGTTGTATTGGGACCATATATGTATAATTTAAAAGAAATATAATGTAGTATGAACAACAATAAACATGGCTCTGATACCAATTGAGGTCCAAATGGCATAACATTCCATTCATAATGCCCAAAAGGTACTGTAAAAGCAGTTTTATACCTGTCTTTTTCAGCAATTTGAACCTGCCAATATCCTGATTTCATATCAAATTTTGAAAAGATGATAGCATCTTGTAAACGATCTAAAAGATCTTTCTTGTTTGGAATAGGATACCTTATCCATTTCAAGGCATCATTTAGAGGTTTGTAATTAATGACCAATCTTGGTACACCTCTTTCAATTTCTGCATTGTTATTAACATCAAAAGCTGTACAACTCCAAGGAGAGTAACTTGGTCGGATAAGCTTTTTCTGGAGAAGAGTATTACAGAGTTCTAAATACTCTTTTTTCATTTGGCTTGGGCACGATCTTGTAGGAATAGTGCGCTCATCAAATCCTGTATCATAGGGAAGAGAAACTATATGTTTCTTGCGTTCCCAAAATGCATTAGGAACATCACTACAAATTTCTGTATGGAATTCTTGTTCAAGGGATTTAATTTTATTCTGTAAAGAAGATTGCTGTAATCTTTATTCTGTAGTTAGAAAATGTATTTCTTTCTGCAAGAAATTAATTTGTTTTTCTTCGAAATTGACTAAATCTTTGATTTGATCTGATTCTTTTGTATAAGGTTCTGTAATAAATTCAAAAATAATATGTTAATTATTTAAAGTTGTATGAAAGCCAATAGAATCAATTTTGGTAATTGGCATTAATAAACACAGGAATGGTGTCCCTAAGATAATTGCTTGAGACATATTTTTAATCAAAACAAATGAAGTTGGAAGACATAACCCTTGGTTACATATTAAAACGTCTGGAAGTTTGTACCTGATGTACAAAGAATTATCACTCGCACTGGTAAGTGATTGGGTAGTTTTCTGGAAATATTTAGTAGGAATTAATCCTTCGTGAATACAATTCATGTCAGCACCCCTGTCTACAAGAGCAACAACATCTTTTATTATAAAATCAGGTTTTATAATAAAAGTAATCCTGATATACCATTTCTGGAAAGTTACCTTGTTTATAAGGAGAAGATATTCAGGTTCATCTTTTTTAGTGTTGGATTCTGGTATTGTTATACCTTTATCTTTATTTTGCTGGTTAAGCTGCCTATTAATTTTTTTTAATTTGATAGCTATATTTGCTGTTTGTAAATGTTTAATTTCTACTTTTAAAGCATTTACTTCCATCTTAAGATCTTGGATAGTTATTGGTTTTTCTTCAGTCGTATTCTGAATTCTTTTATAAACTTCTTTCATGCTGTAATGTTTAGGAGGAAGACCAATTTCTTCCTTCTTCTGTTGTTGATAACAGAGTTCTAGAAATTTTAATTTCATTTTTGGATTAGTTATTTGGTCAGCAATGTTTAACATATTTTGCTCACTTTTTGTAAGAACATTGATACTAGGGCCACTAATATCAAGTCCATTCATTTCGACTATTGTTTTCCAACGGTTAGCTTCTTATGAAATTTGATTAATATTATGTTTGTAGGAACAAATTTCTAGAGAGGAGTCAGAACTAGAAGAATATAATGCAGCAAGTTCATTATCTGAACTTGAGCTTATGCTAGAATCTTCAGAAAGCATTTGAAGGATTTGTTGCTGAATTTCATCGTCCAAAGCTAGTTCATTTAATTTTTGTTGAATTTTAGCTTTGCAACGATTAGCATAATGTCCTGTTTGGCCACATTTAAAACATTTAACTATGGACTTATCTTTCTTTTTGAAAGAAGTTTTCTATTTGCCTTTAGATTTAGGAGGTCGTGGTTGCTGGACAATTTGTTTAGATGGTTTGTATTTTCTAGATTTTTTGGAATAATACTTTGAAGATTTTTCATATTTACGTTTTTTATTTTTATGTTTGGAAGGATACTGGATTTTAGTGTCATAGGCAAATTGTTCACAAAATTCACCTAATTCATTATGACTTTGTTTTTTCATTTGATTCTGTAATTTAAGATCATTACATAAAGCAAGGCGGTAATCCTTTTATCTATATCCAATCTGATTTGAAGAAATAATTTTCAAGAATTTCTAATAAAGATTTGATGATCAAATGCATGGAATATATGAAACACTAATTTCTCTAATCTATAGAATTCAAATTCCAGGATGATATTTCTATAGTCCTAGCAGCCAGACAGGATAGGGATGCGGATTATAATGCGTATAGTGTCCTTGTAAGAGAAGCACAGGAGCCTGATGATAATGATGATAGTGGAACTCTCAGTGATTTTTGAGGTTCTCTTATCGACATTATTTATGATGAAGTCGAATGCGACAAAGCTCGCAAACGAAAAGAAAAAGCTAAAGATGTATAATTATTAGCATTTTATCCCTCTTTATCTGCACTTAGGAGAAAAAGGACTAGCTTCTTTCTTCTTTTTTTTATCCAAGCTTGCCAACACATCAGGACCCTAAGGCATTTGTGTTATTAATGTAACATCTCCACACAGCAGAAGATAAGAATCAAAGATAAGGATGAACGACTCCAACCATCAAGGATATGCCATTTGTCTTCAATTATTTTTCAGGATAAGCCAAGAATGGCTATTTATAGTCTCACCCTTGTTGAGACACAAGTTTATTTTTATTCTTTCTTTCTCTTTCTCTAGTAAAAAATTGTGAAGTTTATCAATTATGTGTGGTGCAACTTTCTTGTTTTGAGCTCGCTACTATATTGTAAGTATTTTATAATGTTTTATGTCTGCAAATACTTGATCTGAATTGTATGCATTATTAGATTGGCATAAAGAATTATTAGCTACTTAATTAACTCTGTAGCATATACTCATTGTACAATCTTGGATTGAAGAACTCCATAAATTGGTAGCTTTAATAGAACAATCTCTGCAAAAGGAGATTATTCATTTGATTTTGATAAATGACCTATTCCGTAGTAATTACACAACCATGAGATCATATATGTATTAATTTGTAATTATTACATTGTTCATATGAACAATAACATTCTTGAATTTGTGCTAATTAGGGTTATAATCATATCTCTATAAGTGGGACGTCACCCAATTCGCGTTTAGGGTTTTGCCATTGTTGAATTAAATTCCTATACGACATGTATCTCCTATAAGTCATTGACATACGTGCTTGTAAATAAATGGTTACCACACCTATTGGTATCAGAGCCATGTTTATTACTATTTATATTATTGGGATTATACTTAAGCTTTTACGAAATCCTTTCTTTATATGAACCCTAATTGTACTCATTCATGGTACATCAAAGTGGTCTCTAACTTGATGCATTTCCAGAACATGTTAGGCTTGCATTCAATGAATGGCAAGCAGTTTTCAGTAAAATTCCAGCAAATAAGGACATTTCTATGTCAAAATGTCTTGTCCATTTTGTTATCAGATTTGGAATTCCATGGATCTGGAAATGGAATTTCCAGAACAAAATTCCCCATTTAAAAAGAGTTTTCTTTTTATAAATGGTGGAATAAGATGGATGATCCTAAACCCCATCAAGAACTCCTGTAGAAAATCAAAGCCCATACTCAGGCTTGCTGGGATGCTACTCCTAAACTCATCCCAGCTGCTCCAGTCCAGAATCCTTTTGTCCAAATTCAAAATGCGTTAAGACAAAAATATCCAGCACTTTCAGAGCAAGAATTAGTCATCAGAAGCATGGGCTATATGAAAGAGCAATTTCTCCAGTCATTTTCTAGAGATGATACCAGTATGAAATCTGGTACCAGTCATGATGATCCAGAAGATGAAGACCATACTGATCCTTACGAGGATGAAAATGAATTCACAGTATTGGCAGGAGAATCACAAGATCCTACCACAGCTGATCCCAACCTTCGAGATATTTGGGATTCATTCACGGGCCTGATTGCAGAAAAGCTGAGTCAAGACAAACAGGATAAAGGAAAAGGCAAAGATGATTGATGCTTTGTTCCCCATTTGACTCCAGCAACTTTACAGCACAGCAAAATGCCAAAATAGCTTTCGGCCTATGCAGATTCTTTTGTTTTGCCATCATAATCCAAGGCCATCCAGCTGTCCTCCTACCGACAATACATGATAAGGGAATCACAAGGAGATAAGAAGAACGACTCCAAACCAACCAGGACACGCCACTTGTACATAGAATTTGCACGTAATGGTAATGAACTTTGGGTTCAACAACAATTAGAAGAGTGTAATAATAAGATAAACGAAGTCCAGAATTTAATCAACGAACAAATCTGCCTTTTGGCAAGGGCCACTAGGCCTCCTCCTCCAGCACAGTAAATATATGGACCATATATGATGTAATTAAATTTAAATCAAATAAAACTATGTTAAATATTATTCTTGGGTTTTTGCCGTATGAGAGGTAGTATAGAGTAAGGTTGAGTGGGACGTCATTCAAGTCGCGTAGCTCTGTTTGTCCATCTTGTGGTTAACAGTTAGGACTATCTGTAGCGTAAGTCGTTGACAGACGTGCTTAGCCTATACCCTGTGTCAAGCACTCTTATTGGTATCAGAGCCAAGTTTAATGTATTACATAGTTTGTTTGATTAATTTTTAATTATTCATATATGGTCATATCTAGACTAATGAGTACTGCTTCCTCAGAACAAACTACAGTAGCCAGCACAGGAGCCTCTACCTCAGAAGCTAGAGAGCTTGTTGCATATCAAGAAGTTAAAGAAGCCTTAGACAAATGGACAATCCCGAAAGTAGATCCAAAGTCCATCTATAAGATTGGTACTTTAAATTTTTTCAGTAAGAAAATAATAAAAACTTTTGAACATGCTGCTCCAGTAGAAAATAATGATACATTAATGTATTTGCTTAATGTCCAAGATCTTATGCCCTTCTTTAAGGAACACAAATATGTTCATATAGGACTTGTCCAGGTTGCTTTAAAACCCTTGACTATTCTAGGTCAAAATACCAGTATTCAATGTACTCTACGAGATGGTAGGTGTACTAATTGGAGAGCTTCGCTCATGGGGGCAATGGAAACCAGTCTAGTCCATGGACCAGTATATTTTGATATATATCCTAATTTTAGCATTGCTCTTTCTGACCAAAACTTATCAAAAGTTTTAGAATTTCGAGTTCTTACTCATGGGTATGAATATCTTCCAAGATCACCACCGTTTTCGGTAATCTCCATAATTTATTTAAAAGTTTTGTCAACTTTGAATCCTTATGTTAAGAAACAAAGTGTGAATGGCCAAACAGTGTTAATAGACACTAACCTTTACAGTAGCCAGGTTGCTATTCCCAAACTAATTGAATGGGAAAAAATTACTTTTCCAAAAAGATGGAAAATAACAAATGTTGTACCCCCAAGAACAATTGTGAGATACAATTTGGATAATGTAATTCAGACTCATCAAGGTAATGTTTACCTTCAATTTCAGAAACCTCCAGTCCAACTATCCAGAAGTATGTCTAGTGCCAGTTTTAGAACCGCTCCTAGTCATCACCTTTATAAGGTAGAATATCCAGAATCGTCTCGACAATCATATTCAGAACCTCCTGATGCAATTTTTCAAGGAAGACCTTCTAGATCTTATTCTTATTCTAGACCTGCATCTGATGAGCCAACTGATCCAGATCAGGATCCTATAATTAGAGGAGTCCAATATTCTGAACAACAAATACCCCATGGTGTCTATCAAGCCAGAGAATCCAGAAGAGGTCCATATAGCCCTACAGCCAGTGATATGAATTTTGAAATTTAAATGGATTTTACACCAGGAAGTGAAAATCGAAAAATCCTAAATCAGGATTTATTCCAGGATAAATATACCGAATTTAGAAAATGGTATTTTTCTACTCATACTAAAAAACAGATACAGGATTATAAACTCCAGTATTATACCTATCTTGAGGAAATTCAAGTTTTATTGCCTTTTCCATTATGGTATGTTTAGCATGTCCAAATCCCTGCTGCCCAATTAAATGTTTTAGACAATATCTAGCGAAAATGGTTAACAACCGATGGCCAAGAAATTTATTCTGTCCATCCACCAACACAGCCTTTAGAATTACAGCCTACAGGTAATAATAATAAACCTATGACGATAGCAGCTTATACAGACATTCCCCATAAAAACCAGAATCGTGACCCAGTACTTATCCAAGATATTATTCCAGTTCTCAAACAAAATAATTATACTAATCTTTTCTGTCAAACCGCAGGTAAACAGCTTACTAGAATTGAAGAAATTGTAGCTCATGTTAAGAAAAGCTGCAAATTAGAACCAAAACCCCCAGACATTGAACCGGTTTTAATTAAACCAACTCCAGTATTAAAAGACTTTAAATTGAAATCCAAAGAAGAAACAGAATTTATGGATACCCTTCTTTCCAAAATAAAGGGTTTACATATTAGTGAACCTTCTCCGACTTCTACGTCTCAAGTTCTTATGTTATCCAGTGATCGTATAGGTTCTTCTGAAGAATCCTATGACTCCTTATCACCTCAACAGATATTTGAAATACAGCAAAATTTCCAACATGAACCTTCTTCTCTCAATCGGGTTACTTATAGTAATACCACCCAGAAAACATCCATGACTGGTCCTAGCTGGTACTATTATCCTCGTCCTAGCCCCATGGATATCCTTTATGAAGAAGATTTTCTCCATACTCAACGTTGTTATCATAGCGACACCATTTATGAATGGAATCTTGATGGTCTTTCTGAATACCAGATGTATGAACTTCTCCAGCATATGCTCATGTTTGCTACTGTTAGTAAACAAAACAATAATTCTGACCACCAAGTTGCCCGTTACCTTGTTAGCGACTTTACTGGGATCCTGAAAGGATGGTGGGATAACATTCTCACCCCTAATATGAAAGAAGAAATCCTTTCATCCACCAAAACCGTTGTTGATGTAGATGCACGTCTTGATCGCCAAGAAGAAGATGCTGTATATACATTAATCAACACTATTGTCACACATTTTGTTGGCAATATTACAGGAATTGAAGACCGTAGCAGAGAATTGCTTATGAAGCTTCGTTGCCCTTCTTTATCCCATTTTAGGTGGTATAAAGATGTTTTCCTGATGAAAGTCATGCGTCGAACCGATGGCAGTGCAGAACATTGGAAAGCCAAATTTATTGATGGCCTTCCTACTCTTTTTGCAGAACGAGTTCGTAAGAAACTAAGAGACAGACATAACCAAATTTCCATTCCTTATTATCAATATACTTATGGCCAGCTTATAGGTATCATTACAGATGAAGGTCTTGCACTTTGCAATGATCTTAAACTCCAGCAACAAATTAAACAACAACATCTTACAGGAAGGAAAGAGTTAGGTGAATTTTGTGAACAATTTGCCTATGATCCTCAAATTCAGTATCCTACCAAGCAAAGAAAATATAAGAGTTATTCTAAACCATATAAGAAGTCCAGAAAATATAGAAATCCAAAATACTCCAAAACTCAAGCCCAGCCTCATATCTCTAAACCAAGGTATAAATCCAAGGCAAAAGGAAAATCTTTCCAGAAAAATAAATCCTCTATAAAATGTTATAAATGCGGACAAATAGGTCATTATGCTAATAAGTGTAAAGCTAAGATCCAATCTAAGCTTAATGAGTTAGCATTAGATGATGAGGTCCAGCAAAAGATTTTACAGTTAATCTCTTAATCCAGTTCTTCAGCAGAAGACGATGCAGACGAACTTGCTGCTATTTATTCTTCCAGTTCAGATGAAGATGAACTAGAAGAATCTCCAGAAAATTGTCCTTGTAAAGGTTCTGTTGAATAAATTTCTGATGAACTCAATTATTGGAAATCAATAGTTGAAATGAATGGACTTAATATTGGCCCTAGTATTAATGTCCTTACTGATACTGAAAAAAATCTTTTAAATATTGCAGATGAAATTAAGGATCCAGCCACAAAATTAAAATTTCTTGAAATGTGTTATAAGCAAAAGAAAGAAGAAACTCTTCCACCTAAGCATTATGACATGAAAGAAGTTTTTAATCGTATGCAGACAACACCTGTAACGCCCTCAAAATAACAACATTAAACCCATCAATAAAGACATGCATTGATATGTAAAAGTTCCACATTCTTTCATTACAAAAGGTATTACATGTTAACGACAAAAGCAAATGCCCTAAAGGCTTACAGCTTTCCAAGTTAAGACTTGGTTACAACAAAAGAGTACTAACTCATTTACACATTAAGCCCTTGGCTTGAATTTACATGTAATACAACAAAAATAAAACGACAAAAGTGTGCCCGCCTCTAGCCTCCCAAGCTATGTCCTTGGAGGTGGCATGCTACCTGTACCTGAAAATGATATTCCCATATAGGGTGAGCCACAGCCCAGTAGAAATATACTAAACCAAATATGAACAATGACTAAAAGATTAGCAGTTGATAGATGGCCAACACTGATACTTTCTCTTATCACACTTTACAATTTCTTGACATGCAAGTCCATTTTTACAGTTCATTTTCCAGTTCCTTTCAGTTCTCAATTTTACAACCATGGCTCAGAACCTGGCCAAACAACTCATATGAGACAGAAACTCATATCAAACACTTCCCATTTCATATCAGATAAGCATACTATCTATATCACACAACAACAGATAAGCATACAAGCTATATCATCACTTCCACGGATATGCATATGAGCACTATCACACTTCCAATGACAAGCATATGAGCTCTGTCAACACATTAATAGATAAGCATATGAGCTCTATCTATGGAGTCCATCCCCTATCTCCTCCCAACACATCCGGTTTGGAGGTCCATCCCCTATCTCCCCCTAAACCGTGGAGTACATCCCCTATCTCCTCCAACACAACACAATGCATATAAACAACAATTATACACATCATCACACAATACATAAATTTAATGTATTCTTTCAATCGTCAAACTCAATGACACATTCCAGTGATTAGTTTCAGTCTGCCTAATCATCATGCATTGTCTACAACAATCACGACTATCCTCCACCGATAGCCCAAAGCAGTTATTTCTATACAGAAAATAAATGCAACAATGGATATATAATCAACATTTCAACTAGGTGAGCGATAAATAATCCAACTACACCCTTTAGCCCCTTCCCCTTTCAATTCCCACATTCTCAATTCAATTCCTCATTTCCAACAATTAATTATACCAATTAGTCAATCAATGTAATTAGGGCATTTTCTATAATTAACATTACAACCCTTAGGTTCCATTTCCATTAATGTTTTAACATTAATTTCACTTTTTCCATGCCAAACATGCATCTAGACTTTATTTAGCTAAAACCCCAACCTTTGTAAATTTACACAAAAACCCCCAAACTTTCACAAAATCACCAAACCAACCCCAACATCTCAAAATACCAAAATTTAAAGACAAAATCCATAGAGAGGAGTAGGATATCCCTACCTCAAAGTTTGAGCTCCAAAGGAGATGAAGACCAAAATCAAAATGCTCCAAAGACCAAGATTCTCGGATCAAAACGACGCCCTCGACGATCAACACAACTTTCGTAAAGACCAAAAGTGAGCAAACAACTCCTACTAGATCAAATCTAAGAGAGAAGGGAGACTCTCAAAGGGTTTTAGAAAAAAAGTAGGAGAGAAAAAGGAAAAGTAAAAAGTGATTTGAAATCACGCCAGCGGAGATAGACTCATATACGTAGTAACCCGCGTCGGAGCGGGACGCTCGAGCTCCAAGAACAAAGATCTGGACACGCTCGAGCACAATAAGGCCCGCTCGAGCGCCAAGACAGAAGAATAAAGCACTTTCGCTCGAGCGCGAAAACCAGTCCGCTCGAGCGCAGATTTCCACCTCCCAGAACTTACACCCAGAAAGTACCACCCGCTCGAGCGCCAGACAACCCGCTCGAGCGCCACCGCTCGAGCGTAAACAAACCCGCTCGAGCGCAGAAATCACATCTGCAGAAGTTTTGCAGGAACCCGAAATACTGGAGGTGTGCAATACCCGCTCGAGCGCAAGAAGGCCCGCTCGAGCGGAACGCCTAAAAACTGAACAACAAGGAATTGAAACCAAGGCCTAACCAACCTGTAACAACCCTGTTCAAAACATCCTAAAACTCAATCATATGGAATTAAAGGACATAACAAGATAAATACCACTACCAACTTCACGGAACCAAGTCCGGAATACAACAGAGCAGTAAAGGGATAACCGGGATTGCTATAACCTCCCCCCCTTAAAGAATTTCGTCCCCGAAATTAAGCACAAGTTTTCAAAAACAGGTTTTTCCTCCATTTTAAACATTGTTACATTCTAACATTTAACAATTCGACCCATTACCGGTCATCACATCCCTTTAACAAGGGGCATTTCACAATGGGTAATCAACATATGTACTTTCAACATGCATCAACATTACGCATTTCCTTTCCAATTTTAACAATATATTCAAGATATATAATGTTACATTCAACTCCCATATGAGGCAAGTTCCAAAACATACTTCCGATAAACCAAAACATTTTCAATGTTTCACAACTTAAGACATATATGAAAGGACATAACAAGATAAATACCACTACCAACTTCACGGAACCAAGTCCGGAATACAACAGAGCAGTAAAGGGATAACCGGGATAGCTATAACACCCAACACAGAAAAACCCACTACTATTCAAGAATTAAAAATGGAAATTAATGCCTTGAAAGTAGAAATAAAGCATTTACAGACTTCAAATATTGCTATTAATTCTGAAATTAAAAGAATCAATAATAAATTACAGAATACCGATAAAGAAAACATTGTTAAACAGTCAAATCTAGATTATCTTATGTTGTTAAATAAAATAACATTTCAGAAATGGTATATTCGTATCACCTTCATGATTCTACCAGATTATATTATTCGTGATGCTATTGCTTTGGTTGATAGTGGTGCAGATATGAATTGTATCCAGGAAGGCTTAGTTCCAACTAAATATTTTCATAAAACAAGCCAGTCATTAACAAGCGCCAGTGGTAATAGTTTATATATTGATTATAAACTTCCAGAAGTATTAATATGTAACCAGGGACTATGTTTGAAAACTTCTTTTGTTCTTATCAAGAACATGGCCTAAAACATAATCCTAGGTACTCCTTTCCTACATCTGTTAATGCCCATAGAAAAAATTGATACTATTGGCATTCATGCAACCCTAGACGGTCAAAGGATTGTTTTTGAGTTTATTACTTCACCCTACAGTAAAGAATTAGATCATATATCTGATGATCTAGTTTCTTTAAAACAAAATCAAATTAATTTTCTTCAAAAAGAAATTAGTTTTTTAATTTTAACTACAGAACAAAGAATACAGCAAACATCTTTTCAGCAGAAAATTAAATTGCTTGAAAAACAATTTCAGGAAGAAATCTGCAGTGGTGTTCCCAATGCTTTTTGGGATCGCAAAAAACATATTATTTCCTTGCCCTATGAGCCCACTTTTGATGAAAGAAAAATTCCTACAAAAGCTCGTCCCAGTCAAATGAAAAAAGAATATATGGAATTATGTAAAAATGAAATTAGTTCCCTTCTCCAGAAAAAATTAATTAGATCCAGTAGATCTCCTTGGAGTTGTACTGCCTTTTATGTTAATAAAAATGCAGAAATTGAAAGAGGTGTGCCAAGATTAGTAATTAATTATAAACCTCTTAATGAAGCCTTACAGTGGATTCGATATCCAGTTCCTAATAAAAAGGATCTTTTAGATCGCTTACAGGATGCAGTAATATTTTCTAAATTTGATATGAAGTCAGGCTATTGGCAAGTTCAAATTGCAGAAAATGATAGATACAAAACTGCTTTTACAGTACCTTTTGGGCATTTTGAATGGAATGTTATGCCATTTGGTTTAAAAAATGCGCCTTCAGAATTTCAGCATATTATGAATGATATTTTTAATCCTCATACAGAATTTGTCATATGCTATATTGATGATGTTCTTATTTTCTCATCTTCCATAGACCAGCATATGAAGCATCTTAATATATTTAAGTATGTTATCTCCAGAAATGGTCTTGTTGTTTCAGTTCCAAAGATGAAACTATTTCAAACAACTGTTCGATTTTTAGGACATAATATTCATAATGGGACTATTATTCCTATAAATCGTAGTATGGAATTTGCTTCTAAATTTCCTGATGAAATTAAAGATAAAACTCAATTACAGCAATTTTTGGGTAGTTTGAATTACATCCATGATTATTATCCTAATCTTGCTACTGATGCAGCTATTTTATACAGTCGTCTTCGTAAAAATCCTCCTGCTTGGAGTCCAGAACATACCGCAGCTGTTAAGAAAATTAAAGCTAGAGTTCAAACTCTTCCTTGTTTATGCTTACCTAATCCAGATTGGAAAAAGATTGTTGAAACCGATGCCTCCGATATAGGATTTGGTGGCATATTAAAACAATTTAATCCAAAGATTAAAAAAGAAGAACTTTTGCGTTTTCATTCTGGTATTTGGCATAATGCAGCCAAAAGATATCCGACAATTAAAAAAGAATGTTTAGCCATTGTTACATGTGTCTTAAAATTCCAGGATGATTTATTAAATCAACAATTTTTAATTAGAGTTGATTGTTCTACTGCAAAGCAAATCTTTAAAAAAGATGTTGCTAATTTAGCTCAACGATAGATTTTTGCCTCTTGGCAATCTGCACTTTCTGCTTTTGATTTTGATATTGAATATATTAAAGTCGAATCTAATTCTCTTCCCGATTTTCTTACTCGTGAATATTTGCAGAACTCCAGCAATGACCACTAGAGGCTGTGGCCCAGGCCGTAGGGGCCGTGGAAGGGGTTCTAACCCCTATCATACAAAATTTTCGCCATTATTCGGCCAATCCAGTACTCCAGGGGAATCTTCTAGCAAAACTGCTAAAGATGTCCTTCTTGCTCCAGACACATCTTATTTCCAGAATTCTATCAAAGAGGAAACTGTCCTCTATATTGATTCTGCCGATATTCAATGGATGGTTGATCCTTGGGAGATTAAGCGTCGCTATCTTGCCACTCAACATTCTCCTCCACATTTTGATCAATACCGATATGTGTACGAGAAAATTCTTACTGAACTTGCATCCGTACAATTCCAGCATACTCTGGCCGCTCCTAATCGCACTGCCAGTCCTATTAATTACAGTAAGGCCACTATCCAGACTATTTTACCCATTCAAGCTTGGGGCATTCATCCACATGTCACCCGAACCCTTGACATTCGTTCTAAAGAAACCTGCTACAGTTATTGGGATTATATAGATGCCTTTACTCAGGCATTTTATTATATGAACCCTCCTCGCAGCCATTCTTGGTTTTTTCGAGTTCTTCCTGACTTATTAAAAAATGATCTCCCCTCCTGGTTTCTCATTTGGTGGGATACATTTGGTCTCCAACTTGATGCATTTCCAGAACATGTTAGGCTTGCATTCAATGAATGGCAAGCAGCTTTCAGTAAAATTCCAGCAAATAAGGACATTTCTATGTCAAAATGTCTTGTCCATTTTGTTATCAGATTTGGAATTCCATGGATCTGGAAGTGGGATTTCAGATGTGATTTCCAGAATAAAATTCCACGCTTAAAAAGAATTTTTCTTTATAAATGGTGGATTAAAATGGATGATCCTAAGCCAAAGTAGGAGTTGGTTCAGAAAATTAAGGATCATACACAAGCTTGTTGGGATGCCTCTCCCAAGCTTATTCCAGCATCTCCAGTAAATCCTTTTATCCAGGTCCAGCAAGAACTTAGACAGCAATTTCCAGACTTATCAGAAACAGAACTTATTGTTAAAAGTATGGATTATATGAAGCAACAGTTTCTCCAATCCATGTCCAGCAAAGATTCCAGTATGAAATCAGTCTCCAGTACCCAAAGTGAGGATGATAGAGTTCCTACTGATCCTTACGATGATGAAAATGAGTTTATAGTCCTTGCAGGAGAATCCCAAGATCCACATGAAGACCCGACCGACAATGAACCAAATTTTGGAGATTTTTGGGATTCGGTTACAGAAATGATTGCTGACAAACTCATCCAAGACAAAAAAAAAAAGTAAAGGCAAAGGCAAAGATGACTAATACCTTTGTCTGCCATCCAGTTAGCCACTTTTACAGCTCTACAAAACGACATACCAACTTTCGGTGCATGATTGACAACCTGCCAACCTACTTTTGGCAAAAGCAGATTCCACTATCTACTTCCTTTCCAGCTGTCTCACGTTACCGACAAGAAGATAGAGAAGATAGAATGCTCGACTGCAACAACCATCTAGCACACGCCACCTGTCTTCGTTATCTCTCTTTCTTGTAATATAAATAGGTAGCCTCTGGATTGTAGAAGGCACCATGAAATTTATTTTCTAAGTTTTATATTCTGTCTTCTCTCTCTCTTCTTTTAGTGTGTTTTTCTTTGAAGCTAGCAGTTTAATAAAAGTTTACTAGTTTGTAAGTATTTCTCTTCGTATTTCTTTTAATGTATGACTGTTTATCAACTTATTATATTAAATGATATATTAGATATTTGGACAAATAGAAAAAGAAATTTATTACATTACATAGAATTTGCACGTAATGGTAATGAACTTTGGGTTCAACAACAATTAGAAGAGTGTAATAATAAGATAAACGAAGTCCAGAATTTAATCAACGAACAAATCTGCCTTTTGGCATGGGCCACTAGGCCTCCTCCTCCAGCACAGTAAATCTATGGACCATATATGATGTAATTAAATTTAAATCAAATAAAACTGTGTTAAATATTATTCTTGGGTTTGTGCCGTATGAGAGGTAGTATAGAGTAAGGTTGAGTGGGACGTCATTCAAGTCGCGTAGCTCTGTTTGTCCATCTTGTGGTTAACAGTTAGGACTATCTGTAGCGTAAGGGGGGGAGGTTATAGCGATCCCGTTATTCCCTGTTGTCATTTAACTGTAATCCGGACTCGGTTCTGTAGATTCGTTGTTGTCTTATCCTCATTTTTATCCCTTACTCATTGTGTTAGAGTTTTGGGTTGTGTTGGGCAAGTTGGGAATAAGTTGGTTATGTTTTAAAGCTTAGAAATTTTGCCCAGGCTTTGGTCTCTCCGCTCGAGCGGCAGTTTGGACGCTCGAGCGTGAATTTCCTTCTCTCAGCATTTTGGACGTCTGCAGAAAATTCTGGGAGAGTGCATCCGGCGCTCGAGCGGATCTTTGGACGCTCGAGCGTGAACCTGTGTCTGACGCTCGAGCGGACCTGTTTTTATATCAGTCCGTGAAATCACTTTTTTGATCACTTTTTGATTTCTTTTCTCTCTCTTACTTTTTCAAAACCTCCATTGGAGAGCACCTCACTCTAAAACCTAACTTCTCTCTGAGGATTGATCTAGTTAGAGTGTCTTCCTACCCTTTTGACTTTGTAAAAGTTGTGTTGATCGTCGAGGGCTTCGTTTTGATCCGAGAAATTTGGGATTTGGAGCACTTCCGAGTTTTTTCTTCTCCTTTAGTTCTACATTTGAGGTAGGGATTTCCTTGTTCTTTTTCAATACTTCGTCTATAGATAGACATGTGGTAGTTTTGTATTGCATGAAAACCATACCTATGTTGGGTTTGTTTGAAAATCATGAGGAAACCTAGAGTTGGTTGATAAAAAAATGGATTTATTGTCTTTGGTTGTTCATTAGACTATTTGTGGCGTAAAATAGCATGTTGTTGTTGAAATATAGAAAAGCCCTAATTTATATGTGTCATGATAAATTAAAAGAGGGGTTTTGTACTTTGGGAAAATACTTGTGTATTTTAGGTCTCAAATGAGGTCTTTGTTGTTTATTGTTAAAGATTGAACCTTTTTGGTCAATGTGAGAAAAAGGGAGAAAAACCCTAACTTAATAATTATGACTTAATTTGCATAATTAATTTGGAAGGTTATGAAATGAATGGAATTGATTTTGGGGAAATGAGAAAAGTGTTTTTGGAATAAGTGGTGGAACATGTTGATTTTGAAAGTGAAGAATGAAACTTTAACTCTATGTGAGTCATAGAAAATAAATATGGGAATTGGATTGTTGTATCATGCATGTCGAGTGCACATATTTGGGGGAATTAATTTGTAGCTACCATGTTTGGGTTGTTGATGGGTTTGGGATCTCATGATAATTGAGTTTGTTAATAGATGTACGATATACATGCATCTAGAGGTTTTGTCCTTGGTCATCGGTGGAGGATGACGTGGTTGTGTTAAATTGTCGTGTATGCATTATACCATTATTGATTGAATGTCGTATGTGATAAAGTGTTGAGATACATTATATATGTATGCTTGCTCAGGAGGAGGTAGTTATGTGTTCATATACTTTAACACATTGATTGCATCTTGATGGTTTGTGTATATGTGTTACACATGTTGGTTATGCCCTATTGCATTTCGATTGGTGGTGTTATACCTTGCGCTAAGAATCAGAGGTGCCGTGACCTTCCAGCTAGCGCCTGGGGAACTGACTGGGCTGAGAATATAAGGCACCATACCCTTCCAACTAGCGCCTGGTAAACTGGCATGTTGTTGTGAGAGGTGTATCTTTGGCTTACTACGCACATAGCTAGTAGAGCAAAGTTCTGTTGTTGATGTTCCAGTGTGTCTGGGAATATCATGGATTGTGTTGGTTACGGTTTTGGAGGGCCGAGTTGCCTCATTGGTTTGTCTTATGCATGTTGGTGAGTTGTTATCTCCCCTTTTATAACGATGCATGTATAGATTTGATTGTATCAGGAAGAAGCCAAAATGTCATTTTTGTCTTTTGGAAAATATGAAGGAGAATGGATATTTTAAAGAGATATATATATATATATATATTTTGAAAAGGTATGTCTGTGTATGTTTGGAACATGGAAGAGAGTAGCGGGCTTAGTGAATTTATTTCCTAAGGTATTGTTAATGTTATGAAAGATTGGGAACGAGGATTAATGAGAAGAAAAGAAAATTGAATCGCCTATGGCGTTGATTGAAATGGTTGTTTTCAAGAAAAGTTCATACATATATATATATATATTTTGTATAAACTGTCACATTACTATTCTAGTATGAGATTGAGCATTCATGATCATAGCTATCTGTAAGTTGTTATTGTTGAGGGCCATGTTGAGATCCCTACTGGACTATATGTTCATCCCACGTTGTTGAATCTTTTTCAGGTGTTTAGCAGGATGAACTACAAGATTTGGGTCTTCTTATTTGTTGGCCACGGGGCCTCTTTGTTGTAGGCGGAACGCCATGTATATGTAAAAGGGTTGTACCCTTCATTTGATTATTTAATGTTGTAAGCCTGAGAGCAACTTATTCAGAATACTCATGTTGTATTTAATTAGCATTCGAAAGAGAGAGTTGTTGTTCACTCCTTTTAGTTGAACATTTGAGTTTATTTTCGCATATTGCCTCTGAAATTGAATTAAGTTAATGAACTTGGTAATGACTTCGAGTAATAAAAGTGGGGCGTGACAACTTGGTATCAGAGCGAACCGGGTTTGAATACTTTGGGCTCGTGGGAAGTGGTTTTTACCACTGTGGGTTTACTACGTATAGTGAGGACATTGCATATAGATACCATGAAAGTTAGGACTTATGTGTTGCATTTATGTGAGCATGGGATTCAGTCTCTCGGATAGTATTCATAGCTTGTGAACTTGCTTTGAGGTCCTTTCGGAAACACGCCTGATCAACGTGGTTTCTGATGGGAATTCTTTGAGAGTTCCGGGATGAGTGGCTATCTTTGTGGACTTGATTCGATTATGTGTTTACATGTTTAGATGATTATATGCAATAGAAATGTATGTTTTGAGACTAAGTGTGTCTTGTGACCTTTTGGCGGTAGTGTGTGCCTCGGAGAAGGCTATTGTGTTATGCACTAAGTGTAATTTATTTTGTGCTTTATAGGATGTCTACACGAGGAAGTAGAGGACAGTTGAGTAGTAGGAGTGTCGGTAGGGGCACAGCAGTTCCTTTAGCACCCGCCGTTGCAGCATCGGCTGTCGACGAGGATGTCGCACGTGAGATTGTGAGAGCAGTGCAAGACGCCCTAGCTCGTACTGAGGGTGGCAGCGGGCATGCTCTCAAACTTACTAAGGATTTTTTCCGCTCCGGCCCACCAGAGTTCGTGGGGGAGGCTAAACCGTTGGAGGCAGAGAGTTGGTTGGAATAGATTACCAAGACTCTTGATATACTCAGAGTCGAAGAGGAGGAGTTGAGGGTTTCTTTGGCGACTTTTCAATTGAAGGGTGATGCGAGTTATTGGTGGAAGCATACTAAGAGTACGGTAGGTGGCACATGGGTTGCGTTTACCGAGGCCTTTTGGGCCAAGTATTTCCCTCCTTCTGCTCGGGAAAGGTTGATGGATCAATTTTTGGAGTTGCGTCAGGATGATACTCCTGTGGCACAGTTTGAGATGCGGTTTGCTAGTTTGTCGAGGTTTGCTCCAGAGTTGGTGGCAACAGAGGAGCGTCGTTGTTATGAGTTTGAGAAACGGTTGTGTTTCGATATTCGGGAGAAGGTAGCTGGATCCTTTTGGAAGGATTATTATAATTTAGTCGAGGCAGCGGCCCATGTGGAGGCCATGGTGATGAGTAATGATGGGATTAAGGAGGAGACCGTTTCGGTAAGTCCTACGGTTCCTAAGCGCTCTAGGCTCAGTAAGGGGTGGAGGCGGAAACATGCTCAGTCAGGGGCTGGTTCCTTTTCTTCGCCAGGGGTTTCGGACTCTTCTGTTGGGAGGTCCAGGGAGGTGCAGGTTTCGAACTAGTCTTAGAATAAGGGGTCTGGTGGTTGTTTTGTTTGGTCAGCTGGGCCATGGTAGACGTTTTTGCCCTTTGCGTGTGAATTTTGCAAGTGTTTCAAAACCTAGTCAGACTCAGTCGTGCCCGTCCAGTCGGGGACGTTATCGGTACCAGAAACGTACAGGCCGGGCTTCGAGAGCCTCGCGAAGGGTGACTTATTTGTTAGCCCTATAGTATTACCCTGGAAGGGGGACTTTTGTGTTGTTGGCCGGTGGTGTATCATGTGAATCATCTTGTTGTTGACCGGTGTACTGTTGGATGCTAAGGCACCATGTTTATGTATCGTATATGTATACACTTTGTTGTTTGTTTAATCCTCATGTATTGGGGAGTATATATGGAATTTCGAACCCTGTATTATGTTTATTGAGAAGTTGTAAAAGGAAATCAATGATCCTGATGTTGTTACTTGCTTGGTACTTGTATGTTGGTTCGTGTTTTGGGCCTTGCCACTTAGTGAGTCCGTGGTGACCCCATTGGTTGTATAGGGGTAGTGTTTGTAGTGTGATTGGTTATCAATTATGGGGGTATGGTTTGTGAGTGGATGCTGGCAGCATTCTTCGGAGGAAGAACAGTTTGAGTTCTAGAGTAATGAGAATAGCGTTGGTCAAGATTGTCCTTCGTGATTGAGGTTGACCATGTCGGTCTTGAGTCGAAGAGATGAGCAGGCTTGCTAGGTAGCAATGGGAGGGGCAAATAGTGATTTCCCTTAGACACAATGTTGATGTGGTTCAATTTTAGGAGATCCGTTGAGATTCCAAAATTTGGGGGTTTGTGTGGGGAACTCCGTGTTTGGGGTTAATGGCACATTAGTGTGTGGATTACTGAGTGTGGAGTTTATTGAGTTGATTAGTCAGCTTGTTGGTATCGGGTTTTGGGTTGACATCAGTCACCTTAAGGTTAGTCTCGTTTGTTGAAGACTTTGTGTGTTGATTAAGGAAAACTGAAACTAATCATCTGGTTGTGTCATTGAATATGACGGTTATAATGGTACAGCAAATTTGTGTATTGAATGATCATTGTGAATGATTGGATTTTTTTTATACATTATGTATGTATATTGTTTGGGAGGAGATAGGGGATGGACTCCGATGATATAGGACCAGAATGTGTATCTATTGAAAGATTGATATAGCTCATATGCTTATCTATTGTGAAGTGAAAAATGTTTTATATGAGTTACTATCTCATTTAATTGTTTGGCCAGGTTCTGAGCCAGGTGTATATTATTAAATCGGTTAAGTAAAGGGAGGCGGGATGAAATTGCAAAACCATGAATTTCTTATGCCTTTTGTGTTGATAGTACTGTTGTTATTTCTATTAACTATCATTATAGAAATGTTATGTTCCGTGTTGGTTGTGGCATCACTGTGTGAGTGGTGGTTGTTGATGGTGTTATTTTGGAAAGAAATGGAAAACAAAATTTTCCTAGTGTTTGGGCCATCTAAATGCGTTGTTGAGAAATTGATTTAATTCAAGGGTTTTGAGGAATTCCAAATGAATGATTTTTGGCAAATAAATTGTGGATGATTATGTGTTTTGGATAACACCGTGTTTGTGAAAAATGTTTACAAAACTTTTGAGTTACGCATAGAAAATGAAAGATTTATTTCGGAATGTCAACATTGAAAATTTGACTATCTTTGAGAAATGTCTCATGAGCAAGAAATTGTTTTTCTTATTATTTCCTCAGAAGATTTGCTTTGGTTACTTTTTGGGAATTTTGTTGTTGGGCAGTGACTTAGCCTGAAGCGCTAGTCAGATGTTGGTAAATTGTTTCTGGAAGGTTTGGTTTTATTGTAATTTTTCGTGCTTGAGTGTTGTCGTTTGGAACGTGTCCCCTTGGTTAATCTCTTCCTTGGTAAGAGTGAATCGAAGGTTTGTAGGGAGAATAGTTTCTTTCCTAGTACTCGGGTGTTGGGTGCTGTGTGATCAGTTGGCCTTGTGCTTTTGGCGTGTTCTAAATTTCGGGGACGAAATTCTTTAAGGGGGGGAGGTTATAGCGATCCCAGTATTCCCTGTTGTCGTTTAACTGTAATCCGGACTCGGTTCCATAGATTCGTTGTTGTCTTATCCTCATTTCTATCCCTTACTGTTGGGCAAGTTGGGAATAAGTTGGTTGTGTTTTAAAGCTTAGAAATTTTGCCCAGGCTTTGGTCTCTCCGCTCGAGCGACAGTTTGGACGCTCGAGCGTGAATTTCCTTCTCTCAGCATTTTGGATGTCTGCAGAAAATTCTGGGAGAGTGCATCCGGTGCTCGAGCGGATCTTTGGACGCTCGAGCGTGAACCTGTGTCTGACGCTCGAGCGGAGCTGTTTTTATATCAGTTCGTGAAATCACTTTTTTGATCACTTTTTGATTTCCTTTCTCTCTCTTACTTTTTCAAAACCTCCATTGGAGAGCACCTCACTCTAAAACCTAACTTCTCTCTTAGGATTGTTCTAGTTAGAGTGTCTTCCTACCCTTTGGACTTTGTAAAAGTTGTGTTGATCGTCGAGGGCTTCGTTTTGATCCGAGAAATTTGGGATTTGGAGCACTTCCGAGTTTTGCTCTTCTTCTCCTTGAGTTCTACATTTGAGGTAGGGATTTCCTTGTTCTTTTTCAATACTTCGTCTATAGATAGACATGTGGTGGTTTTGTATTGCATGAAAGCCATACCTATGTTGGGTTTGTTTGAAAATCATGAGGAAACCTAGAGTTGGTTGATAAAAAAATGGATTTATTGTCTTTGGTTGTTCATTGGACTATTTGTGGCGTAAAATAGCATGTTGTTGTTGAAATATAGAAAAGCCCTAATTTATATGTGTCATGATAAATTAAAAGAGGGGTTTTGTACTTTGGGCAAATACTTGTGTATTTTAGGTCTCAAATGAGGTCTTTGTTGTTTGTTGTTAAAGATTGAACCTTTTTGGTCAATGTGAGAAAGAGGGAGAAAAACCCTAACTTAATAATTATGACTTAATTTGCATAATTAATTTGGAAGGGTATGAAAGGAATGGAATTGATTTTGGGGAAATGAGAAAAGTGTTTTTGGAATAAGTGGTGGAACATGTTGATTTTGAAAGTGAAGAATGAAACTTTAACTCTATGTGAGTCATAGAAAATAATTATGGGAATTGGATTGTTGTATCATGCATGTCGAGTGCACATATTTGGGGGAATTAATTTGTAGCTACCATGTTTGGGTTGTTGATGGGTTTGGGATCTCATGATAATTGAGTTTGTTAATAGATGTACGATATACATGCATCTAGAGGTTTTGTCCTTGGTCATCGGTGGAGGATGACGTGGTTGTGTTAAATTGTCGTGTATGCATTATACCATTATTGATTGAATGTCGTATGTGATAAAGTGTTGAGATACATTATATATGTATGCTTGCTCAGGAGGAGGCAGTTATGTGTTCATATACTTTAACACATTGATTGCATCTTGATGGTTTATGTATATGTGTTACACACGTTGGTTATGCCCTGTTGCATTTCGATTGGTGGTGTTATACCTTGCGCTAAGAATCAGAGGTACCGTGACCTTCCAGCTAGCACCTGGAGAACTGACTGCGCTGAGAATATAAGGCACCATACCCTTCCAACTAGCGCCTGGTAAACTGGCATGTTGTTGTGAGAGGTGTATCTTTGGCTTACTACGCACATAGCTAGTAGAGCGAAGTTTTGTTGTTGATGTTCCAGTGTGTCTGGGAATATCATGGATTGTGTTGGTTACGGTTTTGGAGGGCCGAGTTGCCTCATTGGTTTGTCTTATGCATGTTGGTGAGTTGTTATCTCCCCTTTTATAACGATGCATGTATAGATTTGATTATATCAGGAAGAAGCCAAAATGTCATTTTTGTCTTTTGGAAAGTATGAAGGAGAATGGATATTTTAAAGAGATATATATATATATTTTGAAAAGGTATGTCTGTGTATGTTTGGAAAATGGAAGAGAGTAGCAGGCTTAGTGAATTTATTTCCTAAGGTATTGTTAATGTTATGAAAGATTGGGAACGGGGATTAATGAGAAGAAAAGAAAATTGAATCGCCTATGGCGTTGATTGAAATGGTTGTTTTCAAGAAAAGTTCATACATATATATATATTTTTTGTATAAACTGTCACATTACTATTCTAGTATGAGATTGAGCATTCATGATCATAGCTATCTGTAAGTTGTTATTGTTGAGGGCCATGTTGAGATCCCTACTGGACTATATGTTCATCCCACGTTGTTGAATCTTTTTTAGGTGTTTAGCAGGATGAACTACAAGATTTGGGTCTTCTTATTTGTTGGCCACGGGGCCTCTTTGTTGTAGGCGGAACGCCATGTATATGTAAAAGGGTTGTACCCTTCATTTGATTATTTAATGTTGTAAGCCTGAGGGCAACTTATTCAGAATACTCATGTTGTATTTAATTAGCATTCGAAAGAGAGAGTTGTTGTTCACTCCTTTTAGTTGAACATTTAAGTTTATTTCCGCATGTTGCCTCTGAAATTGAATTAAGTTAATGAACTTGGTAATGACTTCGAGTAATAAAAGTGGGGCGTGACATATATCATTTAATATAATAAGTTCATAAACAGTCAAACATTAAAAGAAATACGAAGAGAAATACTTACAAACCAGTAAACTTTTATTAAACTGCTAGCTTCAAAGAAAAACACACTGAAAGAAGAGAGAGAGAATACATAATATAAAACTTAGAAAATAAATTTCATGGTCCCTTCTACAATCCAGAGGCTACCTATTTATATTACAAGAAAGAGAGATAACGAAGACAGGTGGCGTGTGCTAGATGGTTGTTGCAGTCGAGCATCCTATCTTCTCTATCTTTTTGTCGGTAACGTGAGACAGCTGGAAAGGAAGCAGATAGTGGAATCTGCTTTTGCCAAAAGTAGGTTGGCAGGTTGTCAATCATGCACCGAAAGTTGGTATGTCGTTTTGTAGAGCTGTAAAAGTGGCTAACTGGAATGGCAGACAGAACTGTATGGGTAGGCCAAAGGTATTAGTCATCTTTGCCTTTGCCTTTACTTTTGTTTTTGTCTTGGATGAGTTTGTCAGCAATCATTTCTGTAACCGAATCCCAAAAATCTCCAAAATTTGGTTCATTGTCGGTCGGGTCTTCATGTGGATCTTGGGATTCTCCTGCAAAGGTATTGTTAATGTTATGAAAGATTGGGAACGGGGATTAATGAGAAGAAAAGAAAATTGAATCGCCTATGGCGTTGATTGAAATGGTTGTTTTCAAGAAAAGTTCATACATATATATATATTTTTTGTATAAACTGTCACATTACTATTCTAGTATGAGATTGAGCATTCATGATCATAGCTATCTGTAAGTTGTTATTGTTGAGGGCCATGTTGAGATCCCTACTGGACTATATGTTCATCCCACGTTGTTGAATCTTTTTTAGGTGTTTAGCAGGATGAACTACAAGATTTGGGTCTTCTTATTTGTTGGCCACGGGGCCTCTTTGTTGTAGGCGGAACGCCATGTATATGTAAAAGGGTTGTACCCTTCATTTGATTATTTAATGTTGTAAGCCTGAGGGCAACTTATTCAGAATACTCATGTTGTATTTAATTAGCATTCGAAAGAGAGAGTTGTTGTTCACTCCTTTTAGTTGAACATTTAAGTTTATTTCCGCATGTTGCCTCTGAAATTGAATTAAGTTAATGAACTTGGTAATGACTTCGAGTAATAAAAGTGGGGCGTGACATATATCATTTAATATAATAAGTTCATAAACAGTCAAACATTAAAAGAAATACGAAGAGAAATACTTACAAACTAGTAAACTTTTATTAAACTGCTAGCTTCAAAGAAAAACACACTAAAAGAAGAGAGAGAGAAGACAAAATATAAAACTTAGAAAATAAATTTCGTGGTGCCTTCTACAATCCAGAGGCTACCTATTTATATTACAAGAAAGAGAGATAACGAAGACAGGTGGCGTGTGCTAGATGGTTGTTGCAGTTGAGCATCCTATCTTCTCTATCTTCTTGTCGGTAACGTGAGACAACTGGAAAGGAAGCAGATAGTGGAATCTGCTTTTGCCAAAAGTAGGTTGACAGGTTGTCAATCATGCACCGAAAGTTGGTATGTCGTTTTGTAGAGCTGTAAAAGTGGCTAACTGGAATGGCAGACAAAGGTATTAGTCATCTTTGCCTTTGCCTTTACTTTTGTTTTTGTCTTGGATGAGTTTGTCAGCAATCATTTCTGTAACCGAATCCCAAAAATCTCCAAAATTTGGTTCATTGTCGGTCGGGTCTTCATGTGGATCTTGGGATTCTCCTGCAAGGACTGTAAACTCATTTTCATCATCGTAAGGATCAGTAGGAACTCTGTCATCCTCACTTTGGGTACTGGAGACTGATTTCATACTGGAATCTTTGCTGGACATGGATTGGAGAAACTGTTACTTCATATAATCCATACTTTTAACAATAAGTTCTATTTCTGATAAGTCTGGAAATTGCTGTCTAAGTTCTTGCTGGACCTGGATAAAAGGATTTACTGGAGATGCTGGAATAAGCTTGGGAGAGGCATCCCAACAAGCTTGTGTATGATCCTTAATTTTCTGAACCAACTCCTGCTTTGGCTTAGGATCATCCATTTTAATCCACCATTTATAAAGAAAAATTCTTTTTAAGCGTGGAATTTTATTCTGGAAATCACATCTGAAATCCCACTTCCAGATCCATGGAATTCCAAATCTGATAACAAAATGGACAAGACATTTTGACATAGAAATGTCCTTATTTGCTGAAATTTTACTAAAAGCTGCTTGCCATTCATTGAATGCAAGCCTAACATGTTGTGGAAATGCATCAAGTTGGAGACCAAATGTATCCCACCAAATGAGAAACCAGGAGGGGAGATCATTTTTTAATAAGTCAGGAAGAACTCGAAAAAACCAAGAATGGCTGCGAGGAGGGTTCATATAATAAAAAGCCTGAGTAAAGGCATCTATATAATCCCAATAACTGTAGCGGGTTTCTTTAGAACGAATGTCAAGGGTTCGGGTGACATGTGGATGAATGCCCCAAGCTTGAATGGGTAAAATAGTCTGGATAGTGGCCTTACTGTAATTAATAGGACTGGCAGTGCGATTAGGAGGGGCCAGAGTATGCTGGAATTGTACGGATGCAAGTTCAGTAAGAATTTGCTCGTACACATATCGGTATTGATCAAAATGTGGAGAAGAATGTTGAGTGGCAAGATAGCGACGCTTAATCTCCCAAGGATCAACCATCCATTGAATATCGGCAGAATCAATATAGAGAACACTTTCCTCTTTACAAGCACGTATGTCAATGACTTATAGGAGATACATGTCGTATAGGAATTTAATTCAACAATGGCAAAACCCTAAACGCGAATTGGGTGACGTCCCACTTATAAATGGTTACCACATCTATTGGTATCAGAGCCATGTTTATTACTATTTATATTATTGGGATTATACTTCAGCTTTTACGAAATCCTTTCTTTATATGAACCCTAATTGTACTCATTCATGGTTCATCAAAGTTTGCCCCCAAACTTACCAAGCTGGTATTCCCAACTGGTTTTTTGCTTGGTGGGATAAGTTTTGGCCTGATCCATCTATCTTACCTGAACTCGTCCATATTTAATAATCTATCAGTTACTGCTTTTCAAGTTATGCCCGATAATCAGAATCATTCTCTATCCAAATCCTTTGCTATATTTATGATTCATTTCGATCTCCCTTAGATTTGGAGGTGAGATCTTGCTTGTGATTTTTATAATAAGCTTTCCCGTCTTAGAAAAAAAATCTTTTTTAAATGGTGGAAGACCCTTGATGAATCTTAACCTGACCTGGTGAAACAAATTAAACCTGATACTCAAGTTTGTACGGATTGAATCCCTAAACCATCCAGTCCAGAACATAGTGGTGGTAATCCTTTTATTCATATCCAATCTGAATTGAAGAAACAATTTTCAAGAATTTCTGATAAAGATTTGATGATCAAATGCATGGAATATATGAAACACCAATTTCTCCAACCCATGGAATCCGAATTTCAGGATGATGTTTTTGTGGTCTCAGCAGCCAGTCAGGATAAGGATAAGGATAAGAATGAGCATGATAATGCGTATAATGTTATCGCAGGAAATGCACAAGAGTGTGATGATAATGATGATGGTGGAATCCTTAGTGATTTTGAGATTCTCTTCCAAATCCAAGGGAGACCAAAATGAATCACAAATTAATAGTTTTAACAGAGCAATCTCTGCAAGAGAAGATTATTCGCTTGGCTCTTGATCAACGACCCCTTTCGTAGTAATTACACAAATATGAGATCATATGTGTATTAATTTGTAATTATTATATCATTCATATGAAAAGTAATATTCCTGAATTTGTGCTAATTAGGGATATGAATCATATATCTAACAGTGAGACGTCACGCAAGTCGCGTTTCAGGTTTTTCCATTGTTGAATTAAATTCTTGTATGGCATGTATCTCCTATAAGTCATTGATAGACGTGCTTATAAATATACGATTAGCACACCTATTGGTATCAGAGCCATATTTATTATTATTTGTATTATTGGGATTATACTGAAGTTTTTACGAAATCCTTTCTTTATATGAACCCTAATCATACTCATTCTTGGTTCATCAAAGTTTTCCCCGAAATGTAGCAAGCTGGTAATCTCAACTGGTTTTTGCTTGGTGGGATAAGTTTAGGCCTGATCCATCTATCTTACCTAAACTTGTCCATAGTCAATTTAATTTATGGGTTACTACTTTTCAAGCTATGCCCGGTAATCAGAATCATTCTCTATCCAAATCCTTCGCTATATTTATGATTCATTTCGGTCTCCCTTGGATTTGGAGGTGGGATCTTGCTTGTGATTTTCAGAATAAGCTCTCTCGTCTTAAAAAAAAAAAATTCTTTTTTAAATGGTGGAAGACCCTTGACGAATCTTAACCCGACCTGATTCAACAAATTAAACGTAATACTTAACCTTGTACGAATTTAATCTCCAAACCATCCATTCCGGAACATAGTGGCGGTAATCCATTTATCTGTATCCAATATGAATTGAAGAAACAATTTTCAATAATTTCTAATAAAGATTTGATGATCAAATGCATGGAATATATGAAACACCAATTTCTCCAATCCATGGAATCTGAATTTCAGGATGATGTTTCTATGGTCTCAACAACCAGTCAAGATAAGGATAATGATAAGAATGAGCATGATAATGCGTATAATGTCCTTGCAGGAGAGACAAAAGAACCAAATGATAATAATGATGGTGGAACACTTAGTGATTTTTGAAATTCTCTTACTGACATTATTGCTGATAAAGTCAAACACGACAAAGTTCGTATCGCAAAGCAAAAGCAAAAACTAAAGATGTATAATCATTAGCTTTTTATCCTCTTTTATCCGCTCTCACCAGGAAAAAAAAGGACTAGTTGTTTTTTTATCCGAGCATGCTAGCACATCAGAACCCTAAGGCATTTGCATTATTAAAATAATATCTCCACACAGTAGAAGAGAAGAATTGAAGATAAGGACGAACGACTCCAGCCATCAAGGACAGGTCACTTGTCTTCAATTATTTTTCAAAATAAGTCAAGAATGGCAATTTAAGGCCAAGTCTCACCCTTGTTGAGACACAAGTTTTCTTTTACTCTTTCTTTCTCTTTCTCTTGTAAATTTTTTTGAAATTTTATGATATATCAATTATGTGTGAAGGAACTCTCTTGTTTTGAGCTTGCTACTATATTCTAAGTATTTTATAATGTTTGATTTCTGTAAATACTTTATCTGAATTCCTTGCATTATTAGATTGGCATAAACAAAGATTAGCTACTTTATTGACTCTGCAGGATATACTCACTGTACAATCTTGGATTGAAGAACTCCAAAAATTAATAGTTTTAACTGAACAATCTCTGCAAGAGAAGATTATACGTTTGGCTCTTGATCAATGACCCCTTCCATAGTAATTACACAAACATGAGATCATAAGTGTAGTAATTTGTAATTATTATATTGTTCATATGAACAGTAATATTCCCGAGTTTGTGCTAATTAGGGATATAAATCATATATTTGAAAGTGAGACGTCACCCAAGTTGCGTTTTGGGTTTTGCCACTGTTGAATTAAATTCCTGTACAGCATGTGTCCCCTGTAAGTCATTGACAGACGTGCTTATAAATATACGGTTAGTACACCTATTGGTATTAGAGTCATGCTTATTACTATTTATATTATTAGGATTATACCGAAACTTTTACTAAATCCTTTTTTTTATATAAACCCTAATCGTACTCATTCATGGTTCATCAAAGTTTGCCCCCAAACTTACCAAGCTGGTATTCCCAACTTGTTTTTTGTTTGGTGGGATAAGTTTGGGCCTGATCCATCTATCTTACCCGAACCCATCCATATTCAATTTCATCTATGGGTTACTGCTTTTCAAGCTATGCCCGGTAATCAGAATCATTCTCTGTCCAAATCCTTTGCTATATTTATGATTTATTTTGGTCTCCCTTGGATTTGGAGATGAGATCTTGCTTGTGATTTTCAGAATACGCTTTCCCGCCAAAAAAACAATTTCTTTTTTAAATGGTGAAAGACCCTTGATGAATCTCAACCCGACCTGATTGAACAAATTAAACTTAATACTCAAGCTTGTACATATTTAATCCCAAACCATCCATTCTAGAACATAGTGGTGGTAATCCTTTTATCCGTATCCAATCTGAATTGGAGAAATTATTTTCAAGAATTTCTAATAAAGATTTAGGCATGATTTTCTGGATGGTGGCTTTTCTGTAATTAATGGGACTAGCTGCCCGGTTGGGATCATCCAAAGTATGTTTGAACTCAACCGAAGCTATCTCAACAAGAATCTGTTCAAAGATATATCTGTATTGATCAAAATGCGGTGGAGAATGTTGAGTTGTAAGATACCGCCTTTTGATTTCCCATGGATCTGTCATCCATTGTTCATCTTCTGTATTAATATAGAGGACTGTTTCCTCAATTACTGTATTTTGTAAATATGGTTCTGGAGGTGTAAGGAGGACATCTTTAGCACTTTGGTTAGATTCCCCTTTTTTACTGAAAAGGGCAACTGAAAGCCCTGGAAATTCTGTATGATATGGATTCTGTATATGGTAGGGATTAGATCCGCTTCCTCGATCCCTTCGGCCAGGGCCCCGGCCTCTACTGGACATTGGGACCCTGCAAATATTCACTAGTTAGAAAATCCGGTAAAGAATTATGTTCACCTTTGATATATTCAATATCAAAGTCAAATGCTGAAAGTAAACTTTGCCAAGCTGCAAAAATTTGTTTTTGAGCTAAATTCTGGACATCTTTTTTAAAGATTTTGTTTTGCTGCAAAACAATCAACATGAATTAAAAAATGTTGATTTAATATATTGTCCTGGAATTTTGAAACACATTTTATAATGGCTAAACATTCCTGTTTGATTGTTGGGTAATTTAAAGTTGCTTGCTTCCAAGTTCCTGAAGTAAAACGTAAGAGTTCTTCTTTTTTACTGTTAGGATTGAATTGTTTGAGGATGCCACCATAACCTTCGTTACAGGCATCTGTTTCAACAATCTTTTTCCATTCTAGATTTGGTAAGGCAAGACAAGGGAGTGTTTTGACTCTTGTCTTAATTTTTCGAACAGTTTCTGTATGTTCTGGACCCCAAGGTGGAGGGTTTTTGCGAAGTCTGGTACACAGAATTACAGCATCTGTGGCTAAATTAGGGAAGTAATCATGAATAGAATTTAAACTACCAAGAAATCTCTGTAATTGAGTTTTATCTTTAATTTCATCAAGAAATTTTGATGTAAACTCCACACTTCTATTGATTGGAATTATAGTGCCATTATGAATGTTAAGGCCTAAAAATCTGACTGTACTTTGAAAAAGTTTCATTTTTGGTGCAGAAATCACCAAACCATTTCTGATAATAACATGCTTAAAAATATTAAGATGTTTGATATGTTGGTCTATTGATGATGAAAAGATGAGAACGTCATCAACATAACAAATTGAAAATTCTGTATAAGGATTGAAAATATCATTCATAATATGCTAGAATTCAGATGGAGCATTTTTTAATCCAAATGGCATAACATTCCATTCATAATGCCTAAAAGGGTACTGTAAAAGTAGTTTATACCTGTCTTTTTCGGCAATTTGAACCTGCCAATATCCTGATTTCATATCAAATTTTGAAAAGATGATAGCATTCTATAAACGATCTAAAAGATCTTTCTTGTTTAGAATAGGATACCTTATCCATTTCAAGGCATCATTTAGAGGTTTGTAATTAATGACCAATCTTGATACACCTCTTTCAATTTCTGCATTTTTATTAACATAAAAGGTTGTACAACTCCAAGGAGAGTAACTTGGTCGGATAAGCTTTTTCTGGAGAAGAATATTAATTTCTGTTTTGCAGAGTTCTAAATACTCTTTTTTCATTTGGCTTGGGCGTGATCTTGTAGGAATAGTGCGCTCATCAAAGTAACATAGGGAAGAGAAACTATATGTTTCTTGTGTTCACAAAAAGCATTAGGAACATCACTACAAATTTCTGTATGGAATTCTTGTTTAAGGGATTTAATTTTATTATGTAAAGAAGATTGATGTAATCTTTGTTCCGTAGTTAGAAAATGTATTTCTTTTTGCAAGAAATTAATTTATTTTTCTTTGAAATTGACTAGATCTTTGATTTGATCTAATTCTTTTGTATAAGGTTCTGTAATAAATTCAAAAATAATCTGTTCATTATTTAAAGTTGTATGAATGCCAATAGAATCAATTTTGGTAATTGGCATTAATAAACACGGGAATATAACTGCTTGAGACATATTTTTAATCAAAACAAATGAAGTTGGAAGACATAACCCTTGGTTACATATTAAAACTTCTGGAAGTTTGCACCTAATGTACAAAGAATTCCCACTCGCACTAGTGAGTGATTGGGTAGTTTTCTGGAAATATTTAGTAGGAATTAATCCTTCCTGAATACAATTCATGTCAGCACCGCTGTCTACAAGAGAAACATCTTTTATTCTAAAATCAGGTTTTATAATAAAAGTAATCCTGATATACCATTTCTAGAAAGTTACCTTGTTCATAAGGAGAAGATATTCAGGTTCATCTTTTTTAGTGCTGGATTCTGGTATTGTTATACCTTTATCTTTATTTTGCTGGTTAAGCTGAGTTTCGGCCTACATCCAAAGGCACTTTAGATGTTCTGATCTTAAGTTCAGGAAGTGTTGCAGCCTTGCTTTTATCAAGGTTTATAATAGCAGATATGTCTTCCCTCTCAGGTTCATTTGAAAGCTTTGGCTTTGATACTAATTCAGCACGTCGTGACTTCACTGGAGCAACATAAGGGCTGCTAACTGTTTTAGGCTCAAATAGTCTTTGGATTCATGGGAACCTTTGGATCTGGAGTGACATCACTGTTCTCTTTTCTTGGCTCTGGTAATGATGAAACTGATCTAGTCGCCCTATTCTCTAGAAAGTGGCTTCCATTACTTGATTTGTTGCTTTTAGAGGCTTTATGAGATTCACTGGATCCAGTTGAAGCAGTTCTTATCTTAGATCTCTGTAGAGGAGATGATGATCCCGGCTCTGAATCACTGAACTTTGTTCCTTTGACAGAGCTTAGCGCAAGTTTTGTTGGCAATTGTTTTTGGGGTTTTCTGTGAGGATGCCAACTGAGCAGTCGAACTGCCTTTTGCTGCAATTCTCTTTTCCCTCTCCATCTTCAAAGCTTCCAGTCACTTGCGATCTTCCTCTTCCAGTAAAAGAAATAACTTGAAGATATAAGAAGTCCATTGGAATGCCAAACATGCTAAGCTGGCAAAAGAAAAATTGCACTGTAACTATAAGAACATGAAGCTAAAGCTAAAAGGCAGCCCAGTGAATGGGGCTCCTGCCACAGCGGGGTTTGCGAGGGGTTAAACAACCTTACCCCTGCATGTGGGGAGGCTGTTTCTCTTTTTCAAACCCATGATGTGATATCGCAAGTATCACAAGGAGTTTTGCTGCTAATCTTCTCATTGTGTTGTAGAGTGTTGAAGTATAATAAGCAATGTACCTTCTCTTTCTTCATTTTCTGGAGATCAGCTTTGAAAGCTCTTAGTTTTTCAGCACAAGCTCGTGCATCATCCAAAGGACTCATTTTTGAAGTTTTTCCTTTTTCTTATTGGTCCCACAGTCTTCTTATCTAAAGCATCTGGATCAACTTTTGACTTCTGATCCTTGTCCGACTTTTTGGACCCTTGCTTGACATCTACTACAACTTCCTTATTTCTGTTATCAAGTGAAGCAGCATCTTCAACATGAGCCTGCATTTCATAGTCCAAAGCAGGGTCGTATCCATGACCTCGTTTTCTTTTTGAGGACAAAGAGTTCTTGTGTATCCTATCTGGAGCACTGACCTGAAAATCTCCAACTTCCTTGTCAGTTTCAGAGTCAGAAGCTGATTGGGATTCATTGCCTGAAGAATCCTTCCCTTTTGAAGTGATGTAATTGATGTTCCGAATAACAACCATGCCTAATTTCTTTTTACCTAATCTTCTGGCCTTCTTTTGTGGTCCCCAGCTTTGTGAAGCTTCGCTCTCCAACTCCGAATCACCAGGTGACCTTGTTTTGGTGGCATCCATCTCACATGCTTCTGATTCAACATTGTTGTCTCTACTATCCATGGTGTGTTTTTTCTATCCTGCTCCATAACCAACATTGAATCGAAAATCCTCCATTAGTGGATAAGGTGGCTGATAAAATGGATCATTTCCTAGATAACTCTGATAGTAGGGCATTCCTTGCACAGGATATGGTTGGAAGACTAGCAGCGCACCAGATGGGGATTGTACAGGCCAGGGAGGAAACATAGGATATGAAAACGGACCTTGAAAATATACTTGTTGGCCTACTGGAACTTGGTGATCCATGGGACACGTTTTTTCTAGGCACAAGTGTATACAGTTAACCAGAAAAAAAGCAAGTGAAAATTATTTTAAAATTTCAAAATGCAAAAAGTGAAAAAAGAAAATAAAGGCCTCATAGAAAAGAAGAAGAAGAAGAAGAAGAGAGAAAAAGTACTGGAGTTATCTTTGGCTCTTGATATTTATCATTCTAGGAGATAAATCAATTAAAAAGGTTTTGTGCCCTTTTAACATGTCCAAGTATTAATTTTTTTAATATCAGCATTGATAGCTATATTTGTTGTTTGTAAATGCTTTTTTTTTGGGGGGGGTGAATTTTTTTGTAAATGCTTAATTTTACTTTTAAAGCATTTCCTTCCATCTTAAGATCCTGGATAGTTATTGGTTTTTCTTCAGTTGTATTATGAATTCTTTTATAAACTTTTTTCATACTATAATGTTTAGGAGGAAGACCAATTTCTTCCTTCTTCTGTTGTTGATAACAGAGTTCTAGATATTTTAATTTCATTTCTATATTAGTTATCTGATCAGCAATGTTTAACATATTTTGCTCACTTTTTGTAAGGACATTGATACTAGGGCTACTAATATCAAGTCCATTCATTTCAACTATTGTTTTCCAATAGTTAGCTTCTTCTGAAATTTGATTAATATTATGTTTGCAGGAACAAATTTCTGGAGAGGAGTCAGATTCTGAGTTAGAGCTGGAAGAATATAATGCAGCAAGTTCATTATCTGAACTTGAGTTTATGCTGGAATCTTCAGAAAGCATTTAAAGGATTTGTTGCTGAATTTCATCATCCAAAGCTAGTTCATTTAATTTTTGTTGAATTTTAGCTTTGCAACGATTAGCATAATGTCCTGTTTGGCCACATTTAAAACATTTAACTGTGGACTTATCTTTCTTTTTGTAAGAAGTTTTCTGTTTGCCTGTAGATTTAGGAGGCTGTGGTTGCTAGACAATTTGTTTAGATGGTTTGTATTTTCTGGATTTTTTGGAATAAAACTTTGAAGATTTTCCATATTTATGTTTTTATTTTTATGTTTGGATAGATACTGGATTTTAGTGTCATAGGCAAATTGTTCACAAAATTCACCTAATTCATTATGACTTTGTTTTTTCACTTCTGTAATTTAAGATCATTACATAAAGCAAGACCTTTTTCTGTGACCAATCTTATGAGTTGGCCATAGGTATATTCTGAATAGGGAATAGACATTTTTCTATGTTTATCTCGTAATTTTTTTTCTAATTCTCTCAACAATGAGAGTTGGAAGGCCATCGATAAATTTGGCCTTCCAATCACAATTAGCGTCTGAACGTCTAACAACCCTCATCATGAAGACATCTTTATACCATCAAAAATGGGATAAAGAAGGGCATCTATGATTCTGTAAAAGTTTTCTACTTCTATCTTCAATACCATCAGTAGAAGCACCAACAAAGTGATGTAAATGGTATTGATAAGAGTGTAAACTGCATCTTGTTCTGTTTGAACATTTCCTGTAATGGGTTCTGTAACCCTTTTATATGCACTTAAAATTTCAGTCTGTTGGGTTTCAGTGATGATATTATCCCACCATCCTTTAAGGATTCCTGTAAAACCGTTGACCAAAAAATCTGGCAATTTCATGGTCATCGTTATCATTCTGTTTGCAAATTGTTGAATACATAATCATTTGATGCAACAATTCAAATATCTGGTATTCAGAAAGACCATTTATATTCCATTCATAAATGGTTTTTCCATGATAAGATTTTTGTGTCTGGAGGAAATCTTCTTCATAAAGAATATCCATTAGAGTAGGTTTGGGATAATAATACCTACTGGGTGTTGTTTTACTAGAGTTCCCATAATGCATTTTATTGATGGAAACTGGATGATTATCTTGAAAATTGCTTTCAATTTCTGTAATTTGAGAAAGAGTAAGATTTTGGTCTTCCCTATTATTCTGGAGATTTTGTTTTGATAACATATTAATTTGAGACGTTGAGGATTCTCCTATTTTAAGATTTTGTATTCTATTGATAAGAGTATCCATAAATTCTATATCTTGTTTGGATGATTTAAGTTTGAATTTTGTCACATCCAAAGGTGGTTCTATAGTTACTGGAATTAAGTTCTCTGATTTTGGCTGGATAATATAATTATCTTTGGTTTGCATAACAGCTTCTTCTAATCTAATTAATTGTTTTCCTGCTGTTTGGCAAAAAAGATTCGTATAATTGTGCTGTTTGATTAAGGGTATAATATCTTTAACCTGTAATTGTTCCCTTAATGCAAGACGTTCTGGAGTTTCAACAAAGGCTGTAATAACTAGTGGTTTATTTGAACTTATAATTCCACTAGGCTTGAGTTCTAATGATTGGGGAGGCGGATGAACAGAAGTAATACTTTGGCCATCTGTTGTTACCCAAGTTTTCTGTATATTTTCAAGAACATTAATTTGTGATTCTGGAACCATTATGTTTTCCTTATACCATAAAGGAAAAGATTGAAGCTTCTGGTGTTGCTCTAGATGAGCATAATACTATATTTTAAGTTGTTGTAACTGTAATTCACTATGGTTCTCAAAATACCATTTTCTAAATTCTCTATATTTTTCCTGTAAAAAATCCTGGTTTAGGATTTTACGATTTTCACTTCCTGATGTAAAATCCATTAAATTTCAAAATTTATATCGCTTGCTGTAGGACTATAAGGCCTTCTGGATTCATAAACACCATGTGGTATTTGATTTTTTGAAAATTGGATTCCCTGAACTACTAGATCTGTAGTATTGTCAGGGTTGGTATCACTATGTGGTCTGGAAGGCATTCCTTGTAAAACCGACTCTACGGGTTCAGGGGGTAGACTGTTTGGAAGACTCAGGTAGATCTACTCTATAAGATGGAGCAGTTCTATAACTAGTACTCAACATGCTTCTAGACAATGGCCGATGTGGCCTATTGAAGGTGAGGTTTACATCACCGCCTTGAGTCTGTATGACATCATCCAATGATTGTCTGATGATAGGTCTGGCTGGAACATCATTGGGAATATGTCATCTTTCTGGAAAAGTAATATTCTGCCAAGAGATCATTTTTGGCACAGCAACTTGACTACTGAAAAGATTAGTGTCTATTAAGACTGTGTGTCCTAATTCACTCTGTTTCCGTATGTAAGGGTTTAAAGTTGTTAAAACCTTTAAATAAATTCTGGAGATAACTGTAAATGGTGGTGATCCTGGAAGATACGTATATCCATGGGATAACACTCTAAGTTCTAAAACTTTTGATAGATTAGCATCAGTGAGTGCTATGCTTAAGTTTGGATATATATTAAAATATACTGGACCGTGGGAGAGACTGGTTTAAATGGCTCTCATAAGAGATGCTCTCCAATCTAAGCATCTACCATCCCGAAGGGTACACTGGATACTAGTATTTTGCCCAAGAAGGGTCAAAGGTTTAAAAGCTATCTGAACAAGTCCTATATGGACATACTTGTATTTTTGTAAAAATAGGTATAAATCCTGTATGTGTAAGAGATACATTATCTCATCGTCATTCTGTATAGAAGCTGCATGTTCAAATGTTTTAATTATTTTTCTGTTGGAAAAGTCAAATATTCCTATCATATAGATAGTATCAGGTTTGACTCTAGGGATAGTCCATTTATCTAGGGCTTCCTTTACATCCTGGTAGGCTACTAGCTCTTTGGCTTCTGATGTAGAAGCTATTGTATTGAATACTGTATTTGCTACTTCTGAAGGTATAGTACTCATCTGGTTGTACTGGGACCATATATGTATAATTAAAATAAATATAATATAATATGAACAACAATAAACATGGCTCTGATACCAATTGAGGTACTTGACACAGGGTTAAAGCTAAGCACATTTGTCAACAACTTACGAGGACACAACCTGACCGCAATCACTGCTAACGGTTTACCTCTACGCGACTTGGGTGATGTCCCACTCAACCTAACACTGATCTACCCTCAACTAAGCAAAAATCCAGGAATATTACTATTCATATTATTGTTATATCAAAATCTAAATTATGCCATATATGGTCTAATGAATTTACTGTAAAGAGGGCGATGACCGATTGGCCGCAGCCAACAGGCAGATTTGCTCCTGTATTTCTTTTTCTGTACGTTCTATCAAAATGATAAAATTCTGTAAATGGATTAACCGTACAGTCTGTAATCGGCGATTATCAACTGCTAACCAATAATTATAACAAGATTTATAAAATTCTAATAAAGCATTTAATTTTACAAGTCTATCAACATGCATACATTAATGTAAGTAAGAAGTAAGAAATACTTACAATCAGAGCTTAATATTACATTGCATATGAGGACAGAGAGAGAGAGTACACACTGGAGGAGAAGAGAGTTCACACATATAAAACTGAAAACTAAAATTGTTCGTTCGTGCCTTCAACAAGAGTGAGACATCCCTTATGTAGAAAAATTACAAAGATAAGATAAGGCTGAGGAGGACAGGTGGCTTGTCCTAAATGGGTGGAGTTGATCGTCCTAATCCTCTTCTGATAGTGCCCCTTATCTTCTTTGTCCTGTAATGGACAGCTAAATGGACCGTTGTGTGATTGATACTGGATGGCCGACAAAGCTTTTTCCTTTTGCCGAAAGTAAATATTATGTATTTGTCGCCTCCTGTCGACACTGTTGTAAAGTAGATTAAAGTAGATGAAGTGGAGGACAGAGAATCATTCTTCTTTTCCTTTTCCTTTCCTGTCTTTATCTTGGCTGATTTTTTCTGAAATGAGACTGGTCAATGAGTCCCAAAAATCTCCAAAGTTAGGATCATTGTCGGTTTGATCTTGGGATTGAATGATGAATTTGTAATTGACATTGATGACGATGATGGCAAGAACCTGCAGGTAATCTACGGAGGACATGCCTAAACTTTGCTCAAAGCTCTTGTGTGCGTACGTTTGTCACCTTATATGTTTTCCTTCTAGTATTGGTTATGAGTTCTCTTGTTGGGTTGTCATTAGTTTTTTTTACTCCTCTTTTGGTAACCTAGAATACGTGTCTCAGAAATTCTAATTGGCAGGGTAGAATTTATGATTTTATATTAAATAATTGAAAATTTAACATAAGACATGAGAGCACCGCCATATAGTGCATCAAGAACACCAAATATCAATTGTCAATGGTATATTTGTTGTGTTCTATAAATGGAAGATTGTTTGGTAAAGTGCATCTGAGTTATTTATATTTTTATATTTATTCTGTTCTATAAATGGAAGATTGTTTGCCAAAGTGTATCTGAGTTTTTTTTTTTTTAAAGTTTGTAGTAGATTATTTGGTATAATTTTTAGTTATAATTTATTAAGTAAAAGTAATTTAAATAAATTAAAAAAATTAATTTACAAAAATCAGTTAAAGAGAGCTGTTAATTTCTACTTTTAAATTATTAATTTTAAGGAGGAAGATTCCCAAATTTTGGATTTTATGTCACTATTTGGGCTCGTGGGACTCACACGAGCCCCCGTTTCAATGATCTAACTGTAACTTGTTCAAAAATTATCAGACATTTTGTGTATTTCATTGATACAAAAGTAAACCGATTCGATAATTGTAACTTATTCAATTTATCTCATTTTTAACTAAAAAAATTTATGATTTATTTTTAAAAACATAAAAAAAAATTTGTCAAAAATACGATAAATTGAACAAGTTATAGTCATCAGATCGACCTAATTATTTGTGTGATTCAACAAAATGAACAATTTAGATTATCAAAACGAGATATGTGATGAGTTTCACAGGCCCAAATAACACTCTCTAATTCAAAATCTAAACAAGAGGAGATTCCTCCTAATTTTAAATATAAAATAAAATGCACCAAATCTAAAAAAGCTTTCAAACAAGCCTTCTATTTTTTTTTTCTTTTTTTTTTCAAATGTATATTAATCGCAACCCATGTCAACTTTATGCAAAAAAAAAAATCGGCAGTCTTTACATTCTATTCTAAAACTAGGAGACACAGAAATGGAGAGAAATGGCCGATGATTTCCAGCAACATCACATCAAATGTTACCTATTCATAAAAATATTGCACAAATAAATTTAGTAATTTACATTAATAATATTTTAATATTTAATAAAATTAACAGAAATTAACTAATAATAATTAAACATCAACTTGTAAAAGATAAATAAATATTCCATGTGTATAACATTACTCAACAATAATTAATAATATTCCTTTCATTCCAAAATTTTAGTCTCTTTTGAGAATTTAATTTTTTTTAATAGTACAATTATTACATTTAAAATATATTAACTTTTCAAAATTATCTTTTAATAGTACCATTATTATATTTCCAAAATATTAAAATTAATGAATTTAAAGAAAATGACAAAATAAGAAATTCAAGTTATTTTAGTCTTTAATTTTTTTAAAATAAACTAATATTTTGAGATGATAAAAAATAAAATAAAAGACTACAAATAAAATTTTCTAAAAAGAAAATTCTAAAAACTGAAACCAAATAAAATGATTTTTTCATAAAATTCTTCATGAATTACACGTGAACGTATTACTTTAAGCCCCACCCTCTCACTCTCTCTACATGCAAGCTTTCAAATAAATCTTCTTTTTTTTTTAAATATATATTAATCGCTACCCATGTTGACTTTATGCAAAAAAATCGACGGGCTTTACATTCTATTCTAAAACTAGGAGACACAGAAATGGAGAGAAATGGCCGATGATTTCCAGCAACATCACATCAAATGTTACCTATTCATAAAAATATTGCACAAATAAATTTAGTAATTTACATTAATAATATTTTAATATATAATAAAATTAACAGAAATTAACAAATAATAATTACACATCAACTTGTAAAAGATAAATCAATATTCCATGTGTATGACATTACTCAACAATAATTAATAATATTCCTTTCATTCCAAAATTTTAGTATCTTTCGAGAATTTAATTTTTTTTATTAGTACAATTATTACATTTTAAAAATATTACCTTTTCAAAACTATCTTTTAATAATACCATTTTTATATTTCCAAAATATTAATATAAATGAATTTAAAGAAAATGACAAAATAAGAGATTCAAGTTATTTTAGTCTTTAATTTTTTTAAAATAAACTAATATTTTGAGATGATAAAAAATAAAATAAAAGACTACAAATAAAATTTTCTAAAAAGAAAATTCTAAAAACTGAAACCAAATAAAATGATTTTTTCATAAAATTCTTCATGAATTACACGTGAACGTATTACTTTAAGCCCCACCCTCTCACTCTCTCTATATGCAAGCTTTCAAATAAATCTTCTTTTTTTTTTAAATATATATTAATCGCTACCCATGTTGACTTTATGCAAAAAAATCGACGGGCTTTACATTCTATTCTAAAACTAGGAGACACAGAAATTGAGAGAAATGACCGATGATTTCCAGCGGGATCACATCAAATGTTACCTATTCATAAAAATATTGCACAAATAAATTTAGTAATTTACATTAATAATATTTTAATATATAATAAAATTAACAGAAATTAACAAATAATAATTACACATCAACTTGTAAAAGACAAATAAATATTCCATGTGTATAACATTACTCAACAATAATTAATAATATTCCTTTCATTCCAAAATTTTATTCTCTTTTGAGAATTTAAATTTTTTTTATTCGTACAATTATTACATTTAAAAAATATTAACTATTAAAAATTATCTTTTAATAGTACCATTATTATATTTCCAAAATATTAATATTAATGAATTTAAAGAAAATGGAAAAATAAGAAATTCAAGTTTTTTAGTCTTTAATTTTTTAAAACATACTAATATTTTGAGATGGCCAATTGAGGTGCTTGACACAGGGTTAAAGCAAAGCATGTCTGTCAACGACTTACGAAGACACAACCTAACCGCAATCACTGCTAACGGTTTACCTCTACGCGACTTGGGTGACGTCCCACTCAACCTAACACTGTTCTACCCTCGACTAAGCACAAATCCAGGAATATTACTATTCGTATTATTGTTATATCAAAATCTAAATTATGCCATATATGGTCTCATGAATTTACTGTAAAGAGGGCGGTGGCCGATTGGCTGCAGCCAGCAGGTAGATTTGCTCCTGTATTTCTTTTTCTGTACGTTCTATCAAAATGATAAAATTCTGTAAATGGATTGACCTTACAGTCTATAATCGGTGATTATCAACTGCCAACCAATAATTATAACGAGATTTATAAAATTCTAATAAAGAATTTAATTCTACAAGTCTATCAATAGGCATACATTAATGTAAGTAAGAAGTAAGAAATACTTACAATCAGAGCTTAATATTATATTGCATGTGACGACCGGGTCTTTATTTCCTTCTTTTCCTTTCCTCCTCACTTCGACCTCTTTGACTCTCGTTGAGTTTGAAACGTTCGGGAATAATTCTTGAAATTAGAGTCCTTATTCTTGTTGTGTTTGATGTTGAGTAACGTGTTTTCCGGAGGGGTGCGTGGTCCGTTCCAGAGTGCCTAGGAGCAAAACGGAGAATTCTGGGCTGCTGGGGCTAGGGCCGCACGTGCGGGGCCCTAGGCTGCACGTGCGTGATGGGTGCCGCACGTGCGAGGGGTGAGGCCGCACGTGCGGTAGGGGAGGAGTTAGGAGAGTTGTACACTGCCTAAAAAGCAAGTGCAGGCTGAGGTGCGGCAAGGCCACCGCACGTGCGAGGGTGAGGGCCACACGTGTGGGAAGGGCGCTCCGCACGTGCGAGGTTCGGCGTCGCACGTGCGGCAATCTGGGCAGTTCGGGGCTCTGTTTTTCTTTCTCTCTTAGGGCTGAATGTATCTCATTTCTTTCATACTCCTCTCTCTCTAAAAACACTTTTACTCCCCCTTCTCTCTAAAAACCCTCATCACACACTAAAAATCTTCGATTCTTGCAATCCATTGGGTCTAGATCCATCATTTCTCTCAAGCCTTGGAGATCTAAGCTAGAACATCCCATTGTGTGGTGAAGATCGAAAATTTCTCACCTTTGACTCTAGAGTTTTGATCTCACCTCTTCAACAAAGAACTTGAGGTAGGGTTTCCTATGAGTTATATATATATTTACGAGTTTTGATTGATTTTCTGAGCTCATCTTTGTCTATTTCGAAAAAATGGGTTTTATGGCTCAAAAAATTATTGGTTTTGTAGAAGGGATTTATCCTTGTTTCTTTTAAAGACTTTTCTTGAATTGTTGAGCCATATGGGTTGAGATTGAGGTATAAAGTGAGGGGTTGAAAAGAAAATGAGGAGATGTTAGGATTTGTGAAAAAACCTAGAACTTGGGGATTTTTCCTACAAAAAAAGGGGGGGGGGAGATGAGGGCTCATGTTTGATGATTACATGTGTGTATACATATATATAGTTTTTCTTTTTATATCTGTATATTTGTAGACACCCCATTTTTGACCGACCTTAAGACTTAGACGTCACCAGTTGAGCGCTCGGTGATACTACATAATGTGCTCGTTCAGAAGTTTCAGAGTCTTGGCCGTCAGCCCTGCCTCCGGATTTCCGAACCCTCTTCTGTGCCTTGCCTCGGTTTGTGAACCAGACTCGGTTTTCTCTGTTTCTTTTCCTGAGGGAAGGGAGAGGTCCCGTAGACCATCTCTCAATGTCCATAGG
>NW_021026075.1:122878-137734 GCF_004153795.1 Camellia sinensis
TCCTTCCACCCAAAATTCAACTGCCATTCTGGTGTTACTTTGAGTTTTGTTTGTTCAATCCTTCTTGTGTGTGATAAATACTTTAGCTGTACACTTAGATTTAGATTGGATTTTTTTTTTTTTTATAAAAAGACAAGCAGGGTTAAGGCTTCATACTGTCTGTCTAGTGAAGTTGTGATGATATTAGGGGTGTTCTTTTGAGGAATTGAAATGGGATTGGATTCCATGTCCAACATATTGATTATCTGTGTTGTTGAAAATTGAAGATTAGATTAACAGTCCACAGGGAAAGGCTAGATATACAGTCCCTGGATCAAGCTCTCCCTGATTAACTGGACTAATTAGTTACGTTTGTAGGTTTTTTTAAAGTATGATTTGTATTTTGAGTTTGTGAGTTTTGGAATTATGATTTGAGTGTAGAAAATTTGTTCGGTGAGAGTTTTGAAAATAGTTTTGAAAAGAGTTTTGAATTGAGTGGAGAATTTTTGATGTGACATATGATATTTGATACAAAACTTATAACTCATAACTAAATACACAACTCAAAATTCTATTAAAACTCATAAAAAAAATTTAAAAATTCGGAAAATATTTTTTATTGAATATATAAAAATTAACACGTGTCAATTGCAAAAAAAAAAAAAAATCACTATCTCGGTCAACTGGCCAGACATCCGGTGGGACGACCGATAATCCAAATTTTTTTCGCCTCCGACCGCGTTTTCAAAAGTGAGTGTAGAATTAATTTTTGAAAATCCTAAACCAACATTATATTCAAATGAAGTTCTGGAACGAACTTTCCAGAGCTTCACCAAACAAAGCCTATGGCTCTGGAAAGTCCCATCGAACGTCCAGAGCTTCTAGAGGCATAGGCTCCAGAGCTTCCAGAGCCATAGGCTCTAGAAAGTCCCACCAGACGTCCAGAGCTTCCATAATTCTGAGCTCCATAATTCTTATTTTTTCTCCTCTCCTTTGTAGCGTAGGCGTATTGAAAAACCATGCATATTTTTGTATTGTTCTGCCGTCTTTTTATTTTATTTTTATGTACTATTTTGTGGATTGAAACCATTCAATTTCTAGATAACACTACTCTATTTCAATTGAAAAACTTATTTAATTTATTTTTGCCTCGTGTCGTATTAATGTAGGAGTGATGTATTTGCAGGCAAGAAAAGCTTTACGAGCATTGAAGGGATTAGTGAGGCTTCAAGCGATTATTAGAGGACGTGCAGTGAGGCGCCAAGCTATCGCCACTCTTAAGTGCTTGCAGTCCATGGTAAGTTTCCAGTCACAGGTCTCTGCAAAGAAACTTCAAATGGTGGAAGGGACTTGGAATACTTTTCATGAGAACAAAGTGTTGCAGGGTTTTAATTTCAATGCCAACCTAATCAAGGTCAGTGCAAAAACCAAATAGTAATAATAATGAATGCATTCATTTTTGGATTCTTTCTTTTTTTCATGTTTTGGTGCTACCCCAGCTAGCTAGTTAGCTTCTTCTGGCTTCTTTGCCTACATCAAGTTATTTTGTGTTGTAGGCATGCATGTGCATGTCTTGAATTCAATCCGAATTGTGTCTAAAACCCGTTGGCAAACTCGCTAGATTCTACCCAGTTTTTTGGTATTTGGTCTATTTCAACCCGTTTTAGAATTTCTTGGATCTTTGTATATTATGAGTTATCTTGGGGTTTTAGGAATTTTTTTTGGGGTCATGAAAGCTTCTATAAAAAGGGGGTTTCATCTTCTCTGTAAGCTAAGCATACAAAATCGCAACTTGCTTTCTCTCTCTACCTAGCTTCTCTTTCTGAATTGAGCATAGAGTGGCTTTCCAAGCACACCCTAGTTGGCCAGTCTCACTAATCTTTGTTTCGCAGGCTCTTTGACTGTCAGATTGCTTAACGCTGTATTTGATCGGGGAATTTGAAAAAGAATTTAGAAAAAAAAAGAAAAAGAAAAAAGTGTGTGAAATTAACTAAAATATGATCTTTCTTTTCATTTTTCCTTTTTAAATCCTTTCCCAAATTTCTCAACTAGACATAGCGTAAATGAAAACCTTAGGACAATGTTCTATTATCTGTGCGGAATTCATCAAGTACGAACACCATGTGGTGTTGGCTATGACTCACTAATTTAGGTATGACCTAAAGTCGTTCTGAGTATGGCAGAAAGTGGTGTTTAGGCCGAGAAAGTGGTGTTTAGGCCACTTATTTCATAACTAAGACCGCAATGAGTTGCAACTTGGCATATCACACACACCCTTTTGGGATTGTGTACAGTAACATCACCCCTATAAACAGACAGTCAGAAGACAAATTTCACTGCAGGTCTTTGCCTTTAATCCTCTTTTCTTAATCTTTTGGTTCTATCATAACATTTTGAAAAAACAAATGGTTTTAAAATTTATTAATGTTTCATTCTTCTATTTTGTAGTCTTAATTAAATAGAAAGCACAATATCTGAATTTGCAGATTGATTCAAACAGTCAGAGAATGTGGGACGATAGCATACTGTCAAAAGATGAAGCAAATGGCATGTTCTTAAGCAAGAGAGAGGCTGCCATCAAAAGAGAAAGGATAAAAGAATACTCGTTGAGTCAGCGAGTAAGTTTGGTAGCTTTATTTTTTCTGTCATTTCACATTTAGTTTCCCCTACTTGGTTATTTACTCAGGAAAGCAAAAAAAATCAGAGGTCCACGGAATCAGAACACAACAAGGTCAATGGAAGATGGAGATACTGGTTAGAACAATGGGTGGACACTCAATTGTCTAAAAATTCAGACACGATTTTCCCTTCAAATGCAAGAATCAGGGAGCAACACGGAGGACAATTCAAACCGAGAAATTCCCAGAAACAATATTACAAAGAGGAGTTGGATCCTCCAATATCTGCTCCAAAAAGATCATTTGTTCATAAGAAACAACTCTCTGTCGGAGAAGACAACGATTTTGCAAGCTCTCCTGTTGTTCCAACTTACATGGCTGCCACTGAATCTGCCAAGGCGAAAGCACGGTCAATGAGCTCACCAAGGCTAAGGGGTGTAAATTTAGATGCTTGTTCTGACACCAATTCTCCTTATAAGCATAAGCTCCCTCCTATATCTTCTGTCAATCTCGGTGGCTTTTAACAGAGATCTCCATGCTTGAAACGTCTTCCAGGTCCGTTAAAATCAAACAGAAGCTTGAAGGATCTCAGCTTTGATTCAGAATGCTCATTACCAAATTGGGATCAAAATGGGGCCTCCTTTAGATGAGCTTCACTGGCAAGTGTAATTTAAACTTGTTAAATTACAAAAAAAAACAAAAATTGAGACATTAATACTATTACTTCAACAAAAATCTACTCTTATATAATTGTTCATGGTAAGTTTCTATTTTTGAAATCGCTATAAGATAACCTTATTACTTAAAGCTATCAAACATGTTAGGTTTTTATTATTGGCAATTCTGTTCGAAAAAACTTCTTTCAATTGTAATTGTATTCGATCTTTTATTTCAGTAAAGCTTTGAGTTTTAGATGCGAATGCAACCTGAATTGTGCCTTGTAACGAGATGTTTCAAAAGTTAATTATTTCATGTTTGCCACTTCGTTGGCTATGTCGGGAATCGAGCTGCCCGGTCTGCTCGCGGGGATCCAGGGGGCAGCGCCCCTTGGCGGGTCTGGGGTAGTGCCTAAGCGGGGTCGAGGGGCAACACCCTCGAAGCAAAAAGAAAAATTGCAATCGAAGTTATTTTTCCGCTCGAGCGGCCATTTCTGCACTCAAGCGGAGATTGCGACCTTTCAGAAGTTTCACTCGCCTGCAAAAGTACTGGGAGTTATTTTTTTCCACTTGAGCGGCTATTCCTACTGCTCGAGCATTCTTCTACTCGAGCGGAGATTGCGGCTCTATTTTCTATAAATATGTGTTTCAGTCCGTTTTTAGGTTTACAGCTTCCAAATCTTCTTCTTAGGTATTAGGGTTTCTATCTGAAACTTCTTTGCTTGTTTCTTTTGATATCTGTGAGAGTTTATACCATGAATTGAGTGGATTATATCAAAGGATTTGTTCGTTTATTTTGTTTTATTCACAAAAGAGAGAGTTGTTCTTCGTTGGATTCCGAGGAATTTGGGCCTGAAGCTTTGGTGGATTTTGGAGTGGTTCATCGGCGTGGATTTGACATCAGCGTTGTGGATTCAATATTGTACAAGACAATTCCGAAATGAAGACGAGATGAAAGAGGCACATAGCGGTCAGTTCGATTCGGATGTTGATTTGCTAGGTAATTGAGAGTACACCTGTGTAATTCCTTTATGTCTTCTTAGTGGATTATTTTGTGATTTTTGCTCGTGATTTTTTTATCACAATTGGAGGAGCTCCAATTGTGATTTTTCCACGTAAAATTGTTGTGTCGATTTGTCTTGACTGTTTGATTGGGATTGTTATTTATGCACAAAATTGATATATAATCACAAATCAATATCTAGGGAATTTTTAGTTTTTTCAAAACACATTTTTCTCCATATATCTATCCACATAATAATTTAAGGGGAAAAAATTACTCATTTAATTCTTCATAAATTGCATCGCAAGGAAAGATTTTTCACAGTTTTAGTTGTCATTGGTAGAATGGGAATAACAATTCTTTATTGTTTCTTGAAGTGCATCTCCAATCTTTTATCATTTTTTCATCAAATTTAAATTTGATGATAAAATGCTCAAAAGCTATCTTCAATCATTTTATCAAATGTCTATTTAAAACATAAAAAATAAAAAAAATCATTTCATCAAATGTTTATCAAATTAAAGGGAGAATTTTTTTTTTCATCAAATTGAGAATTTATCAAATTTTTTATCGAATTTCAATTTGATTAAAATTTGAATAGATAAAACAATGGAGATGAATTTTTTTTCAACAAATTTGATGAAAATGAAGATTTGAGACAAGAGGCAAATTTTTTAAAAAAATTTGTGAAAAATTTGATGACAAATTGAAGTAGTTCATATCAAAGTAGATTTTTTATTTAAATTTGGAATCAAATTAAATGAAGTAGTAGTCAAGAATTGGATGTGCTATAATTTCATTTTTGGGTAAATGTTTATATTTGCTTAAAAAGAAATTCAAGAGAGTGGTGTCCCTTGACACCACTACTGATACAGTAGCTCCGCCCATGATTATAATCAATCTGGATGAAATATAGATGAGGTTTATTTCTTTCATTGTGTATGATAGTTTTATAGAGAGAGAGAGAGAAAGAAAAAGGAGAGACTGAATGAATGCATGTTGTATTCAATTGTCTGAATTAGTTACAAGAGTGATGCTTATTTATAGAGGAAGCACCGAAAGGAGAAGACAAAAGTTATGTGCAATGATGAAAGTGTGTGAATGGTGTTTGGACTTTACAGCATACAACAGCATTGGTGTTTGGACTTTATAGCATACAACAACATACAATGTGTGTATGATATATATTAACCTATTTAGTGTATATTATATATTAACAACCCCCCGCAAACTTAAGGAGGGTAGGCATCCACCAAGTTGAGTTTGGAAACAAGATCACAGAAGCGACCAGGAGGATGAGCCTTGGTGAAAATATCAACAGGCTGATCGACAGAAGCAATAGGGAGAAGATGAACAGTACCACGTTGTAGACACCCCATTTTTGACCGACCTTAAGACTCAGACATCACCGATTGAGCGCTCGGTGACGTTGCATAATGTGCTCGTTCAGAAGTCTCAGAGTCGCGGCCGTGAGCCCTGCCTCCGGACTTCCGAGTCCTCTTATAGCCTTGCCTCGATTTGCGAACCAGGCTCGGTTTTCTTTGTTTCTTTTCCTGAGGGGAGGGAGAGGTCCAGTAGACCATCTTTCAATGTCCGTAGGCTACATTTGGTGGCCGTAGGCCATTTTGCCCATTTCAGAGTCCGGTTCCCGGTTTTTCGGGACCGTAGGCCGTGTGCCTCGGTTCGGGACCGCTTAACCATCTCCTATTGCTCTATTTTTTGGCATACTTCCTATTTTCTCCCTTTTGAGGGACACTGGGGTCTGAGAAACCCACTTCGTGGCCGAATGCCACTTTCGGTGCTTAACAGCCCATTTTCGGGACCCCGAACTGCGCATTTTGGTCCCCGAGCATTCGTTTTGCAACGGTTTTCGTTCATTTTTGGCAGGTACCTCTGTTTTATCACTAGGAAGGTCACTGAAGGGTGGGAGGCCAGCAATTGTTGCAGCAACCAGTTATACATCCTCCGACGCCCTCCGGCGCCCGTTTTTCGCACTTCCGGGCTAATGTTAAACACCTTGGGCCCATTTTCTTGAATTTTGAACCACATATTTGTGATGTACACACATGAGAGGACCCTAAAAGTTCATGGCCGGCCATTAATTCAACTTGACCCTTTTGACCCCCTCCTTCCGGGCTAATGTTGAACCCCTTGGACCCTTTTTCTCGAACTTTGAACCACATATTTGTGATGTACACACATGAGAGGATCCTAAAAAATGGTGGCCGGCCACTAATGTTGTTTGACCCTTTTGAACCTCTCTTTCCGAGCTAATGTTGAACCCCTTGGACCCACTTTCTTGGACTTTTAACCACAGGGTTGTGATGTACACACATAGGAGGACCCCACCAGTTGGTGGCCGGCCAGAAAATCTGATTGACCTTTTTGACCCCTAGCCGGCCGGCTAGAGGGTGTGGCCGACCGGCCACCTGCAGCAAAAGTACCAGGCCGGCCGAGCTCCTTGCACTGTTCCCTTTACAGCTGTGAGGCTTTATCCCCCAGAAAAGATCTTTATCCGGGGGATATTTTGTGGGGGAAAGTTACCCTCCTTTTCCCCCACCTTTACACCCCTTCTTTGGCCCTTTTAACCAGCTGATGGCCTCACTTGTAGGGGTTAGAAAACTTCACCTTCAAGCCTCCATACACAACTCCATCTCCATGCCTCTCATTTCTTGAAAAATCTCTAAGTCCCTAAGCACCATTTCTTCTACACCACCAAGCTCTACCACCACCACCTCATTTCCAGCAACAAGGAAGGTTTCTCAAAGGCAAAAGGAGCTGCAAATTGATCCAAGAAGCAACAAAAGTTTTGGTCTTCAAGGGTGAGTAACCTTTTCTTCACTTTGACTCTTTTTCTTGATCTATTTGTAAGCCCCACTTGCTTTTTGTTTCAAGCTCCGGCCCTAACTGAAAAGGGCCTTCTTTTGAGGTCATTTTCATTCTTCATTAAGGGCTCAACCCTGTTTGAGCCCTCCATGATACACTTGCTTCATTGATCCTCTTGTATGTCATAATTTTGCATGCTATTTTTGGCCCATGAGTAATCTGTTTTCGAGTATGTTGTTAACTGATATTAGGCTTATTTTAAGCCCCTCTTCAACATTGAAGAAGGGCTCAACACCATTTGGGACTTCCATGTTATACCTACCTTTATACTCCTCTTTTCTTCCCCATTCTTGCATGCAATGGCAGCCTACCATGCTTTTGTTTTTGGCCATTTTACAGTTCTGGAAAAGTGATTATTTTGGTCCATTCTACATGTTTTATTAAGGGTCTTTGGCTGTTTGGTGATTATTTTGCATACCTCATGTTATAGCCACTTTTGAGCCTTATTTTGCATCACATTTCTATCATGTTTGTATACTGATTTGAGGTCTTCCATATACTGTAAATATTCATATTTTTCGTTCCTCTTCAATGTTGTAGAAGGAAATTTTTCAGTTTGACTCACTGCTGCATCACTTGCTTCATTCCCCCTCTTTTGGCCCTATCTTGACATCCTTTCCATACCTATGCTTCTGTTTGCCATGTTTGATAACTGTGAATCCTTTTTGGCTGTCTAGCTTCTAGTCTTTGCAATTGCATGTCCATGTTGTGATGTTGCATAGCTATAGGCCATTTTCGGTGGCGCAAATTCGTCATTTCGGACATCCATGCATATTTATTGTATTTCCTCATTTCGACTGTTTTCCCATATTGTTAGTGCTGAATTCCATTAGATAATTGCTTATCCATTTCATGTCTTTGCATACATTTATCATTGCCTCCGGTTGGTAACCCGAATCACGCATTCGAGCACTTCATTTTTATCCGCCGGCATCCTATGTGAGTGTGGCTGAGGCTCCCTCGTGCTGGTCTAAGCCCATATCTGTTTTCCATGTCATTTGCAGATCAAACATGAAACGCCTCGGTTTGCGTGCCCGTGTGCACGCATTTTGAGGCACTTCATTTTCATCTACCGGCATCCTATGTGAGTGTGGCTGAGGCTCACTCATGTTGGTATAAGCCCATATCATGTTTCCATGTCATTACATCGCATTTCTGTCATCGCCTCGGTTTGCGTGCCCGTGTGCACGCATTTCGAAGCACCTCTTTTTTATCCGTCGGCATCCTATGTGAGTGTGCCTGAGGCTCACTCATGTTGGTATAAGCCCATATCATGTTTCCATGCCATAGTTCGCATTTTTATCATCACCTCGGTTTGCGTGCACGTGTGCACGCATTTCGAGGCACCTCTTTTTTATCCGCCGGCATCCTATGTGAGTGTGGCTGAGGCTCACTCATGTTGGTATAAGCCCATATCATGTTTCCATGTCATTACATCGCATTTTGTCATCGCCTCGGTTTGCGTGCCCGTGTGCACGCATTTCGAGGCACTTCTTTTTTATCCGCCGGCATCCTATGTGAGTGTGGCTGAGGCTCACTCATGTTGGTATAAGTCCATATCATGTTTCCATGTCATTTGCATTGCGTATGCCATTGCCTCGGTTTGCGTGCCCGTGTGCACGCATTTCGAGGCACTTCATTTTCATCAACCAGCTTCTCATGTGAGTGTGGCTGAGGCTCTCTCATGTTAGTATAAGTCCATGTTGTATTTTCCATACCATTTTAATCACTTGCATTGCATTCTGTCATTTTCTCGGTTTGCGTGCACGTGCGCACGCATTTCGAGGCATGTCATTCCATAGCATTGTGTATGTTAGGACTGTATTTTAGTTGCATTTCATGCATATCATGCATGTTGCATCGTGTTCGGGATAGGAGTTAGCCCGGGCACGGGAAATGAGGCACATTTCGTACTCCGAGTGACGGAATGCGTCTCAATTCCCTAGTCACCGACACTCCGGATCATCCATGATGGAGTTAGGTTTTAGCTGTGTTTTCATGTGCATTCATCCTATATTGAATTGTGCAATTCGACTCCTCGGCCATCATGCATCGATATGCGTGATTGGTGGCACGAGGATCGAGGCATGCATATATTTGTGAAATACATTGCTATGCCCCTTTCCTGCTCTCTTGTGCAGCAAAATGAAGAATCAGCAACTTTTCGGGACTTGGCACGCTTTTCAAGAAAAGGTGTAAACAGAGGCTGATTGGGGCATTCCGGTGGATTTCCGCATAAGACAACCCGGACATGCATCATCCATCAGAAGCAAGGCAGCCCCCTAGCTTGCATGCTAGTTTTAATATTTTCTTAGTTAATTTGTTAATTAATTAGGATTCTGTATCATTTGGACTGTAATATTCTTTTACTCGGGACTGTATATTTAATCGGACCCTCTGCGCGAGGGCACAACTGTAATAAGTGTGCGTGAGTGTGTTGTATGTCTTCCAACCCCACGTCTTTCTCCCTTTTATTTATCCGCTTTTGATGGTTAGATTAGGGCATATTTAAATTAGCATACAGTATGACAGCATGTTTGCATCATTCATCTGTATTGCATGCACCGGGCTCGGCGCATCATACTAACTGCATTGTATTTTCAATTCCAAATTGAATACATGATAGTTGTAGCATTTCATATGCCATGTTTAGAATAGCCGAGCCTGCTATAGTTGCATTTTGCATGCGTTGCATTAGGCATTTTTGTATACTTAGGATCATGCATGATTTCTAATGTAGTTTCTATTTTGGCTTGGAGTACTCGGTAAGTTCTATGCTTTAGCATCCTTGCATGCGTGTGAGTGCTGCCATGAATAGCATGCTTACCATGAGGCTAAATGCTTATGTGATATAACTGCATGAATGCCTATGGGTGAAGGTTGGGTTACTTGGATTGGGACAATTCATCAAATGTTTGTTTTAAGCCCACTAGATAGTGGCAAAACCATCTTTTCCTAAGCCCACCTGCGGGTGGCAAAATCTGCATTTTAAGCCTACTTGCGAATAGCAAATCATCTTTCAAAAACAAACATGAAATGTTTTGTTTCAATTCGGGCGACCCAGTCTATACTTATATGCTGTGCGCATCACATAGTAACCTAGGCTAATAAACCGGAATAAGAACGCACAAAGTTTTCAAAAATAAATATCATGGTTAGTAGAGGCCGATCTTTGATCGGGCGAGCAGGGGTGCTCACGAAGTGACCTTCCCCAATCGTACCCAAGTTCCCGAGCCGAGGCTACTTTGGTGATGACGGACACGTGGCCTTTGGCACCGAGTCAGGGTTTCCTAAATTTCCCATTAAAAAACATTTAGGTGGCGACTCTGTATCTGGCAAAGCAGTCCATGTTTGGCACTTCTTTTCAAAAATCTGTTTTTCTCAAAACGATTTGCCGGATTTGGACTCTTTGGTTCAGACTTAGAACCGTGACAAATTTAAGAGTCCTGAGCTGTAGTGACCCCAATAAATGAACAGAACGGGAATCACCCTCCCGGGGCGTTCGGGGACGTCTACACACGTGTAACATGCTGTCGAATGAAATGACAATCAATCTCAATATGCTTTGTGCGATCATGAAAAACATCATTTTGAGCAATCTGAATGGCACTTTGATTGTCACAATAGAGAGAGGTAGCCCCAGAAGAGGACACACCCAGATCAGTGAGGAGCCAGCGAAGCCAGAGAAGCTCCTGAGTAGTATCAGCAAGAGCTCGATATTCAGCTTCGGTACTAGAGCGGACAGTGAGGGACTGTTTCTTGCTATGCCAAGTAAGAAGAGAATCTCCTAAGAAAAAGCAGAAGCCCGTGGTGGAGCGTCGGTCCGTAGGATCCTCAGCCCAATCAGCATCAGAAAAGGCACGCAGTTCAAGAGAGGAGGAAGCAGAGTAGTGAAGGCCATGGAACATAGTGCCTTTGAGGTAGCGAAGGATGTGGAGGAGAGCCGTATAGTGGGGAGTGCGAGGAGCCAACATGTACTGACTAACAATGTGAACAGCATAGGCAATGTCAGGACGAGTCACTATGAGATAGACAAGACTACTGACGAGCTGGCGATAAAAAGTAGCATCCGAGAGGAGATCCCCATCGAGAGGAGTGAGACGAATCTGAGGATCAACCGGAGTAGAGGTAGTTTTGCAATCGGTAAGACCATCATGAGCCAGAAGATCGGATGCATATTTGGCCTGTGACAAATAGGAACCAATAGAATCATGAGAGACCTCAAGGCCTAGGAAGTAGTTAAGAGTACCAAGGTCCTTCATTTCAAACTGACAGTGAAGAAAACGTTTGAGGTGGAGAATACCAGCTGCATCATTACCAGTGATAATCATATCATCCACATATAGAAGGAGAAGAGTGGTACCATGAGGAGTAGTCCGGATAAGCAGAGCAGAGTCATAAGAGCTAGAGGTGAACCCGAAGTCATGAATGATAGAACTGAACTTAGCAAACCAAGCTCGGGGCGCTTGCTTGAGGCCGTAAAGAGCACGCTGTAGTTTGCAAACCTTATGAGGTTGAAAAATGGACCCAAGTGGAGGTTGCATGAAGACCTCCTCAAGAAGATTACCATTGAGGAAAGCATTTTTGACATCCATCTGAAAGAGCTCCCAGTGACGAGCAGTAGCAACAGCAAGTAAACTGCGAACAGAGGTAAGCCGAGCAACAGGGGAGAAGGTCTCCTCATAATCAATACCATATTCCTGGTTGAAGCCCTTGGCAACAAGACGAGCTTTGTAGCGTTCAATAGAGCCATCAGAATGAGTCTTGATTTTGTAAACCCATTTGCAACCAATCGTAGTTTTGCCAGGAGGAAGATCAACAAGATCCCAAGTATGAGTTTTGTCTAAAGCCTAGAGTTCATCAGTCATAGCTTGCTGCTAAAGAAGATTAGTACAGGCCTCACGATAGGAGGTAGGTTCATAAGTAGAAAAGGCAGCAGATCCAACAATATAATCATGAAGATGGATAGGAGGTTGAGTTACCCGGTGTGGTCGACCCGTAGGAGGATCGGTGGGAGGAAGAACTGGTGGAGAAGGAGGTGGTGCAGTGAGAGGTGGACCTTCAGGAAGAGCAGTCTGGACGGGATCAGGAGTGAACAAGGGCGTTTCGATGAAGGAGGAACCCGTATCAAAATCATCAAAGAAGAGATCGATGGAGGGATTAGTAAACAGTATATTAGTGGAAAGTGTGGGTAAGTGAAATGAGGAAAACATTTTGTGCTCCCAAAAAATGACATGGCGGGAGATACGAAGACGTTTAGAGAGAGGATCCCAACAGCGAAAGCCTTTATGTTCAATTCCATACCCAAGAAAGCAACAAAGACGAGAACGAGGTTCAAGTTTGGTGTGTTCATGGGATTGAAGCAGAACAAAGCAGGCAGAGCCAAAGACCCGAAGATTGGTGTATGGAGGGGGAGTGCCATGCAGACGTTCAAAAGGAGTTTGATTATGGATGACAGGGGTAGGAGCACAATTGATAGTGTAGACAGCAGTGAGGGCAGCTTCCCCTCAAAAGTTTTCAGGGCAGGAAGAAGAGAGAAGGAGAGCGCGAGTAGTGTCAAGAATATGCCGATGTTTACGTTCAGCACGACCATTTTGCTGGGACGTGCCAGCACAGGAACGATGAGACAGTGTACCATGATGCTGAAGAAAGGAAATGAAATTTGAATCCCGATATTCCATAGCATTGTCAGAGCGAAAAAGTTTGATGGTTTTTTAAAATTGGGTGTGGACCATTTGGGCAAAGCTATAATAAAGGTGTTTAAGTTCAGACCGAGTTTTCATGAGAAAAAGCCAAGTAAACCGGGAAAAATCATCAATAAAAACAACAAAATAACGAGATCCCCCCATAGTAGTAGTAGGAGAGGGGTCCCAAATATCCGAATGTATAAGATCAAAAGGTGCATGGGAAACAGAAGTACTTTTATTGAATGATAAAGCAGGTTGTTTGGCAAGTTGACAGGGTATACAATCGAAATTATCTGGAATTACATGACCAATTGTCAACTAGAAACCAAAGACTTTAAGCGATTAACAGAAATATGCCCTAAGCAACAATGCCAAAGATGAAAATGAGATAATGAGGAAGCAGATGTAGGAGCAGCGATTTGAGGAGAGTCAGGAACATGAAGGTGAATGAGTTCATAGAGACGTCCGTGCTTACGGCCGATCTCAATAGTCTGCCCCGTCCGAGGGTCCTGCACCAAACAATTAGTAGCAGAAAATGTGATAGTTAGACCAAGTTCACATAATTAACCAATAGAAATAAGGTTTAAGGTGAGAGCATGGATATGATAAACTTGAGACAAAGATAAAGAAGAAGTGGAAACAGTACTAACATGACGGACAGACATGAGAGAACCATCAGCAGTATGAATTGAGGGAATATGAGGAGAAGAAGAGATGGAAGAAAATATAGTAGAGTTGGAGGTCATATGATTACAACAGGCTGAGTCAAAATACCAAGAAGAGTTACCTGGGATCACAGACAAAGCAGTAGGAGGAGGTGTACCAGGAGGTGTACCAGGGGAGAGGAGGTGTTTGAACATGGCCTCTACATCTGTTTGAGTAAAAAGAGGGGTAGACGAAGCAGGTGACTCAGAGAAACCCTCAGAGGCAGCAGTAGCAGTGTGATGCGACTGATTCTCAAAAGCAGTGTTAGTGTGATGAGACTGATTCCCGGAACGATGAAAGCTCCCCCGGGAAGAACCACCGCGAAAGGAGTGGCTAGTGGAGGATGAGCGGGATGGATTGCGAAAACAATCCTGTTACAGATGACCAAGACTAAGTTTGTTGCAGTATCGGCAGGTTCTGACAGGGCAATTGACCAGGAGATGTGTTGAATGAAGGCTCCAATTCTGACAATAGAGGCAGGCAGTGGTCCGCTGGGTAAATGATGGTCGGTACGAAGGAGTGGCAAGAACAGAGTCCACATGATGAGTTTGGGGAGTACCGAGACAAGTCTCCTCTGAGAGCAACTCAGAAATAGCTTGTTCAAGAGTGGGCAATGGATGGCGATGAAGCAGAGAACCACGGACGGGCTCAAAAGAGGAAGTGAGAGCCATGAGAAAGTGCACCAACCGTTGCTGATTACGATAGATAGTAAATAAACCAGCATCTTCTCGGTGAGGCCAAGTCGGTTCTGAAAGAGCAAGCTGGTCCCAAACAGAATACATTTGAGACAGAAAGTCATTAATGGACTGACTAGATTCTTAGCGCATGCGGTGAAGTTGGCTCTGTAGTTGATATTGATGGGCTAGACCAGTAGTCTGGTATTGTTCTTTCAAAAAATCCCAGATGTCTTTTGCAGGAGCAGTGACAGAGTCAAGCTGAAAGCGACCAAACTGAAAACTGATAGAGGTAACAAAGGTATTGTGAAACCAGGTAATGATTTGGTAATTCTTGCTGTCCCATTCCTCAAGTCAGTCTTCATATGTAGCAGTAGCAGTAGCAGTAGTAGCAGTAGTTGCATCAGTGTCTTTCACCGGTTGGGTCACATCCCCGGCGATAATTCACCAGAGCTTCTTTCATTTGAGGAAGGAAGACATGGCTTGGGCCCACAGAACATAGTTGGAACCATTCAAAATAACGGAAATAGGATGGGAGGCATCATGACGATCCATAATAATAGGTGAATAGGGCGAAATAAATAGGAGCAGACCTGTAGGAACAAAATTAGGTAAAACAGAGTGTACCAGTGAGTCCGGAAGGTCAAA
>NW_021026075.1:143888-290778 GCF_004153795.1 Camellia sinensis
AACAAACAATAGCAAATTGATCTTGTCAAACTTACCCCAATACTTGTCAAACTTTGAACTCATGCCATGTGCCAATAATTTCAAACTTAGATCATCATGTCACACAACTCGGTTATTGCACTTTTTATCAACATTATCTCCGAAAAAAATGCATTGCAAGTAACATACAAAGAACCCGAAAAACGCAATGTGGCATTGTAAAACAATTTTAAAAACTTGACATACAACCTCGCTTTCATCCAATCATAACTTGTTGGTGGCCCAATTGCTTTTCTTCTCTCTTTTCCTTTTCCACTATTAGTTGGACCAACTCTAAATCCCTCACCAAGTTCACCCTTCTCACCAATCTCACCACCAACTTCACCCTCCTCACTATTTTCACCAACCTCATCCTCTCTAAGAGTCAACTGGAAGTGTGTGTCCTCATCTTCTAACCGCTCAAAAGCCTTTTGAAATGGTAAAGCCCGCTCTAACATGAAATATGTAGAGTTCCATCGGGTAGCTACATCCAAACAAGGTTGACCATGACACTCAATGCCCTCCGTTTCAGTACATGATTTGAATTTAGCCATCCTAGATGGAGAGGATCTCACATACTTCACAATATTCCGAATCCTTGTTATGGAGTCATCAATTTCTTTTAATCCCTCACAAACAATTAGATTCAATATGTGAGCACAACACCTCACATGTAAAAACTCATGCTCTAATATGGTACTCTTCCTAGTTTTCCTCTTTCGCTTCAAAAAATTAATGAGACCATTATTTGAGCTTGCGTTATCAACGGTAACTGTGAGAAACTTATCTATCCCCCATTCTACCAAACATTGCTCAATCACCTTGCCAAGTGTCTCACCTTTATGGTTAGGAACTACACAAAAGTTAAGAATTTTTTTGTGACGTTTCCAATCACAATCAATAAAATATGTGGTGAGGCACATATAATTCAGATTTTGCACGGATGTCCAAGTGTCTGTGGTAAGGCATAGTCGTTGATCTCTAAGTGCATTCTTCAAAACCTTCTTCTCACTAAAATATAGTGACATACAATCCTTGGCAACGGTAATCCTAGAGGGGATTTTTAACCATTTTGGTTGCACCACACGCATGAATTGTCTAAATCCCTCACCCTCCACAAATTTAAAAGACAGTTCATCTATTATTATCATCTTTGCTAGGGCCTTTCTACATGCATCAACACTGAAGCTTACAGCTACAAGATTACCACTTGTTTCTCCATCACCATCCTTTTTTGGTTTAAAACCTAGGGTACTTTGCTTTGCATCTTCCCTTAAAGGATACTTCTTACACCTTGATTCTATATGAGTTAGCATTGATTTTGTCCCATTAATCTTCGGATCACATGCATAAGTTACACCACAATAATTACAAGAGGCCCTAGGTCTTTTACCAGATTCACAATCCAATTTCATAAAATGATCCCAAACCAAAGACCGTGGTCTTTTACCCACATTATCAGATTTATTTTTTGTGCTTGTTTCCTTAGCTTCTTGTACCGTAGGTTCTTCAGTTTCATTGGGCACTTCAAGCATATTTTCATCCATCTAAACATAATAACAACAAGAATTAGCAAACCATTATATTTATATATATATATTTATTATTTCTTTATATATCATTAGCACAACAATTTTAAAAAAAAATGAATGTCAATTTAAAAAAAAAAAATGAATGTTTCACAACTATGATGCTCTTTCTATTGATAGTGAATACCAAATCATTAACACACAGAATCCAAATACAAAAAAAAAAAATAAAAAAATACTACTAATAACAAGAAACAGAAAGGGATTCTCCAAATACAAAAAAAATAAATAAATAACAACGTTACATGTAGCACACCGCCCTCAAATTACTACTAATAACAAGAAACAAAGAAACTCCTTTAGGGCACAATCAATAAAAGGGATTTCGAAAATTAGGGCACAATCAATAAAAGGGTTTTTGAAAATCACCTTAGGGTTTTGATTAAGCTTCTGCTTGTTGATTTTGCTAGAAACCCACCAAGATCTTCATCGTCTGCTTCATTGATGAGTGAAGGAAGTGCGAAGAGAGAGTGACGGTCGGTGTCTCTCGTTTGAAACAGAGAGCTCTCGTTTGATTCTTAAGAGAGAGAGAGAGAGAGAGAGAGAGTGAGTGATGGCGAGAGAGGGCCGTGAGAGAGAGAGTGACAGTTTGAGAAAAATGGAGAAAAAATAGAGAAACTGAGAGAGCTTCTTCTCAGGAAGAAAATGAAGAGACGAAGAGAGAAAAAATCTATGGTGTGTGGTGTGTGGTGGGTTGGTGAACTGTGTATGTGTGGTGTGTGTTTTTCTTTCTTTTTTTTAACATAGTGAGACACATAGACAAATTAGATGATGCGACGTGGATGGCTAGGATTTTAAGACTATTAATATTATATAAGTTTGTTCAGTTCGGTGCAGTTCGGTTCAAAAAACCATAAACCATAAACCGAACCGAATGTATAGAAAAAAATAAACTGAACCGAACCGACCGATTGAACACTTAAAACACCGACCAAAAACCGGTCGGTTCGGTCAGTTCGGTCGATCCTTCTGGTTATTCTTTCACCCCTATTGTCGACACAGCAAACCTAGGTTAATTCAACTTAGCTCAACTTGTTTATATGTCGCTAAGTGACTGGTCAATCCTTTTACAAAGTTTGAAATAAAAAATCGAGCTAAAATTTTATTAATTACTTTGGCTAATAACAAAAAAACTTAAAAACAAAAGGAAATATTAATGATAGAAAAACTTCAGGTTGCAAGTATTCCAAGGCCTTGGCAACTCTTTGCCTTCACTGTCTTCAAGCCAATATGCCCCATTGCCCAGGACCGAGATGATTCTACAAGGTCCTTCCCAATTTGGCTAAGCTTGCCCTCTCTGGGATCCTTCTTGTTGCCGACGACCTTTTTCAGGATGAGGTCCCCAACTTGAAACTCTTGTGGGTTGACCTTTTTGTTGTAAGCTCTGGCAAGCTGCTGCTGGTACACTCCCAGTTGGATTGTTACTTTCTCCCTTCTTTCTTCCAATATGTCTAGATCTCGGGCTAAAAATGCATCATTAGTCCCATTCTCTACTCCCTGGGTTCTGATCCCTGGGATGTCGACCTTGAGTGGAATAACTGCTTCTGTGCCATAAGCCATGGCGAATGGGGACTCCCTAGTTGATTTTCTCGGCATAGTCCGATATGCCTAGAGTACATTGGGCAACTCATCCACCCACTTTCCCTTTGTTGCTTCCAGCCTCTTCTTGATCCCATCCAAGATAACTTTGTTGGATGTTTCTGCTTGTCTATTTCTTTGAGGGAAACTTGGAGTGAAATAGTAATTATTGATCTTGTACTTTGCACAGAAGCTCTTGATTAGCTTACTGTCAAACTGCGTTCCATTGTCTGCTATTATTGCTCTTGGGATCCCAAACCTGGTGATGATGTTCTTCCATATGAAGTTCTTTACATCAATGTCCCGAATCTTTGCAAGGGGTTCAGTTTCAACCCACTTAGTGAAGTAATCTGTTGCCGCTAGTAGGAACTTCCTTTGTCCAGTTGCTTGAGACAGTTGTCCAACAAGATCCATGCCCTATTGGGCAAATGGCCAAGGGCTGGACACTGGGTTCAAATCTGCTGTTGGTTGGTGTATCAAAGGTGCAAACCTCTGACACTTCTCACACTTTCTAATATAGGCTTCAGCATCTTTCTGCATATAGGGCCACCAGTACCCCTGAGTAATGGCCCCATGAGCAAGTGACCTTCCCCCAGTGTGGTTTCCACATACTCCTTCATGTATTTCATACAAGAAGTCTTCAACTTGTGAATGATGCACACACCTTAAAAGGGGACCAGTAAAAGATCTTCTGTAGAGATGCCCCTCTGCTGTCAGACTGAATCTTGCCGACTTTAGTTTGATCTTGTGTGTTTTTTTATGATCATCTGGCAGTTTTCCTTCTTTAAAGAATACTATTATTGCATCCATCTAGCTTGGTCCCATCTCCACACATATTGTTTCATGCTCTGTGTTCAGTGGTTCTACACTTGGACCAGATAAGTAGTCAACCATTATTGTCCTTGTCTCTCCTGGTTTCATTGCACTAGCCAGGTTGGCCAAGGCATCAGCATGGCGTAGACGTCCCCGAACGCCCCGGGAGGGAAATCCCGTTTTTTTTGTTTGGGCTCACTACAGTTTAGGACTCAATGTCACGGTCCTGTATCTAATCTCACAGAGTGCAATGCAAGATCGATGAATCATCAAAGAGTCCAAATCCGACAAATCGTTTTTGAAAACAGATTTTTTTGAAAGAAGTGCCAAACATGGACTGCTTTGCCAGATACAGAGTCACCACCTAAATATTTTATTTTGGGAAATTTAGGAAACCCTAACGGGTTTGCCTAAGGCCACGCGTCCGTTATCACCAAAGTTGCCTCGGCTTGGGAACTTGGGTATGATTGGGGAAGGTCACTTCGTGAGCTCCCCCGCTCGCCCGATCAAAGATCGGCCTCTACTAACCATGATATCGAGTTTTGAAAACATTATGTGCTCTTATTCCAGTTATTAGCCTAGATTTACTACGTGATGCACACAACATACAAGTATAGATTGGATCGCCTGAATTGGAACAAAACACCTCATGTTTGCTTTTGAAACGGTTTGCTACTCGCAAGTAGGCTAAAATGCGAATTTTCCACCCTCAGGTGGGGTTAGAAACAAGATGATTTGCCACTCTCAAGTGGGCTTAAAACTCACAGTCAATGCATTATTCCAATTCAGATAATCTAACCTTCACCCACAGGCATTCAGACAGGTATATCACACAAGCAGTTAGCCTCATGGTAAACATGCTATCATGGCAGTCACTCACACGCATGCAAGGATGCTAAAGCATAAACACTTACCGAGTACTCCGAGCCAAAACAGAAACTAGTTAGTAATCAATGCATGATCCTAGTTCATGTTAAGATGGCTAATGCAACACATGCAAAATGCAACTAGAAATAGGCTCGGCTATCCTAAGAATGGCATATGCGATGCTACAGCTAACACGTATTCAACTTGGAATTGGAATACAATGCAGTTAGTATGATGTGCCGAGCCCGGTGCATGCAATACAGATGAATGATGCAAACATGCAAGCATAAGTATGCTAATTGAAACATGCCCTAATCTAACCATCATAAGCTGGTAAATAAAGGGGAGAAAGACGTGGGGTTGGAAGACATACATCACACACACGCACACTTATTACAATTGTGCCCTCACTCAGAGGGTCCGAATAATACAAAACCAGATGAATAATGAACTACAGCTAATTATTACACAACATTAACTAATTAACAAACTAGCTAAGTAAACATGTAAACTAAATGAATGTGACTGCCTCGGCTCTGTTTCGGATGAAAATGGATGTATGCATGCTCGAGTCGCCTCGTCAGGAAATCCATCGCGATGCCTCGTCTCGCCTTTGTGTGCAATTTATTTCAGAAACTTGCACGAAGCTCCAAGAGGCTGAAACTCCACTCTGGGAAATTGTGGGAGGGCTGCCGACCAGCCAATGACATGGGAGACCATTGCCGACCACCCTTTGTGGTGGAGACCAAAAAAGGTGGTCGGCCTGCCAGAAAACCTGGTCGGCCGACCACTTTCTGCCCCTGGATTCTGGTTTTTTGCAACACAAAGCAATAGGGAGGCATGGCAAGGTATTTTCAACAAGTGTGTGCTTGACCACTCTCCCCATCATAGCATAGGCTCTAGGGAGTGCAACCCTCGATCCTCGGACCACCAATCACGCATCTCGATGCATGATGGCCGAGGAGTCGAATTGCACGACTTGATGTGAAATGAATGCACAAGGCCTAAACTCCATCATGTGTAATCTGGAGTGTCAGCGATCGAGAATCGAGACACGTTTCATCACTTGGAGTACGAAACGTCCCTCGCTTCCCGTGTTTGGACTAAACCTTACTCCAAACACCATGCAATGTGCATGACATGCATGAATATAACTCTAACATACAACCTAGATGCAATGCAACCTAAATGATGCTAGCATGCGAGGGATGATATGCAAACATGCAACTGGCGTACGCAATGTTATGAACGGAGAATGGCATATTCAATGCAAGACATAATATGGCATATACAATGCACATACGAAGACTATCATGCACAGATGAAGACTATCGATGAGATGATCAAGGCATACACAATGCAATGGCCAAACATGCAACAACATGAACTAAATGGCATACACAATGCAAGATGGACTTAAACCAATGTGAGTGGACCTCAGCCACACTCAAATCAGTGGCCATATGATGAGAATGAGACAACCGAAATACATGCAAACATGCACGGATGCAAATGACTGATCCTAAGGCACAACATGCAACTCTAACAAAGCATGGCAAATGATGAAATATGGCATAGAATGGCACATGATCCAGCTCTGAAATATGATACACAATGGTCCCAAATCATGCAAACACGTCACACGATGCATGCTAAGTGGCCCGAATACCGAAACTAGTGAACTGCGTTACACTAGAGGTATACAAAGCAATGCACAAATGGCAAAACCAATCCCAAACAGACCCTAGGAAGGTCCAAGATAGTGAAAAATCGGTCTAAAATGATGGCTCGGAATGCATTCAAATAAAGCCCATGCAATGGTCGGTAAATGAGGCATACAAGCCCGACTCTCTAATGCACTTAAAGAGTGGAAATCATAGGAATATGGCATGCATATAAGCTCTAAAATATGATGTGCAATGGCCCCAAAACATGAAAACACCTCAGTATATGCATGCGATGGACCTCAAAACTCAAAGTTAAGTATGGATATTGAACTACAGGCATGCAAAACAAACATCATTCGACCATGAGACCCAAAAATAGAGCTAAGCCAGTCCAAAACATGCACAAAATTAGTTTAAGGCATGGCCAAAATATGTTAGGAAAGGCGGCCAAAATATTATGCAAAACAAGCTAGTGAACCATGATTTGCACTACAACTACATGAAGCACATGAGGGGTCACCAAACCAACCAAAAACAGAAGTATGCCATGCCAAAATATGACCAAAAACCCACGAAAACTCAGTCAATGCATGCAAGAATGATATGTCCCTTTGAAAGGCCAATAAGAGGGTTATTCTACACTTGTATAATGGACATACAAAATGGCAACACCACCTCTAGACAGAGGTTATGAGGGCCCTAAAACTCACTGGAAAGGGCATGAAATGAGGCTAGGAAGCATGCAAATGAAGGCTCCTTTGAAAAGCCATGAAGAGGATTACTCTACACATGCAAGATAGACACCTAACATGGCAAAAAAAACTCTGGACAGAGTTTATGCAGGTCATAAAACTCATAAATAATGGCCTGAAACATGCTCAAGAAGTGTGCAAATATGGGCTCCTTTGTAAGGCCAATAATGCTAGAAAACAAGACAAGGGGTGAGAGGGTCGCCCCTCTCTGATTTTGATGCTCAAAAACACATAATAACCACTGAAAATCCACTGGATTTCAGTGGTCAAAAGGGCCAACAAAGCTCAGCACAAAGGTCCTAATGCATGGCTCAAAACAAAGAGAAATGAAGCATGCAAGGGGGTAGATGACCCCCAACAGAAAAGAGGTCTTAAAAAAACATGTTAAGAAGCTTAAAAAAGACTTTTTTCAGTTTATGACAAAGCCCAAATATGCTTACAAACTAGGCTAAGATATGAAGCAAAACAATGCTAAAAATGGGAAAAATGAGAGTTACCCTTGTAGTCAAAAGAGCCAGCAGCTTCTGGACCAAAATAGTAAGCCTTCAACCTCTGAAAACCAGCTCCAAGGTGCTTAGAGTGATGGTGGAGGTGTTAGGCTAGGAGGTGTAGTGCAATGGTGCAAGAACAATGGAGCTTTGGAGCTTAGATGTAGAGAGATAGAGAGAGGTGTATGTATATGCTTTAGCCAAAATTTCCCAACCCTTGCAAGTGGAGAGGAGGGTCTCTCTTATAGAAGAAGAGGTCCAAGGCTTCTTTTAGAAGCTTGGAGCAAAGGGGCCAAGCTTCTTAAGGAAGCTAAACCAAAAGGGTCAAGCTTCTTGAGGAAACTAGACCAAAGGGGTCAAGCTTCCTCAAGAAGCTAAGTAAAGGTCAAGCTTCTCTAATGAGCTGGCACAGCTGGATAACACAGTATTCTTTTAATTTTGAACACACAGCTCATTCTAAACATACAGGATTTGATGACGGAACTTGCAGAAGTTAAAACAAACTCAGATGCCCGACATTTTCCTTTTTTTCTTTTGCTTTGAAGTCTGGAACCCATATAGCTTCAGATAGGTCTTGGTTTTACTATTCCCACATGACCCGGGTTGAACCCTGCGGTTTTTGAAAGAATAAAATCTTGTTTTGCACAAATGTGGAGACAGCATGGCACTCTGAGCACCAAACGATTTTTTTTGAAATTGAGAGTGAAAATAAGTTCTTAACTGGGTATTAAGCCTACAACTGAACACAGCGCACCACGACTAAACAACAAAGAGAAAGACAAGGTAAGACAACCTAAACACATCTATAGACACCCAAAACGACTCAAAATAAGGATCGAAACAAACAAAACGACTGACACGACACACAGACGTGTTCCTATGGAAAGAGACCTCTCAGCGCACGAGGAGCCAGTTTCTTCGGGTATTATTCCCCACCCTTTCTTATTTGTGATTCTCACATCACTCGGCCCTCAAGCTCGGTTTTTCTCTCAAAACCCTTTCCTCGCTTTTCCTCTCAGCGCACATCTCTCTATTCTTTAATCTCTCATTTTTCATCCCTCCCTAGGATGGTTGATGGATAAGCAAGAAGTTGTGGCTTCTTGCCCCTGGTACTCTACCAGCTTCTCATTTTTGTTCACAACAGTGAGTTTCTCCCACTGAGGGGTTGTAATGCGACCAGACGTGCAGCAGATCTGCAACTGACATCGGTTGACGATGCTCTGCTGGGGATTTTGGACGTGATCAGATCTGTCCGGATGAGGGAGTGGAATACCTTGCTCCATTCCATTTTGTGCTTCACACTTGGCTTGATACCTCACTGCTCGGAGGATATGAGAGCTTTCAGCCCTTTTCTGTTAGCTTCCGCTATGCCCTTCTTGGTGAATAGGGTGCCCTTTCCGGCAAGTATGGTGCCCTTTCTGGCAAATGTACTGACAACGGGGGAAAGACAGGAAACCTGACTCAACTGTGCCCTTAGTTCATCATTTTGACCAATTTTTTTGTTTTGGTTTTCTACTAAAACAATTTTGACCAATATGAGAGTTAGATTAACACGTTTGTTCATTTTTCTGATTTGAAATCATGCAAGTCAGGTTATGAGCACTGAAAATTTTCCTTTTTTGGGTCCAAGAAATGGTCTAGTTTTGAAAAATGGAATACTTTTCGAAAAAATTAGTCAACCTCAGTAAAAATTCTCAAAAACTGTTTTTACAAACGGCCACTGCTCAACGAGCACGGAACCTACTCTTGAGATGCACAACCTCAGATCTGAAGGAGAATTGCCCTTTGTGTGAACAGCACTGCATGGCAACGAAAAGTTACCCCTTGTTTGAATGGCACCGTAGCACGCTGTATGGCAACGGAAAGTTGCCCCTTGTTTGAATAGCATCGCAGCGCGCTGTATGGCAACGAAAAATTGCCCCTTATTTGAATAGCACCGCAGCATACTGTAACCAGTTTTCAAGGTGACGATCACAACCAAGCTCTCGGATACAGAGAAGACAACGATGATCAGAACCATTACATGGACACAGTTGATTTGGAAGTGTTTGTGGCTGGACTTCAAAATGAAGTTGTCTACGTATCCCAAACATGAGAATCAAGCCTTACGTAGTTCGGGGTTAAGGTACACTCGGGTATTAACCTCTCATTTTGCGCTCTAACTTTTGCCAAGGCCGCCCTTTCTAGGTTTTCAACCTTGCGAGCTTTGTTCTTCTTTTCTTTTCATTTCTTTTCTTCTTTTTTCTTTTTCATCTTTTCCTTTCATTTTCTTTATTTTTCTTCTTTTCTTTTTTTTTTTCATTCTTTGCGTTTTTCTTTTTCTTTTTTGTTCTTTTTCTTCTTTTTTCCTTGCTCTAACTTTTGCCTAGGTCGCCCTTTCGGATTTTCGGCCTAGCGAGCCTCTCAAGGGTAAAAGTGTAGCTTTGTCCATGTCGAATGGTTTTGAGATCCTGAAGTCATCTGAATCCAGGAGAATGGCTATTATTCGCTGACGATGCAGGAGTCCATCCAATGGGGGGCTGAATTTGCCCCTAGTGTTGTGGATAGGAACTCGGTTATCCTTCAGCAATACTTTCTTCTTTCCTCCCTTCTAGGATTTGGCATTCTTACCGATCTTCATTGATTTACAGAATGATCCATCTTTAGCTCTTCGAGCGCAACGGACATTTTTGCCCCTAGTTCCAGGGCTGCTTTTGATCTAGCTTCGCAAGCTTCCTTTGACTTTCTTGCCCCTAGTTCGTGGGCTGCTTCAAATCTGGCCATACAAGCCTCGCTTTGTGATTGACCGTTGAACATTCTGAATTTAAGTCCAAGGCTTGACAATGAGGGGTCGAGTCTTAAGGTTGAGAGCGATCCTAGGCTGCACAATCTTAAGAGTGATTCCACACCGGTCTTCACAAGATAGCGCAAAAACATTTTTTTTTTTTGAAAATTTTTAAGAAAGCGGCTAATCGCTCGCACTGAAGACAATGTAGAACCAATCTGGATCAAGCCAGGATCCTTCTCAGTACTCACACTAACAAGCATGATCTCATTCATTAAGGGCTTAGCACGCATCTCTTTCTCTCAATTGATCAAATTTGTTCAAATCCCAAGGAATTCCTTCCTCTTCGTTTTCATCACAATATTTAAAAAGTTTTTGAAAAACTTAGGTCAATGTAATGATTTCAAGGCACAGAAAAGACACAGTTTCTTAGTCAAATACTGTCATCTCATTTAAAACTCCTGACACAACTGGCGCAAGGCAGAAGCAGACTCAAGGGCATGAAAATTACTGCTGCTTCATTTAGATCTTTTGGCGTAACTGGCTCCACGGCGGAAATAGACTCAAAAGAAAGCAAAAAGACAAACACAAAACAAGATAGTGATGTCCGAGGTAACATCCTCGGAATCACCCGACCTTTGTACAACAGGACTGACTCGATACAACAAGACAGACCCTTAATCAAAAAGACTGACTCAAGACAATGAGACAGACTCAAAATGAAACTACAGAACTGACTCAACACCCAAGTCAGAAACTACAAAACTAGCATTTGCAAATGCTCAAAACAGTGCGTGCCAAACTTCACATCCAGAGTAAGCCGAGCACCGCCTGCAGGTGGTTCGACCCCTGATCACAAACTTGCATTATGCTCCAAGTCCACCAACCCAGCGCTGACAGACTTTGCTGAGCTTGGCGGGAGGATGACTTCATTGTCAATCAAATCTTGCACTTCGTGGAGAAGACGGAAGCAGTTGTCGGTGTTGTGACCAGTTTGTTGATGGTATGCACAGTACTGAGTTGTATCATGTTTAGCTGGAAGGGGATTCGGGAGAGGTCGCGGCTCGAGGGGTTTGAGATGCCCCTTTTTAACAACGATTTGAAATGCCTTAGACAAAGGCATGTAGAGGGCATGGAAGACCCTGCGACCTCAAGGTAAGTACTTCGAGGTTTGCTGACTTTTGCTGGACGCACTAGCAAAAGGATCGGCAGGTGCTGCCTTAGCTTTCTGATCTTTTCCAGATGCAGGGTTAGGGTTAAAAGGAACTGTTCTGGCACGATGGTCCCTATTCTGATTTTCCCTCTGGCTTGAACTGCTCTCGGTCTAAGTGGGGAAGATGTCACCCACAGTCTTAGCCACAACTGCAAGTACTTGTTGCTTATTCAAACCCCCGGCTTTCAAAGCCTCAACAGCTTACTGGAGTTGTTCATAGGGATTAGTGTCCACCTTCTCCTTGTTCTTTCCACTAGCCGCAGCTTGGTGGGAGGTTTGGGTTGCTTGATTAGTGCGAAGTCCAGTTGCTGTTGACATGTCATTGCCGGAGCTTGAGACAGCTTCCGGTTGGCCAAGCTCAATTACAATTCACCCCAATAGCGGGGGCTCCTGCGGCATGAAGTTCCCAACATACGGTGTGGTTGGTGGCAGAGCCGACATTCCGTAGGCTAGATCGGCCACAGACCTCTGAAGGTCACCAATCATTCCCATCAACTCAAATGTGGTGGGCTCACGGATTTGAAATAACTGGGGTTCCCAGATCGGATGTGCGGCAGGTGACCTAGGTGGGTGTGGCACTTCAACATCGATATCACCTTATATGATGATTCCCTAGTTTAATGCAGCTGCCATAACCACTATTTCCTCTGAATTCTGTGTCATCATAAGTCCGTTGAACTAAACGGAGGTGACGTGACTGGTGACTGACGGATCGGATGAACCGGTGAGCCTTTTCCTGCCTTACCTCAGCAGAGGAGCACACTGGTTGCTCTGAATTGAGTCTCTGAACTGAAAGAGAAAACCAGGTAGCATCTCAGCCCAATTTCACCAGAACAGATACTAGTACAGCTGAATAACGGTATTCGGCTACTGATCACTGTTCCCCAAATTACTGCCCCAAATCTGAATCTAATACCCACAGATATAACTGATTCCCAAAATACCGATACTGGTGCCCTCAGGCCTGATACCCAAACTTGTAAATTGATACATGCATTGCTGTAGAGACGCACTCAAAAAGCACATAGCAAACAAGTGAGAGCCAATGTTTTTTTTTGGGTGAATAATGAGAGCCAATGTTGGAGTAGGGTTTCCCTGTCCTATTTTGTCAGGAACTAGGGTTTCATTACGCACGCAGCGGTTTCAAACAGCCTATAATCAGGTAAGCAACCTGTCCTAGCTTTGGAATGGTCACTATGGATTCCGAATATGCACTAGGTCAAATGGTCAAAAAGGGTGCCCCGATAAAACCGGGGTTTGTGTTCCCATCGAGGCAGAGCCCACAACCGGTCAGCCTTATGGCACGCTTCTCGAAGCGAGCCTCCAACAAACCGTTCAGGAATAGCATACAGCAAACACGGTGTCCTAGGCGCACCAATGCGCATGCAATGCAAACAAACACATAAGTGTAGTCAAAACATGATATCATGAGTTCGAGTCAAGTTCTCTAATTCCCCAGCAGAGTCGCCAGAAACTGTAGACGTCCCTGAACACCCCGGGAGGGAAATCCTGTTTTGTTCGTTTGGGCTCACTACAGTTCAACACTCAATGTCACGGTCCTGTATCTAATCTCGTAGAGTGCAATGCAAGATCGATGAATCATCAAAGAGTCCAAATCCGGCAAATCGTTTTTGAAAATAGATTTTTTTGAGAGAAGTGCCAAACATGGACTGCTTTGCCAAATACAAAGTCGCCACCTAAATATTTTATTTTGGAAAATTTAGGAAACCCTGACTCGTTTGCCTAAGGCCACGTGCCCGTCATCACCAAAGTTGCCTCGGTTCGGGAACTTGGGTACGATTGGGGAAGGTCACTTCGTGAGCACCCCCTCTCGCCCGATCAAAGATCGGCCTTTACTAACCATGATATCAAGTTTTGAAAACATTATGTGCTATTATTCCGGTTATTAGCCTAGATTTACTACGTGATGCACACAGCATACAAGTATAGATTGGATCGCCTGAATTGGAACAAAACACCTCATGTTTGCTTTTGAAACGATTTGCTACTCGCAAGTAGGCTAAAATGCGAATTTGCCACCCTCAGGTAGGGTTAGAAACAAGATGATTTGCCACTCTCAAGTGGGCTTAAAACTCACAGTCAATGCATTATTCCAATTCAGATAATCCAACATTCACCCACAGGCATTCAGACAGGTATATCACACAAGCAGTTAGCCTCATGGTAAACATACTATCATGGCAGTCACTCACACGCATGCAAGGATGCTAAAGCATAAACACTTACCGAGTACTCCGAGTCAAAACAGAAACTAGTTAGTAATCAATGCATGATCCTAGTTCATGTTAAGATGGCTAATGCAACACATGCAAAATGCAACTAGAAATAGGCTCGGCTATCCTAAGAATGGCATATGAGATGCTACAGCTAACACGTATTCAACTTGGAATTGGAATACAATGCAGTTAGTATGATGCGCCGAGCCCGGTGCATGCAATACAGATGAATGATGCAAACATGCAAGCATAAGTATGCTAATTGAAACATGCCCTAATCTAACCATCATAAGCTGGTAAATAAAAGGGAGAAAGACGTGGGGTTGGAAGACATACATCACACACACGCACACTTATTACAATTGTGCCCTCGCTCAGAGGGTCCGAATAATACAAAACCAGATGAATAATGAACAACAGCTAATTATTACACAACATTAACTAATTAACAAACTAGCTAAGTAAGCATGTAAACTAAATGAATGTGACTGCATCGGCTCTGTTTTGGATGAAAATAGATGCATGCATGCTCGGGTCACCTCGTTGGGAAATCCAACGCGATGCCTCGTCTCGACTTTGTGTGCAATTTATTTCAGAAACTTGCACGAAGCTCCAAGAGGCTGAAACTCCACTCTGGGAAATTGTGGAAGGGCTGCCGACCAGCCAATGACATGGGAGACCATTGCCGACCACCCTTTGTGGTAGAGACCAAAAAAGGCGGTTGGCCTGCCAGAAAACCTGGTCGGCCGACCACTTTTTGTCCCTAGATTCTGGTTTTTTGCAACACAAAGCAATAGGGAGGCATGGCAAGGTATTTTCAACAAATATGTACTCGACCACTCTCCTTGTCATAGCATAGGCTCTAAGGAGTGCAACCCTCAATCCTCGGACCACCAATCACGCATCTCGATGCATGATGGCCGAGGAGTCAAATTGCACGACTTGATGTGAAATGAATACACAAGGCCTAAACTCCATCATGGGTAATCTGGAGTGTCAATGACCGAGAATCGAGACATGTTTCGTCACTTGGAGTACAAAACGTCCCTCGCTTCCCGTGTTTGGACTAAACCTTACTCCAAACACCATGCAATGTGCATGACATGCATGAATGCAACTCTAACATACAACCTAGATACAATGCAACCTAAATGATGCTGGCATGCGAGGGATGATATGAAAACATGCAACTGGCGTATGCAATGTTATGAACGGAGAATGGCATACTCAATGCAAGACATAATATGGCATACACAATGCACATACGAAGACTATCATGCACAGATGAAGACTATCAATGAGATGATCAAGGCATACACAATGCAATAGCCAAACATGCAACAACATGAACTAAATGGCATACACAAAGCAAGATAGACTTAAACCACTGTGAGTGGACCTCAGCCACACACAAATCAGTGGCCATATGATGAGAATGAGACAACCGAAATACATGCAAACATGCACGGATGCAAATAACCGATCCTAAGGCACAACATGCAACTCTAACAAAGCATGGCAAAGGATGAAATATGGCATAGAATGGCACATGATTCAGCTCTGAAATATGATATACAATGGTCCCGAATCATGCAAACACTTCACACGATGCATGCTAAATGGCCCGAATACCAAAACTAGTGAAGTGCGTTACACTAGAGGTATACAAAGCAATGCACAAATAGAAAAATCAACCCCAAACAGACCCTAGGCAAGTCCAAGATAGTGGGAAATTGGTCTAAAATGATGGCTCGGAATGCATTCAAATGAAGCCCGTGCAATGGTCAGTAAATGAGGCATACAAGCCCATCTCTCTAATGCACTTAAAGAGTGAAAATCTTGGGAATGTGGCATGCATATAAGCTCTAGAATATGATGTGCAATGGCCCCAAAACATGAAAACACCTCAGTATATGTATGCGATGGACCTCAAAACTCAAAGTTAAGCATGGATATTGAACTACAGGCATGCAAAACAAACATCATTCGACCATGAGACCCAAAAACAGAGCTGAGGCAGTCCAAAACATGCACAAAATCAGTTTAAGGTATGGCCAAAATATGCTAGGAAAGGCGGCCAAAACATCATGCAAAACAAGCTAGTAAACCATGATTTGCACTACAACTATATGAAGCACATGAGGGGTCACCAAACCAACCAAAAATAGAAGTATGCCATGCCAAAATATGACCAAAAACTCACTGAAACTTAGTCAATGCATGCAAGAATGATATGTCCCTTTGAAACGCCAATAAGAGGGTTATTCTACACATGTATAATGGACATACAAAAGGGAAAAACCACCTCTGGATAGAGGTTATGAGGGCCCTAAAACTCACTGAAAAGCACCTGAAATGAGGCTAGGAAGCATGCAAATGAAGGCTCCTTTGAAAGGCCATGAAGAGGATTACTCTACACATGCAAGATAGACACCTAACATGGAAAAAACAACTCTGGACAGAGTTCATGCAGGTCATAAAACTCACAAATAATGGCCTGAAACATGCTCAAGAAGTGTGCAAATATGGGCTCCTTTGTAAGGCCAATAATGCTAGAAAATAAGACAAGGGGTGAGAGGGTCGCCCCTTGTGCATGGCTCAAAACAAAGAGAAATGAAGCATGCAAGGGGGTAGATGACCCCCAACAGAAAAGAGGTCTTAAAAAAACATGTCAAGAAGCTTAAAAAAAGACTTTTTTATTTTATGACAAAGCCCAAATATGCTTGCAAACTAGGCTAAGATATGAAGCAAAACAATGCTAAAAAGGGCGAAAATGAGAGTTACCCTTGTAGTCAAAAGAGCCAGCAGCTTCTGGACCAAAATAGTAAGCCTTCAACCTTTGAAAACCAGCTTCAAGGTGCTTAGAGTGATGGTGGAGGTGTTAGGGTAGGAGGTGTAGTGCAATGGTGCAAGAACAATGGAGCTTTGGAGCTTGGATGTAGAGAGATAGAGAGAGGTGTATGTATATGCCTTAACCAAAATTTCCCAACCCTTGCAAGTGAAGAGAAGGGTCTCTCTTATAGAAGAAGAGGTCCAAGGCTTCTCTTAGAAGCTTGGAGCAAAGGGGCCAAGCTTCTTAAGGAAGCTAAACCAAAAGGGTCAAGCTTCTTGAGGAAGCTAGACCAAAGGGGTCAAGCTTCCTCAAGAAGCTAAGAAAAGGTCAAGTTTCTCTAAGAAGCTTAGAGCAAAGGGTCTAACTTCTTTAAGAAGCCAAAACAAAAGGGTCAAGATGGAGCAAATGCCTCCCAGCTGGCACAGCTGGATAGCACTCAGTGAGACAAAAATAGAGAAAGTTGGCTGACCAGTTCAGGTGGTTGGCTGACCAGTTCAGGTGGTCGGCCGACCCCTTGCCCCGGTTGGCCGACCAGGTTCAAAAGGGTCAATCATCAAAAGCTGGTCGGCAGCCCTGATTGGTGGTCTCCCAGGTGAAAGCAACTCATTGGTGGTATGGGAGACCAGAAAATGTGGCTCAGAAGTGAGAGAGACCACTTACTTGTCAAGAAAAACTGGCCGACCGAGGAAAGGTGGTCTCCAAGAAGAAAAGGTGGTCTCCCACCCTTGTACCACCTTTCTAACAATGAAACTAGGGTCTATGCCAAAAATGAACCAAGGCGGATGCAAAACGTTGGTTCAGGGGCCAAAACGCGCAGCCGGGTGCCCTGAAAATTGACTGTTAAGCATCAAAGGTGGCGTGTGACCACAAAGGTGGTCTCCCGGGCCACAGTGTCCCTCTAAAGAGAGAAAACAAGGTGTGTGCCAAAAATCAGAGCAAACGGAGGTAGTTAAGCAGTCCCGAACCGAGGCACACGGCCGACAGCTCCGAAAACTGAAAACTGGTCTCCAAACGGGAACAGTGATCTACGACCACGAAAAGTAGCCTACGGCCACTGAGAGATGGTCTATGAGACCTCTCCCTCCCTTCGAGAAGAGAAAATAGAATCTGGTTCACAAATCGAGGCGAAGCACAAAAGAGTCCTGAAGTCTGGAGGCAAGGCTCTCAGTCGAGACTCTGTAACCTCAGAACGAGCACAATATGCACCATCACCAAGCGCTCAGTCGATAACATCCAAGTCTTAAGGTCGGTCAAAAATGGGGTGTCTACACATGGCTGTTGTTATCTCAGCTAACTTGCTGTAGTTAGCAATTTTGGAACAATGCTATCAGTCTGCCCACCTTCTTGACATAAGACACCATCATTTCATCTCTGGCAGCGTATTCGCCTGTTGCCTGGTTGACGATAAGTTGGGAGTCACAGAAGACCATTACCTCGTCGACTTCTATTGTTGCTGCCAACTTTAATCCTGCTATCAGTGCTTCATATTCTACTTTGTTGTTTGAGGCCTTAAACCCTAAATGAATGGATTGTTCCAGCATCTGTCCATCCGGCGATACTAGCACTACTCCTGCCTCCGCTCCTTGTCGGTTTGAACTTCCGTCAACATACAGTCGGAAGGAGTCGCTGACATAAATACTGCAGGGCCTGAGTTTCTCTTCTTTCCTCTGTTTGGCTATTCTCAACTGGGCTTCTCCTTGTTCTCCTGGACATCGTATACCTCAGCTCAACGGAGCCCAATGTATGATGGCACCTAGTATGAGTTCGGCCACGAAATCGGCCAAAACTTGGCATTTGATTACTGTTCTGGGTCTGAATTCCAGATCATACTGACCCAACACCACTGCCCATCTGGCTATCCTACCTGTCAGATCTCCTTGTTGCAACAGGGACTTCAAAGGATGCTCAGTTAACACCACAATCTTGTGGACTTGAAAGTAATGATTCAGCTTTTTGAAGGCCATTATCACAGATAGTGTCAGCTTTTCCAAAGGTAGATATCTGGTCTCTGCATCTGCTAGGGTTTTACTCACGTAGTAAACTGCCCTCTGTTCTCCCTTATTTTCCCTGATTATTACTGCACTTATTGTATGCTCTAAGACCGCCAAATATAAGAACAGCTCCTCTCCAGGTATTGGATTTGAGAGAACTGGAGCTATGGTTAAGTATTTCTTCAAGTCGGCCAAGGCGACTTCGCACTCCTCTGTCCATAAGAAGTCTGTGGCTTTCTTTACTAAACTGAAGAAAGGTTTGCATTTATCAAAACTTCTGCTTATGAATCTGTTTAGGGCTGCAGCCCTTCCAATTAGCATCCGCACTTATTTTGCCGACGTTGGGCTCTCTAACTCCAGAATGGCCTTGATTTGATCCGAGCTTGCCTCAATGCCCTTTCTAGTGACCAAGTATCCCAGAAACTTCCCTGACCCAACTCCAAATGCACACTTTGATGCATTGAGTCGGAGTCGAAATGTCTTTAAAATGTTAAAGACTATCTTCAGGTCGGCCATATGATCTTCAGGTTCCTTGGTCTTCACAACTATGTCATCAATGCATACCTCCACTGTTTTTCCTATTAGATGTCTGAACATTTTAGTCATCAATCTCTGGTAAGTTGCTCCTGCATTTTTCAACCCAAAAGACATCACTTTGTAGCAATACAACCCTTTTGGGATGATAAATGTAGTTTTCTCTTCATCTGGGGGGTACATGGCTATTTGATGGTACCCCCTGTAAGCGTCCAGGAAGCTCATCCTTCCATGCCCTGAAATGACATCCACCAATTGGTCAATCTTGGGTAGTGGAAAACTGTCTTTGAGACAAGCCTTGTTCAGGCTGGTGAAGTCCACGCAGACCCTCCACTTTCCATTCTTTTTCTTCACTACAACTGTGTTTGATAACCATGTCGGGTAGTTTACCTCTCATATGGCTCTAGCCTCCAGAAGTTTATCTACTTCCTTTTCTACTGCCTCAACATGCATCAACGTCGGCCTTCTTGCTCGCTGGATGACAAGTTTAGCCGACCTGTCCACATTCAATTTATGGCAAGTGACCTCGGGGTCAATGCCAGGCATCTCGTACGGTGTCCAAGCAAACACCTCAAGGTTTGCTTTCAAGAATGCTTCTAATTCCTTTTCCTCTTCCTCAGCCAATCTTGAGTCGAGAAGGAAGAAGCGCTCTTCATCCCCTTGCTGGACTAAGATCTTCTTTAGGCCTTCTTCACTTTTCTCGGCTGGTTCTTTGTTGACGTCCTCAAGGACTTCCATGTTCTCATCCTCAATCTTAGATGTTTCTTCTGCTTGTATGTTGCAGGTGGATTTCATTGCTGCCATGGAGCAATTCTTTGCCTGTACCTGATCTCCTCTAACCTCCTCAATTCCCTGTTCTGTTGGAAACCACAACAGCTGGTGCAATGTTGAGGGAACAGTTCCCATTGCATGCAGCCATGGCCTTCCCAGGATAACATTGTAAGGGGAATGAGTGTCAATTATTGTGAACTCAGTTTTTACCTTCTTGGTGCCAGCCTGCACCTCCAAACTTATTGCCCCCAGGGGCCATGTCGGCATTCTGAACCTGACCATTAGGCCATTGGATTGTTCCAGAACATCTTAGTGAAGGCCAAGCTCCTTGTAACATCTGACATACATAATGTCACAAGAGCTGCCCTGGTCGATCATAATTTGCTTTACCTGGCACTCTCTAATCTGAAGGGATATTACCAAGGCATCGTTGTGTGGATGTTGCACCATCTCTAGGTCGTCTTCAGTAAAGGACACCACTGGTCCCTGGCACTCGTCTGCCCTAGGTCTCTTCTGTCGGACCTGATACACATGTTGCAAGTGTTTTACCTTTTGGGTTTCCCCATGTATCTCGTTCTCATTGACCTTTGAGTGAATTACATTGATCACTCGAGGTCCGCCTGCTTGTGGTTTTAGTGCTGGTGGAGGTGGTGCTGCTGGTGCCTGAGACAGTCTTGTTTGCTTTTCCCTTGTCCTGGTCTCATCTACCAAGTCCCTTAGATGACCTTGTCTTACCAGGTCTTCCAGATGTGCCTTTGGGGCTCTGTACCCTTGACTTAGGTGCCCATTCTCATTGTGGTAGGCACAGTGTTTCCCCAGACTTCTTCCCATAAATTCACCAGAAAGCTTCTCTGGTGCTCTATAATATGGCTGATTTCGGATTCTTTCCAAGACTTTGTAAACCGGAATTCGGAATATGATTGTGACTACTTGTGCAGCCCTCAGTCCTGTCTCTTACTTGTTGTATCCAATGTTACCTCGGCCTTGCTTCGACGAGCCGTTTCTCTTCTCTTTTGACGCCTTTGTCCCTGGCATATCCTCCTCGGCTCTGGCATACTTCTCTATTCTGGCTATTAATTTTAGAAGCAAACAATCATCTTTCAGGCCGTTCTTAAAAGACACGACCGCCACCTCTTGGTTGCATCCTTGTAATAACCCCGATCCCTAATTAACGTTAATCCATGATTAATTATGCTTAATAAGTAATTAAGACGAAATTCTGAATTAAATTACTTGTGTGTGTGTTGCATTATTTGTGTCCATATCTATTGTCGTAGGAAGATCTGTTCATGTTTATGCTTTGTTCTATGAATTGAAGGTTTTATTGGCATCTGATTCAAAAATTGACTTGACTTATATGTTAATTACGATTTTTAGAATTTTATGGTAGGTTTAATTGAAATTCGATTTGGAGCGATTAAATTAAATTAATTAATAATACTTAGCTTAGTTTAGATCAATTACTTAAATGCCACTAAGTGGGCGTATGCAAGACCACTTCTACACCTTATTACATGTTTTGACACTCTTATTTTTTCCTCATTCTTGAACCAAACGTGAGGGAGAGGGAGAGGAGAGAAATTGAACTCAAACCAAGAAAATTGCTTGAGATCTAGAGGAAATTAAAGAAGACTTGGAGGATTAAGCCACCACACTTGAGAATTCAAGACTTAAGGTAGGAATCCACCCTTTTAATTGTGAAATAGGTGAATTCATGAGGGTTTTGGGCTAGAATTTAAGGAAGCTAAGTCAATTCATGCATGCATGTCCATATCATGGAGTTTGAAGTTGTTTCCATGAGAATTCTCACATGCATGTTCATTTCTTCACAAATTGAGCATGATTTCAAAGGATTCTTTTATGCATGTGTTCATCTTACTTATATTTTGGGAATTCATCATGTTTTCTATCAATTTGCCAAATTTGATCATGTTTTGAAGTGAGTGAGTACAGGAGAATTCTTGCATGTTATGTTCTTGAACATTCATAAAGTTTAAGTTGAAATTTTGCACAATTGGCATGCCCTTGGGCCATGATTTCATGAAATGATTTTCAAGTCATGATGTTTTGTGAGTTCCTAAATGTTTTCCAGAATTTTGGCCCAAAATATTGAGTTTTGAAGTGTTTGGTTTGGGTTTGAAGCTTGGAGATCAAATCTGGAAATTCTAGATTTTGCATTCACGCTCGAGCGTAGGAGTTCACGCTCAAGCAAGCACTCTGAGTGCGTGCACTTCCGCTTGAGTGACTGGAAGCTCGCTCGAGCGTGAAATGCTTGTATCTAGAAGTTTATATGTTTTGCAGCATGCTCGAGCGACAGAAGTCACACTCGAGCGAAGGTCTGAGACTCACGCTCGAGCGTGGATCGAGCGTCCGTCGAGCGTGAAAAGCAAGCAACCAATACTTTTCCAAAGTTTATAGTTAGCTCGAGCGAGGGAAGCCACGCTCAAGCGTGGACCCTATTTTCAGCAAGTTTTGAAAAGTGTTTCAAGTGCATTTTTACATCCTCATTCCATCCCAGGCATTCCTAGGCCATGATAAGACACCATAATGAGGTTAAAGGCTAGAATCACACTAAGAGCAAAAGAAATAAGTTGTGTTCAACTTGAGCGCGTGTATTCAACGTATGAATCTATCCTGTTATGTAGGTCACGCGCCTCAAGATAAATGAATTACCCCTCTACTCGTCTATCTGGAGCCACCGGTTATCTGTGAGTAATAACTCTGTAAAGTTATGTTTAACTTTAATTATTTTCTGATGATATAAAATGATCAGTTTTCTGAAATGCTATGTTTTGTATGAATGAATGATTGTCCAATTTTCTTTGAACGTAATTGTGGTATCCATAGCAGAGGCCCTCGCCCAGGGGACATAATACTATGGCTTATGGTCATGAGGCCCTAGCCCGAGGGATGATACCGTGGCCCAGGCCCCCACCCGGGGGAAAGAATACCGTGGCATAGGCCCTCGCCCGAGGGAAACAATACTGTGGCCGATGTATGAGATATGTCACCCAGTACCGAAGGTTCCAATGTGGAACTTGATATGCTTGGCCAAAGAGATATATTTGTGCTAATGAATGTACCACACATGATTTGGACATGAATAAGACTATGACTCTATTTCTGCTACCTGTATATGATTCTGATTTGTTATGAGATTTGAAATTTGTTTTGGATATCATTCATTAAAATCTTTACTTTGTTATTATTCACTGGGCTCTAGCTCACTGTATTATTTATGTATGTAGGTGAGCAGGCACGTAACCAGGCCCAGAGTTGACGGCCTATGTTTCAATTTTTGTCAGCCAACCTTTGTGCCTCTCGAGGAGGTTTCGAATGAATTCATCCTCGCTATGACGACCCAGAATTGATAATCGTGATTTTAATAAATTAATTATGTGCTAATTCTAATTGAACTAAGTGCCTAGTAAATTAAATTGTACATATCTGTCCAAATTAGAAAATTACATGTTAAGGTCACAATCTTGGAACTGAAATTGACAATTATATTGGGTGCACAAATTGAAATCGAGTACATGGATGGGCTCATGGGAATTTTTAGAGCCATTTAAGAAGTTTAATTGAAAATTGATTCAATTTACTGAAATTGTCTGTGATTGAATTGAGCCTTAATTGGACCTATTAATTATATTCCTACATGCTAGTTATGTGATTAAGTATTATAGATTGTTATGAGATTTATTGATTTGTATTGTTTGGACAGATAGGTTAGAATGAAAATTAAACCTGTCTGATTCGCTAATTTTAACAAGTTAAAATTAAACCATGGAATATGAAGTTAGAGCCTAATTCACATTAGTATAATTTAAATTAGTGTAATTGAGATTTCAACATGATGAGGGTTAGTTTAAGTTGAGTGAAATTAATTTACATTAATTATGTGATCAATCTAAGTTAAAGTGTAGAATAAAATAAAAGAAATAATAAAAATTCCCACTCATCAGTTTGATTTAAGAGAATGACTAGTGGGTCTTGTTAAGTCTTCACTTCACTTACACGTAGAGAGAGAGAGAGAGAGAGAGAGACTTGGAGAGTGAGAGTTCAACATAGATAAGCAGTAGAAGAATTAGAAAAGTAAGAGAAACGAGAGAAGAACTAGCACTTGCAGACCAATCTTCCATGAATTGTTCATTTTAGGTAAGTATTCTCCGCATATTCCATGAAATTGACATACTTACTTGGAATCCTTTAGGTTTGAGTTGTAATTGGATGAATTTCAAGATTAATTAAAGGATTTATTCTTACATCTAAAAGCTTTGAACATGCATGTCTTAATTTGGAAGAATTGAATGAATTAGCTCCTACATCTTACATGCAAGCTAATTTAGAAAAGAATTGAAGGAGATTGGACCTAAATTCAACATGCATGGCATGAATTCATGATATCTTTGTTTATATATACATTTTCTTGCATGAACTGCATGAATTCTTTAAGCTTTAAAGAGCTTTCATCATAAAGTTTAGACCACATGGTTCATAGTTTATAATAGTTTTGGAGTCTTTGATTAACCAATGGAAAGAATTAATTCTAGTTTTGAGCATGCATGATTTTATTGTGTTCATACTCATTTCTTCTTGCATGGGTTTTCAATTTGCAAGGAAATTCCATGAGATGTAAAGTTTTAAAGTTCAAATATGCATATCTATGTCTATACATTTTATTTCAAAAGTTTATTTGATTTTTTATTGGAAACACTTGTGTTTGAGGATGGAAGTTTGAGTTTAAAAGTTTACACTTACATGTTTTATGTAACTATATACCCATGTAAGGATTTGATTTCTTTCCTAGCAATTTGGTTATTGTTTCTAAGTTTTACCTTGGTTGTCATGGACAAGGTTCAAATCCAACATGTTTCTATGAGTTTTTGGGAATGAATTGCATGAAAATAAACTTGTTTTGGCAAGGAAACACACTGCTCAAACAGAGCAGTTTTTCGGACTGTTTCTACAACAGCCCGCCCGTGCGACCTGGAGCCCCACACGTGCGGCCCATTTTGGTAAGACCTAGCTTGTTTTTCGCTTCTCTCTTTCACCTCCCAAGCCTCCGATTGCATGGTTTTAAAATATTTTCATAATCATTTGCATCTCACGAGTGCATTAGAATGAATAAATAAAACATTAGAACCGCGCGAATAAAGACGAATGGTAATTGAATAAGTAAATAATCAAATCAATGGTATTGGCTAAGGATTGAATGTAATTGTATTGTTGTGCTTGAATTTATTTGTCTAGGTCAGACGCCGAATAAATAGTACGTGTACCAAGGAGCCCACTGTGAGTAACAACATTGTAAAGATATGTTCAATCGTATTTATTTTCATATTGATAAATCATATTGCTTCCTGAAATGATACTTTTTATCGATTAAATGATGATCCTATTTTGAATTGTATTCGTGACATCCATAGCGTATTGTGATTGTTATTGTTATTGATATCGTTATTGTTACAGAGATCTCTGTCAGTTCCAAATCTTGGAACTATTGTTATCTGTGAGGTTCCGAACCATTACATGTCAGGGCTTATTGGGTGTTTCAAATTCACCCTTTTGACATTATGTTTATGTTTATGAGATAAAAATGTTTATCGGGTTTTGTTAACTATTTTCGATAATGGGATTTAATTCCTAAATTGTGTTTTGTCTTGCATTTGTATTTGGGGTATAAGTGGTTATGAATATGGCTATGTGCATAAAAGTTTATTTCCATACAGGTCCTCACAGCTCATTGGACGATGTATATTATTATTGATTGGCTTCTGCGAGCCCCTTCATATTGTATTATTGTTAAACAGGCCTTCAGTAATCACGGATTACTGGCCGGTTACGACACTAAACCTATAGGGGCGGGGTTGGGTCTTGACACTCGCTAATTCTTAGAGCCGTCAGGGAGTCCACCCTCAATGGCTGTAGTTTGTTTGTCACAAATCTAGCCACGAACATCTCAGCTAGGCCTACCTAGCTTTTCACAGTTCCTTTCGGCAAACTAGTCTGATGCAATTTCCCCAAAGGATAAGGGGAACACTTTGCAGAGCAACGGCTCGTTCCTAGTGTACAGTGCCATTGAGTTTAGGTACAAGCCGACGTGAAAGTTAGGGTCAGACTTCCCGTCGTATATCTGGAATCTCGGCGCGTGGAACCTCTTCGGGGCCTCAAACTTGTCAAATTCTGCCGAGAACAGCATTCTCGGCTTGACCGATGAGGTTACCTCGGCATCTTGTCGTTTCCTCTAGAGGTAATCCCTCAGATCCTCCTTGGTCCGTCCAGGAGCTCGGCTATCAACGGATTTTAGCCTCTTCGGTGCGCTACTCCCGGTGTCGTTATGAGTCATTTTGGACCTCTCTCCATTAGTTACATCGAAACAAAGTTCCTTCCCTTGAACATGCCGATGTTCTTTGGGGTCAGCTTCCTTAGTACGATGCGTCCTCCGAAAATCTCCCTTTATTGACTCTCCTCGCCCAACCTCCCTTAAAGGCCGGTGAGAGTGTTCATTGGTCCTAGTGTGCTGGGGGACTGTAGGGATTGTTTTCTGTCCTCCTTTCTGGGCATTGTTCTTGGCCGCTAGAATCGGCGTATCTTGTAACAGAAACGGTGGCTGCATGACGTTGTTCTGCATCATGAAATTGACGACTGATTGCAGGTCTGCCAATTTGTTCGTCATTCCCTTCATCTCGCTGTCCCTTCACAGGCATCTATCTTTCCATACCTGGAGGTCGTCCTCGTTATAATACCCGTCTCGGTCTGACTTCTTTGGTACGTCGCCCTCCTTGCCGACGTCTTTCTCTCCGGGATTTTGATCCCGAGTTTCTTCGTTGCAGTTATCCTCCTCCACGTTAGGGTCAATGTGCTTACCACTCCCAGTAGGGATGTCGTCCCCAACCTTTTCTTTCTGTCCGTTGTTGGCCATCTATTCTCTTTTCTTTCCCACAAACGGTGCCAAAATTGTGTGTGTTATTTTCTGACCACACTACCAAACAGGTACTCAGCTGGAGAACACCGGCAGAATAGATTGCGCCCGAACAACCTGTCACAGAAAGAAAAGACTTCGGCGGTGGTTCTTCTACCCGGGGGCACTCCGACGATCAAGTCAATACTCAGTTTATCTCTCAAAGATAATAATTAGTGCTTAACTCACTAGCCAAAATACAAAAAGCGTACCTTAGACTCATAAGGGTGCCTTACTTTTATAGCCAACACTGACCTGATCCCTGTAGAAGCCTAGCTTTAATGAACTCCGACTCAATGCTTATCCCAGACTCTTCAATAAATAAAGATAAACTCCTCAAGAGTTTTATCCTTATCCAGTCTAAGGTCCTCTCCCATTCTAGGACTCTTGTCCCTTATCCGCTCATTTCGGATTTCGGTATCTCCGCAGATAACCTCGACCTAATCGAGATTACCTCGGCGTCAAGTCAAAGACACGTGGCACCATGGCTGGCACTTCAGTGCCACCTTGGCCACGTGTTGCTATCCAAAAAATATGTTCCCACATATATATATATATATTTTGTTACATCATTATGAGTAAAATTATAAATGTTTTTTGAAAATTTCAAATATTTTTTAATAAAAATAATATAATAATTACATTTTTATAACATAATTTTTTTTTTCAAAACTTCGCAAACGTATATTTCCCCTATAATGTATGAGTTGTGATCAATATATTAATTTAACAGGTTATACTAGAAAAAATCACAATGTTTGACATTTATAATAAAATAAATTGTATAATTTTAATTTTATCAATTTAAATTTTAAACTTTTGTTTTGTTTTTAATCTGAATTATTTATAAATTTTAGTTTAGTAAAATCAATGAAAAAATCAGTATTTTAATCATTATGCTCAGTGAAATAAATAAAATATTATTTTTCCATTAATTTTAATTAACAAAAATAGGTGAATGGTTTAGATTGAAAATAAATCAAAAGATTGAGATTTAAATTGACAAAATTAAAATTTTATGATTTATTTTATTAAAAGGCTTAAATCCCTTCTTCTTCTTCTTTTTTTTTTTTTTTTTTTTTTTTTTTTTTGGGTGTAACTATCCCTAAATTTAAATAAGGTCTTACTAATAAGTGTTCCTAGGGTACAAATAAAAGTGACTAAGTGAAGTTGCAGAGATATTACTTGCAGCAGTCAAGTTGCTGAGGCACTTTGTCTCAGTGCCGCCATTCACAGTATTGTCAATTCCGCCGCCATTTAAAGTTGCTGAGGGAAAGAAAAAGTTGGAGCAACTAAGTTGTAGAGGCAACATTTGCAGCAGCCAAGTTGCTGAAGTTTTTTGTCGGCATCGCCATCCTTAATATTCTCGGGACTGCCATTTGAACTTGCCACGAGAAATAGCCACTACAACAACTATAGTCGCCACAACTAACTTGCGGAGGGAACACGCCACTAAGGGAATAGCAACCTTTGGGAGAAGCTTCCTCTCTACAAGTAGAGGCCAATGCTTGGCGCTGATAGTAGGTCCCAAGGCATTACTAGCCTAGGGCTGATAGCAGACCCATAAAGTCATTTTTAGCTCGTCACTGATAGCAAGCCCCGAAGGTTTACTAGTTGTGTAACGATCCTAATTTTCCGTAGGCCATTATTTATTTATTTATTATTATTTTATTTTATGTTTGGCTTTATTAATTAGGTGGATATATGAGAATTTAATGTGGTATTTAATTAATTTAATGTGATATTTAATTATATATAATTAATTTAAATGTCTATATATATATATATATATATAAGGTGTTTTAAATATTTATATATATGTATGTGATAAGTGTAAAATATAATATAATAGCCAATTAGATTTTAATATAAGTAGACTTAGTATAATATGCTTGACCTAGTTTGAATCACAAAGTGAAGTTCTCCAAGAAAAGCAGTAGTCGTGAGAAAGGATGGAGGTGAGAGAGAGGGAGAGAGAGAGAGAGACTAATCAAGATATAGAGTCGAGAAAGAGAAACTGTGGGGGAGAAAGAAAAAAAAAAGGCGAAGAAAAAAAAAGATTAAGGTTTTATTTTGGTGGTTCTATTAATTCTCTTAAGTGATTCTTTGATCTTCAAAAAATATTTTGAGTACAAAATTAACTTCTTTTGATTTATGTTTAATTCGTTGTTCTTATTTATTTATTTATTTTTATTTATTTGATGTTAGTTTGATTTTATTTTTACATAAAGATGATAGATTGATTTTAATTATTTTGATTAGTTGTGTATGTAAAGTTTAGGATTTTTTAGATGATTGATTGATTTTAATTATTTTGATTAGTTGTGTATATAAGGTTTAGGGTTTTTAGATGATTGATTGATTTTAATTATTTTGATTAGTTGTATATACAAGGCTTGGGGTTTTTATATGGATTTATTTTATGATTGTAATCACACTTATGGTTATATGAAATTAAAATAAATTAGGAACTCATAGATAAATTCCTTACACTCCACCATGACTCCATGGATTGTTGTTTTATTTGAGTGTTGATAAGAAAGAGTGTATAAAAAAAAGTGAGGATTATGAGATTTATTTGAATGCCTTAGGCTTGGCATTGTTATGTTTATTCTCATGAGTGAGATGTTGTGTATATACATATTGTTGCCTCGTTCTCATGAGTAGACGAGTACTTTGATTTACGCGCGTACGTATATGCTAATCATTCGGGGAGTGTAGGTCAAACTCGGGATGACATCCCGTGCAAGTTTGGCTTCGGAGCGGTGTTAGGTATACGGCAGGCACATGAAATATATGTGTAGGCCGGAAGTGATGGGCCGAAGTGGTGGAGTTAAGGTACAAAAAAATTAATTATGAGTTTATTAATATAGTGTGAATTGTATTGATTTGTACATGTCAAAAAAATAGTAAACGACCTCGATAAATTATGAAATTTGAGTAGAAGCATGTATACGTGATTCTAGACAACTTTTGTGTTTTAACTTTTTATTAAAAAGATTGATTAGAACTTATAATCGAATGATCTTGGTTATTATAGGTTTGATTCATTTTAGCAATGCAGATTTTAGAGGCTGTTTTAACCCATGAAACAAGCTCATTTTTATTGATCTCGCGAACACTGAAGTAAAAAATTATTCTGCACACTTTTCCTGTTTTGAATTTTTCCGAAAAAATTATCTTCGGGCAGTTTTTGTTTGTTTTCAGCTTCAGATTTTTCAATTGAATTCCGTCTAGGTTTTTCTATCAAGTTTTTCTCTCAACCTGTTCAGTTTCTATTAAATTTGTTTGCGTTATCTTTTATAAAATTTGATTATGTACAAATTTCGTTCTTTGAGTTTTGGTCAATTCAAATTATTTAAGTATGAAACGGTACATTTTTATACTTCTTTAGTAAGTTACTTATGATTAAATTATACTAACTTTATTTTTTTGCAAGATGGTGGGTCTTACTAACTTTTTTATGTAGGGCTGACCCACCATATTTTTATTTCTATTTTGTTTATTTTATAATCAATTTATATTTCGTTTTGTACGGACAATAAACTAAATGCCACCGTATGTCAGGAAACTACCCATTCGTCTCAATGCTGTTGAAACTACTTGTCTTGTCCCGTAATAAGAATTAAATGTATTTTTATTTGTGTTTGGTGGACACGTAGATATTAAATCTTGTACTCATACCAGTATACCTGTATACTGACCCGTTTTGTCTCTTGGCAACTCGGGTGCGTTCTGTTTGAGCGCAGTCGAGCTTCTTTTGTAGGATTAGTTGGGGTTATGGTGGTGACGTGGAATTATTATAGTTGTTGGACTTGTCGTTTGTATTTCTTTTGTTTTCTTGAGCTTAGGGTTAATATTAGTTTATGTATTTATTATTATTTTTTTTATGACTTTAGTATTGGAATAATTTGGCATGGTTTGTAACCGTACATTATTTAAGTTATTTTGACTATTTATTATTACTTTAATATTGACGGTATTGGTTAGTTATGAAATTATGGTGGATGGTTTGGTTAGCGTTTAGTTTTTTTGTTTCACCCTTAGGATTTGAATGATGGAATATTGATTGGGGTTTAGTCCTAATTTAATATTTAATTATCCAAATTTTGGGGCGTGTCAGTTTGGTATCAGAGCTCTAGGTTACCCTAGACTTGTGAGAGTTTAGGCGATCCTCGAATTGTGGAAACATAGGTTAGTTGGTTTAGGTTGGTGGTTGAATTTATTCTAAGTATTCATGAACGAATTCTTCTTGTGTGTTTAACTTGAAGGTGATGGCTGGAAGGCATAATTTGAGAAGCGTTGAGCCCAATGGCACAGGGGAAGAAACAACTGCTAATACGGCGGCAGCGGCAGCTGCTACCGAGGCAACCAATGCAGTGCAGGTTAATGTGGGAGAGATGATGGCTCAGTTACTTCAGGCTGTTCAGAACAATAATCAAGGCCTACAGGGAGATCCATTTGCAAAGAGAAACAAAGATTTTGGTTCTTTGAGAGGTCAAAAATTCTCTAGAGATGGAGGACCCATTGCAACTGATGCTTGGGTTCAGAAATGTGAGATGGTGTTTGGTCGTATGCAACTCACCAAGGTCCAAAAATAGGAGTTGGCAACACATCAGCTTGAGGGAGCAACCCTATTTTGGTGGAACTTGTGGAAGGAGGGTCTAGATTTAACAACTTTGACTTGGGAAGATTTCAAGACTCGTTTTGACCAGAAGTTTGTTCCTGCTGCTATTCGGTCTCAACTGAATGATGAATTTTCAAAGTTGACTCAAGAGGGTAGAACAGTGATCGAGTATGTCACCAAGTTTAATGAGTTGTCTCGTTATGCCCCTTACTTGGTCGACACGTAGGAGAAGAAGAATGAGAAGTTTATTAAGGGATTGAATCATTACCTATCTAAGTCCCTTATTCCTTTTGATGTTGAACCGTTTGACAAAGTTCTTGACTTGGCACTGAAGTATGAGGAAAATGAGAAGCAGTTTAAAGAATGGAAGGCCAAGGTCGGAGAGACTTCTAGAAGGAGTCACTTCCAACAGCGGGATGGGAATAGATACCGACCCTATGATCAAAGGCCTAGGGGTCAGCAGTTTTAGAGGCCACAGCAACAGGGTATTTAGGAAAATTTCAGACCTCAGGGTAATTTCAGACCTCAGGGTAATTTTCAGCCCCAGTGGCACTATTATCAGAGACAGGGTGGTCCACGCCCACAAGGTTATCAAGGACAGCGGCAGCCACAGTTGGATTATCATTCTCCCGTACCTCAATTAAAGGGGCCCCCACCTATCAAACCAGTAGTGCCTCAACCGATTAATAGGAAGTGTTTTGGGTGTTAACAGTTGGGGCATGTAATCAAGGATTGCCCTCAGAGACAGCAGGCGCTAGGGGTGGGCGCGGGTTGGTTGCGACCACGGAACCTCCAATCCGCTATTCGTCCACCAGATTGGCGGATTGGAGAAAATCAATCCTTATCCATCCGCCAATCCGGCAGATGTGGAATGAGCGGATTGGCGGTTTGGCTAATGGATGCGAATCGGTTTGGCGGTTTAAAATTTTATAAATTTTCAATATAATTCAACTTGTGCACTTCCTCAAAAAAAAAAAAAAAATATTACGGTTAATGATTTAAAAAAGTATTACAATCATTGTATGCCTCATCCAAAAAAGAAAGTTTGAAAATTTAAAATATCACAATTACTGCATGCCTCATCCACATATTACAATCATAGCATGATTCTTCCACATAAAGTATTACAATTACAATCATAGCATGATTCTTCCACATAAAATATTACAATCTGTGGTTCTTAAAATATAATAACAATTCAAACCACCAAAATCATGAACAGAGCAGTAGTAAAGATTGTATGTCTCTGTATTGTTACATTTATATATGTTTTTTAAAACAAAAACCAACCAGCATATATCATATTTTCTATTTATTATTTTTAGAGTTAAATTTAAAAATCAAAAAATATAGATAAATAATACGTTTATTGTTTTTCAATTCAAAAAATATATTCAAGTTGAAAACTTTTTTTTAACAGAATATTCAAACACTTTTTCAATTGAAAACACAAACAAAATATTTAAACAAATTGAAAACATAAAATCTTATAAATTATTAGGGTTGCTCGCGGTTTCGCGGTTTGGTTGCAGTCAAAAAAATCTCAAATCCGCCATCTGTCCGCCAAATTGGCGGATTAGAGAAAATCAATCTGCAACCGTCTGCTCGTCATCACGTATTTGCCAAAAATGCGGCGGATCGGTTCGGTTCGGTCGGTTTTGGTGGATCGGTATATCTGCTGTTCACCCCTAGCAAACACGACAAGGTCAAGCAACTCTAGCCAGGGCATTTGCAATGATGCCAGGAACTGACAAAGTGCAAGGTACTTTTAATCTCTTTCAAGAACCCATTAGAGTACTTTTTGATACTAGTGCCTCTCATTCTTTTATATCTAGACAGTTTGTAGAAAGAGAACATATTGTAACTACCTTCTTGTCTAGACCTATTCGTTTTGAGACCCCTTTAGGAGAGGCAGTTACTCTTTATGAGATGTGTAAAGATTTTGAGATTGATTTTGCGGGTAGAGTCTGGTATGCAGACCTAATTGTTTTAGGGTTTGAGGGGTTTACAATTATTTTGGGTATGGATTGGCTGGGAAAATGCTTTATGACTCTAGGTTGTGCTGGAAGGACTGTAAATATAGATATTCTTGGTATGCCACGGCTTACCCACACTTCTAGCGATGGAGAAGAGTCGGTGATAACGAGTTTTCTGTGCTCAGTAGAAATCCCTAAGCCGGATATTAGTAAGATAGATGTGGTGCGTGAGTTTGAGAATGTATTTCAGAAGATACCTGGACCTCCACCTCGATGGGTAGTAGAATTTCGCATTGACCTGGTGCCGACGACTACACCGATTTCTAAGGCGGCATACAGAATGGCACCTAAAGAGCTTGTAGAGATGAAGAAGCAACTCGAAAAGATGCTTCAGAAAGGCTTCATACGTTCAAGTAACTTCCCGTGGGGAGCACCTGCGATCTTTGTCTCCAAGAAAGATGGCACTCTCCGTATATGCATAGATTACAGCGAGCTGAACAAGGTGACTATCAAGAACAACTATCCGCTACCTAGAATTGATGACTTGTTTGATCAGTTGAAGGGAGCAGCCATGTTCTCTCAGTTTGATTTCAGAACAGGTTACCATCAGATGGGTGTATCAGAGGAAAGTATACCGCTTACTACTTTTCGGACCCGATATGGGTTGTACGAATTTCCTGTAATGCCATTTGGTCTGACCAATGCTCCTGCCTATTTCATGGACTTAATGAACAGGATTTTTCAACCATATCTAGATAAGTTTGTGATTATCTTTATAGATGATATCCTAGTGTATTCTAAAAATGAAGAGGAACACAGAGAACATTTGAAAGTTGTCTTGCAGACTTTAAGGGAGCGACAGTTATACGCTAAGTTCAGTAAGTGTCATTTTTGGGAGAAAGAAGTTTGATTTTTGGGGTATGTTGTGTCCAATCAGGGAATAGCGGTAGATCCTGAGAAAGTTGTTGCGGTCAAAGAATGGAAGCAGCCTACGAACCTTACAGAGGTGAGAAGTTTTTTAAGACTAGTCGGTTATTACAGGAGATTTATAGAGAAGTTTTCTACTATTGCAGTACCCATGACCAAGTTGACCCACAAGAATGTGAAGTTTGTATGGACAGATGATTGTGAGACAGCTTTCCAGGAGTTAAAGCAACGATTAACTACAGCTCCAGTTAAGTCCACCATTGCATGTTTGTCGCATGTTGGTTGCATATTTGGTTCATTGTGTGTTGTCACATGCTAGTTCCATTGCATTTTTTTTTCCATGTTTGCCACATTGCATTTTGCATGCTTTGGCATATTGCACATTTGCATGTTTAGTTTGCATTACATTCGGCATGCTTTGCTAACTTAGCCTCATGTTGCATACTTGAGCCATTTTACATATTTGAGTCATATTGCATACTTGCATTGCATTGTGTTTGGTTTGGGGTGTCAAGCCAAACATGAGGAATGAGATGTGTTCGTACTTAAAGTGACGAAACATGTCTCACTCCTCGGTCGCTGACGCCCTTGATCTCAACGTGATAGGGCGTGAAGCATCCATTTGTTTTGTTGCATGCATTTACATTGATTTGCAAACTTGGTACCTTTGGCCATCATGCGTCGAAATGCGTGATTGGTGGCCCGAGTACCGAAGGCCACATTTCCTTGAGATCATAGCATGATAGGGAGGGTGGCTATGCACACACTGTCTTGAAAATTCCATGCCATACACTGTCTGTCCTCTGTTGCAGCAAAACCAGTATTTTGCAGGAAGAAATGGCCGGCCGGCCACTCTTGCTGCCGACCGACCATCAAAGTCTAGCCGGTGGTCCTACTTTTGGTCGACGATAATTTTCCCATGGTCGGTGGACCTACATCCAGGCCGATGACATCCCACCACACTTAGGGAGTGATTCAGAAGGGTTCTGGAAACTTTCATAACTTTTAGAGGAACAAAGTAGTGTAAACAGAGGCAACAGTGGCATGGCAACGGGTTTCCGGGCGAGGCGAATCGGGCATGCATCATCCCATCATTTCGAGGCAGGGTTGCGGCCACCTTCCTTCTGATTTTAATTTGTTAATTAATTAGAAGTTTTGTAATATTTAATTAGCTAAGGTAGTTAGTTATTTATTTGGGTTTGTATTATTTATTCGGACCCTCCGAGCGAGGGCAATTGTGTAATAAGTGTGCGTGAGTGTGTGTATGTCTTCCAACCCCACGTCTTTCTCCCTTTTATTTAACCGCTTACAATGGTTAGTTTTAGGGCATGTTTCAATTAGCATAATTATGTTTGCATGCGTGCATCATTCATTTTGTCTTGCATGCACCGAGCTCGGCGCATCATTCAAACTACATTGTATTTCAATACACTTTACTTGAATACGTGTTTAACAGCATGTTATCAAGTGTTGCATTCATATGCCATCTTAGCTAGCCGAGCCTATTTTAGTTGCATTTTTGCATGTGTTGCATTAGGCATTGTTGACATAGCTAGGATCATGCATCGATTACTAACTAGCTTCTTTTTTGGCTTGGAGAAGCTTTGTTTTGCATTCATGCATGGATTTCTAACATAGCTTCTGTTTTGGCTCGGAGTACTCGGTAAGTGTTTATGCTTTAGCATCCTTGCATGTGTGTGAGTGATTGCCATGAAAGCATGCTTGCCATGAGGCTAACCGCTTAGTTGATTTACTGCTTGAATGCCTGTGGGTGAAGGTTGGGTTGTTTGAATTGAAATAATTCATCGAAATCCGTATTTTAGCCTACTTACGAGTAGCAAACCTCAAATCATTTCCAAACAACGGAGATGCGATGCTTTGTTCCAAATTAGGCAATCTAGTCTATACTTTTGTGTTGTGCGCGTCACCTAGTAATTCTAGGCTAATAACCGGAATAAGAACACATAATGTTTTCAAAATTTGATATCATGGTTAGTAGAGACCGATCTTTGATCGGGCAAGCGGGGGTGCTCATAGCTGACCTTTCCCAATTGTACCCAAGTTCCCGAGCCGAGTCAGCTTTAGTGATGACGAACATGGGGCCTTAGGCAACGAGTCAGGGTTTCCTAAATTCCCCCAAAATAAATATTTAGGTGGCGACTCCCTATCTGGAAAAGCAATCCATGTTTGGCACTTCTTTCTAAAAAATCGATTTTTCAAAACGATTTGCCGGATTTGGAATCTTTGATGATTCATCGGTCTTACATTGCACTCTGCAAGATTAGATACATGACCATGACTATTTGAGTCCGAACTGTAGCATGAGGCCCACGGGCGCGTCTACACCTGTACAAAAATAGGTGGTCGGCCAGCCGACCACTACTTCTGGGAAATACTCTGCTGCAACAAAGCAGAAACAGAGCAAAGTAGAGTGCTTCCGGGAGATGTTTATCCTCTCCGCCCTTTTCTATCATGAAGATGATCAAGGGAGGAGCAAATTCGATTATCAAATTATCAATCATTGCAAATTTGTTGCATTATGACTTTAGAAACGAAGGGACAAGAGCTCAATAAATGGGACAAGAGATAAACAATACCTTCTCCCTATCATGGAGTTATCTCAAGGGAGGGAGTAGACTTGCCTCATGAATCATCAAACATCACAACAATAGTATGCGATGATTCAAGACGCAATAGGTTCAATATAACGTCTGACTGAACCTAACCAAATTTTATTGTCTTTTTACCTCTTTTTTCTCCAATTTTATTAGTCTTTTTACATTACCTTTCCATTTTCCTTATCTTTTCTTCCTTTTTGTCCAAAGGTGATGGTTACATCCACGAAATCCAAAAGCAATAAAGGATAGCAAGCATGACTTGACTTGAGAAGTGAGCTTTTCAAGCCCCTTTCTATGGGAGAAATTACAAAGGAATGATCAAACTCATTTACAAGTGATAATGAATTCAGAGTAAAACCCAAAACGAGTGATAATGACTCCAAATCCAAACTTGATAATAAGCTATAATAAATTTTTCCTTTGTGATTTCCAAGGGTCTAACTAGAAAATTAGTCTCTTAGAAGTAATGCACCAGCGATAAAGAGAAGTATCAAACAAAGATCATGCTTAGCATAAGAAAGATGTAATACCCTAGTAATGAACCTTCGAAGAGATTAAACCATTTAGCATGAGAGGTCTCTTTCTTATGCCCTGAATAGTAACCTTTTGTTTGATACAAATTTTTATCAAAAGAAACAAAGAAAGGAGGGAGATTGCAGATTGCTAATGAAAAGATGGATGATTACAATGGTGTGCATATGTATATTAAAGCTATGAAAAATTAAATAAAGAACTATCAACTCAAATAGATTGGAAACTAAGGCCTATACACCAAATCCATGAGGACTTACAACAACACAAGTATAATATTCAAAGCATAAATTAAATAAACACTTAAAACAACCCCAAAATAGCACAAAACAGTGCTGAAAATCAGTTTGAAAAGATAAAAAATATGAACAAAAATGGAAGAGAACAAACATAATAAGCAAGCCTAAGGAAGAGTGGCTAACCCCTCCACTTTTTGTAACTTTAAAGCACATTTTTAAGCTTAAAAAAAAGCTCTGAAATCAGTATGAAGAGGTAAATAAAAGGGAGAGAAAAGATGGTAAAAGAACTCAAGATATAGCTCTTGAAAGAGAGAAAAAGCTCCTTAGTTAACAAACCACAAACCAAGCACTCTCAAGGAGCTGAAGTTAGATTCAAGAACCTCAGCAAAAGCTTCAAGTTTTAGCTTAGAAGGTGTATGTATAGTGTATGTATATTGCAAGAGAGGAGGGTAGTGTGTTGGACAAGTTTTTGGCTCATGGAGAATTTTTCTAACCCCAAATCCTTAGGACAGGTCTTGTATTTATAGAAAAACAGGTTCTCACATTGAAAATATCAACAAAGGGACAGCTGGTGCAAGGCATGCACATAAGGACAACTGGCTGTTGCAAAATATCTACCTGCCCTAAACATGGTCGGCCGGCCATGAAGGGGAACAGTCGGCCAATCAAAAATGGCCTATTGGCCACTTGTTGGCCAACTCTTCTCTGAGTGGTTAGGCTAGAAACAATAAGGTTTTGGTTCAAAATGGGTGCAAGGTTTAGGTTTTAAAGCTTGAAAACAAAGCCTTTTGCTGAAGAAATTGAACGATTGCATAGCGTAACATTTCATCATTGAGTATTTAGCGTAAGGCACCCTAGTTTTAAGGACGGTCAAAATAGGGTGTCTACAGCTTAGCATCTTACCATGAGGCTACATGCTTACTTGAAATACACTGTTTGAATGCTGGTGGATAAAAGTTATTTTACTTGCATTAGGGATGATGTTGATTAAATGTAGGTATGAGCTCATTACTTTCCTTTTGAGTTGTGTACACTCAAAAACCCTTTCAAAAATCACATAAAATCAAGTCATTTCCAAAGCAAGTGAAATAGTCTATACTTGTGTGTCTCATATAGTAAGTTAGCATATTAATAATCATAAAATGAGCATATAATGTTGATAAAATTCACATCATGATTAGTAGAGACAGATTTTTGATCGGGTGAGGAGGGTGCTCAATTCATGACCTTCCTTTCTCATACCTAAGTTCCTAAACCAAGACAAATTTGGTTACGACGGATAAGTGGCCTTTGGCATAAGGCACGGGTTTCCTAAATTTTTCAAAAATATTTAGATAGCTACTCTAAAATCTGGCAATGCAGTCCATTTCTGGCATCTCTGATGATTAATGAATTTTTCGGATTTGGACTCTCATTTGTTTTCTGTTTCACATTGCACTTGTGGAACCAGATTCAGAACCACGGGAGTCCAAACTGTAGGACTATCATATTTGAGGAGACTAAACCCTTCTGCGGAGCACGAAAAGCCGGCTATACTCATTTGTTTCATTCTTCACTCCTTGGGTTCTGATTCCAAGATGTCGATCTTTAGTGGGATGACTGCTTCGATACTACATGCCATGGAAAAAGGAGATTCTCCAGTAAATCTTCTCGGCGTAGTCCGATATGCCCATAGGACATTAGGCAATTCCTCCACCCACTTGCCCTTAGCAGCTTCTAGCCTTTTTTTGATTCTATCCAAGATGGTCTTGTTGGATGCCTTTGCTTGTCCATTGCTCTAGGGGAAGCTAAGAGTAAAATAATAGTTCTTGATCTTGTATTTCGCACAGAAGTTTTTGATCAACTTGCTGTTGAATTAAGTGTCATTATCTGCTACTATGGCTCTTGGGATTCCAAATCTGGTAATTATATTTTTCCAGATGAAATTCTTCACGTCCACATCTCGAATTTTGGCTAGGGGTTCAGCCTCTACCCACTTCGTGAAGTAGTAAATTGCTACTAGTAGGAATTTCCTCTGTCCAGTTGCCCAATCAAATCCATGCCCCACTGGGCAAATGGCCAAAGGCTGGACACTGGATTCAGATCTGTAGTTGGTTGGTGTATCAAAGGTGCAAAATTTTGACACTTCTCGCATTTTTTCACATAAGCTTAAGCATCTTTTTTCATATAGGGCCACCAATATCCCTGAGATATAGCCTTGTAGCATGGCTTCCACATGCTCCCTCATGGGTACAAAAAGTCCTCTACCTGGGATGGGTGCACACATCGCAGAAGGGGTCTAATGAAGGATCACTTGTGCAAATGGCCTTTTGCTGACAGACATAACTTGGCAGACTTCAATCTAATCTTATGCGTTTCCTTTCTGTCTGCTAGCAGCCTACTATCCCTGAGGAACACAACTATGGCGTCCATCCAGCTTGGACCCACCTCCACATATATTGCTTCATACTCTGTTATTAGGGGCTCTATACTTGGGCCTAACAAATAATCCACCATTATTGTCCTTGTCTTACCTAATTTCATCGCACTAGCGAGGTTTATCATCGCTGCTAACCTGTTGTAGCCGGCAGCTTTGGAAATGTGTCAACAACTTGACGACCTCCTTGACATAGGCTATCATCCTCTCATCCCAGGCTACGTACGACTTGAAATCCAAACTTGATAATAAGCTATAATGACACTTTCCTTGGTGATTTCCAAGGGTTTAACTAGAAAGTTAGTCCCTTAAAAGTAAACACACCGATGATAAAAAGAAATAAAAAATAAAAGATTGGCTTTAGTATAAGAAAGTTTTATGCCGTTGGTAATGAATCTCCGAAAAAGATTAAACCATTAAGCATGGAAAAATTTCTTTCTTATACTTGAATAACAATCTCAAAATTTCACAATTTTTTAATTGAAATAAGCAAAGAATGGAGGGAGGTCGAAGAGATGATTATGTGAAGTTGATTAATTGGTAAATACAACACAAACATAATATTAAAATAAAAATTATTAACATAAATTAAACAGCCCCTAATAGCATAATTTAAGTTAGAAAAGGTGAATAAATTCAAGCTAGTAAACAAATTTAAGGAAGGGTGGCTAACTGTAGACACCCCATTTTTGACCGTCCTCAAGACTTGGACGTTATCGTTTGAACACTCGATGATCATCCATGCTCGTGTTCGTTTTGAGTTCCTGAAGGTCTTGGCTGCGCGCCTCGCCTTGGAGCCTCTCAACTTATCTGTTTTGTGCTTGGTTGTGGACCAAGAGCTTGTGACTTTGTTTCTGAGGGAAGAGGGTTGCTTGCTGGCCATCCCTACAACCCATCGGCCAGGCCTTATGCCTATCGGCCATTCTTTCTTTCCATCGGCCCATCAATGGTGGCCGGTCGGCACCTCTGATGGCCGGTCGGCACATTTATTGGTTGGTCGGCCATACCTTTTGGCCGAGACCTTTTTATTTGCTTTTGTAGATATTTCTTTGCCAGCTGTGACAGCTGGTGAGCATAGAACTCATCCTCTATACATGTGTATGGAGGGATTGAACCAAGCCTCTAGCTTGTTCAACAAGCTTGAGACTTGGATTTCTATAAGAGGGGAGGCCCCTCTCCCTTTCCAGAGGTTCTAAAATTTTGCTTAGAGATATACATATCTCTCTCTCTCTCTATATTTGTGTGAGTTTGTGCCTTAAAGCGTGTTTTCTCTTGACTTTTGCACTACAACACCTAGTAAAGCACCATTGCTTTGTTATTGAGGTATTAGAGGACCTTGTTTGGACTTTCAAAGTTTGTTTCTTTGGCTCAGAAGTTGCTGCTTGGTTGTGGTTCTTCAAGGGTGAGTTGTTACCTCATTTTAGCCTTGTTTTGCTTTAGTACTTAGCCACCTTTGCATACTTCTTTTGACTTAACTTTCAACTGTAAAAAACTTCATTTTCAAGTGTTTGAAATGTTTGTTTAAGGCTTTGTTTGCGTTGGGGGTAGTCTCTCCCCTTTTGTGCCTTGTTTGGCTTTGTTTTGTGCTACCCTTTTAGGCCTTTGAGATCATCTTCTCTTGGCCTTTAAACCACTGAATTCTAGAGGAATTTCGGTGGTGGAAACTTGGTTTTGAGGCCCCAAATAGGAGGGGGTGGTCCCCCCCTTTTGTATCTTGTTTGCTTGTGTTGATGGCTCATCAAAGTAGCATGTTTTTCTACCTCCTTGAGGCTCCATCTTAGCATGTTTTTGTGACTTTTCTAACATGTTATGACTCTGTTTTGGGTTGGTTTGATCGCTTGTTGCATGCTTCATGTACTTGTAGTGCAATCTTCCCTATAACCTTAACATGTACCATGCTTTGGATCATCATTCTAGCATGTTTTTGGCTCCACTCCAGCAAGATTTTACTTATGTTTTACCATGCTTAAGCTCTATTTTATGTTGTTTTGGTCATGCATGCCTTGCTTTGTATAGCCATAGTGCATTCTAACTCACTAGTTTTGAGTTTCCAAGTCACTAGCATGCATTGCTTGGGCTATTTGCATGATTTAGCATAATTTGATATGTGATTTCAGTGCATGTAGTGTGATCATGCCCTCACATCTTTCACTCTTTAATTGCTTTGGAGGGTTGGTGCTTTATGCCTTAAACATGAGCCAATATGTATGCCATCTTGCCTAAGCTTTTGGGCTACCATTTCAGTGTGTTTTTGGTGTTGTTTTTCCATGATACAACTCTATTTTTGGTTGGTTAGAGCATCCCTCATTTGCTTCTTACACTTGTAGTGTAACCTTACTCATTGGCCTTGCATACTCCATGCTTCATGCCTCTAATTCTAACATGTGTTAGCTCTAGTCCATGCATGTTTTGGCATTGTTTTGACTTGCCTTGAGACTGTTTTGAGTCATCTTGGCCTTTTGGGGTTTGCTTGATATGGCTATGGTACAAATGCCTTCGCTAGCCTTAAGCTTTGAGCCTTCTTGCATGCTATATTTGTGTTGTTTAGATGGTTTGGCATCATTTAACACTTGATTTCAGAGCATATAGCATTGCCATATTCTCATGCATATCCCTCTTTCATTGTGCTTGGAAGTTGACCCTTATGCCTAGTTGATGAGCCATCACACGAGCATGTGTTCTTGACCCTTTTGTGCCTAAGTTTTGGTGTGTTGGCCACTGTTTTGGCATGATTTAAGTCTATTCATATTAAGTTTAAGTCCATTGAGCATTGTATTGCATGCCACTTTAGCATTGGTTGTTTGCATGTTGTTGCATTGCATTGCGTTTGGGTTAGACGTTAATCCAAACACGAGGAACGAGGGACTTTCGTACTCAAAGTGATGAAACGTGCCTTATTTCTTAGGTCACCGACACTTTTGATCATGCATGATAAAGTGGAGGTTCATTGAGTCCTATGTGTTATTTGTGCATTCATCAATATTGTGCAAGCTTGCCTCTTTGGCCATCATGCATCGAGATGCGTGATTAATGGCTTGAGAGCCGAGCACTACACTCCTTTGAGCTTGAGACATGATAAGGAGTGTAGTTGCACACACATTTTCTTGCAAATACACTGCCATGCCCTTGTTTGTGCTCTGTTGCAGCAAAAGGAGAATTTGCAGAAAGCAGTGGCCGACCGGCCATCAAATCTGTCGACCGGCCACCAAGTCTGCCGATCGGCTATCAAAATTGGCCGATAGCCACAAAATCTGGCAGATGGCCATCCCTCTTGGCCGACCACCTCTCAGCATGTTCATAAGGTGGATCAGAAGCATCTTGGAAGTTGGCACAATTTTCTAAAGTCCAAAAGAGTGCAAACAGAGGCATCTTGAGGCATGGTAGTGGATTTTCGAGCGAAGCCGACCTGAGCATGCATGCCTCCCTCGCTCGCTCGGCCATTTTACCGCTTTACTAGCTAGCTGTAGTTAATTACATGTGTTGTAATTAATTAGCTTAGATTTGCTGATTATTCAATTCAATTTGGTTTGTAATAATTAATTAGCTAGAATAGTTAGTTAATTAGTTGGTTTGTAAATAATTAGCTTAGTGTAGCTAGTTAGTTGATTTATTCGGACCCTCTGTCGAGAGGGCGAATTTTGTAATAAGTGTGCGTGTGTGTGATGCATGTCTTCCAACCCCCTGTGGACGCGTCCTCGGGCTTTATGCTACCACAGTTCAGACTCAAGTGTCACGGTTCTGAATCTAATCCTGCAAAGTGCAATGCGAGATCGATAAATCACCAAAGAGTCCAAATCCAGCAAATCGTTTTGGAAAACTGATTTTTAAGAAAGTAGTGCCAAACATGGATTGCTTTGCTAGATACAGAGTCGCCACGTAAATATTTATTTTGGAGGAATTTAGAAAACCCTGACTCGTTGCCTAAGGCCATGTGCCGTCATCACCAAAGTTGCCTCGGCTCGGGAACTTGGGTACGATTGGGGAAGGTCAGCTATGAGCACCCCTGCTCGCCCGATCCGAAGATCGGCCTGTACTAAGCATGATATCGAGTTTTGAAAACATATGTGTTCTTATTCCGGTTAATTAGCTAATCTTACTATGTGATGCGCACAACACACAAGTATAGACTAGGTCGCCTAATTTGGAACAAAACATCGCATATTTGTTGTTTGAAAAACGGTTTGAAGTTTGCTACTCGTAAGTAGGCTAAATCACGGATTTCGATGAATTATTCCAATTCAAGCAATCCAACCTTCACCCACAGGCATTCAGGCAGTTATATCACATAAGCAATTAGCCTCATGGTAAGAATGCTTTCATGTTAACACTCACATACATGCAAGATGCTAAAGCATAAACTCTAACAGTGTACTCTGAGCCAAAACAAAGAACATGTTAGTAATCAAATGTATGATCCAAGTCCATGTTAAGATGGCTAATGCATCGCAGGCAAAATGCAACTAGAATAGGCTCGGCTAATCTAAAATGGCATATGAGATGCGACAATTCGACACATGTATTCAATTTGGAACATAAATACAATGCAGTTAGTATGATGCACTGAGCCCGGTGCATGCAATACAGATGAATGATGCAAACATGCATAGAATAAGGATGCTAATTGAAACGTGCCCTAGAACTAACCATCGTAAGCGGTTAAGTAAAAGGGAGAAAGAAGTGGAGATTGAAAGACATGCATCACACACACGCACGCTTATTACACAATTGCACCCTCTCGAGGGAGGGACCGAAAGAATAATACAAATCAAATAATTAACTAACTAGCGAGCTAACTAATTATTACACAACACTTAACTAATTAAACAAATTAATTAAGCTAAGAAAGCAGTAAAGAGGTCTCGGGAAAAGGGACGAATGCGTGCACGCTCGTCTCCGCTCGGAAATCCATCGCCATACTCATGCTGCCTCTGTTTACACTGCTCTGCACCTCTGAACACTGCGCAAGTCTCAAAGTTACTTCTGAACTACTCCCTGAGGGTTGTGGGAGGTCATCGACCAAGAGGTGAGGCCACCGGCCATGGGGAACTGGTCATTGACCATTTGTGGGGATATCGGCCAACGATACATGGTCGGCCGGCCATCTCTTCCTGTAGAATCTTGTTTTGCTGCAGCAGAGGACAGACAGAGCATGGCAATGCATTTTCAAAGCAATGTGTGCACCACCACCCTCCTCAGCATGTTTGAGACTTAAAAGAGCATGGTTCTCGACCCTCGGGCCATCAATCACGCATTTCAATGCATGATGGTCAAAGCTGTTGAGTGTGCAATTTGATATCAAACGAAATGCACACAAACACAAAAGGGGGCCATAACCTCCATCATGGTTGATCAAGAGGCAAGGGATGCAAATATGCAAGCAAAACTAATGCAACATGATCATGTTAAGGTAACAAGCATGCCAAATGCAATGCAACCTAGACAAGCATGCAAGATGCAACATGGACGTTCAAGCATGCAAGGCGAACATGTGACAACATGTGAGGATAGGAAAGCATGTAACAACATGTTAGGCAACTTAACGAGGGATACATACCAAATGTAATACCACTTAAACATGCAACAACATGTTAATAGGCCAAGTATGCAACAACATGCAAGGCAAGCATGCAACAACATGCGGGAATGGTCTTAAACCAAAATGGGCAGTTCTCAAATAAGCCCAAATCAGTGGCCAAAGTCAAGAATTGGAGGCATAAAAATGCAAGGCAATCATGCACATGTGAGTGGTCCAATACTTAGGCAACCATGCACAATCCTCAAGCACGAGCAAGATGTGATAAATATGAGAATATGACAATGCATTAAGCTCTGAAAATATGTGAGGAATGATGCCAAATCAACCAAATAAAGCAAGTAAAACATGTAAGAAGGTCCAAGGCCTAAGGCTAACCAAAGGGCTCAAACCATGGCCATACCAACCAAATCCCAAAGGGTCAAAGGGACTCAAAACAGTCCCAATGCAGGTCAACACAAGGCCAAGAACACACTTAGATGGCATCCAAATGGCCTAAGCATGGAAGCATACGCAATGACACATTCATGAGGCGTAAAACACAAACTCGTTAAGACATTAAAGGAGTGATAAGTGCAAGTATTCAAGCATGAAATATGGACTGAAATAACATTCTAAGTGATGCCAAACCACTGAAATGATCCAAATAGAGCATGCTAGCAACTTGGACACCCAAAGCTAACAAGCTAGATTGCATGGCGGCTATACAAAACAATGTAAGCATAACCAAAACAATGAAAAACAGAGCTTAAGCATGCTACAACATGACTAAAAGCTTCATGGAGTTGAGCCAAAATCATGCTAAAAACACATGTTACAACATGATGCATGTTAAGGCCAAATTATGGGATTACAAGACAAGTGTATGAAGCATACATGGCATGTCTAAACCAACTCAAAACAGAGGTGAATCATGGAAAAACAAAGCCTAATACATACTGAAATGGAGCTAAAACAAACTAAACACATATGCTACCACATAAGCCATTTATGCAAGTATTAAAGAAAACAAGGAGAGGGGATGACCCTCTCCTATTTAGGACCTTAAAACCACCTCTCCACCACTGAAAATACTCTGGATTTCAATGGTAGAGAGGTCATGCAAAGACCAAACCAATGGCCAAAAGGTATGGCCTAAAACAAGGCCTAACAAGGCTTTGGAGGGGGAGACAACCCCAAACCTCAAAGTGACCTTAAACAAAGTTCTAAAGAACACAAAATCAGAACTTTTATCAGTTATAGTCAAAGCTTAAAATAGCATGCAAGAATGGCTAAAAGCCTAAGCAAGAAAGGGGTAACTAAAGTAAGGATGCTCACCCTTGTAGACCTTCTTTAGAAACAAAGCTCCAGCACCTTTCTTTGGTCAAAACCAGTCCAAGAACCCTAACAACAACCTTTTAAGGCTTCAACAACCCAAGGATGGTGTAATGCTAGGTGTTCTAGTGCAAAAGTAAGACAAAACTCACTTTAGGTCACAAAACAAGACCAAACTAAAATAGATACAACACTATATCTATCCTCTCAAGAACCAATTTTCTGAATCTTGGAGGAGGGAGGAGGGGCTCCCTCTTTATATAGGCTCAAATTCTAAGGCTTCCAAGAGAAGCCAAGCAAGAAGCAAATCCCTCCATACACGTGTATGGAGGGGGGGGAATAATGGGTGCCAGTTGTGCCAGCTGGCATAAAATATCTGCATAAAGTAGATGAACAGGGTTCGGCCAGCAAAAATGGCCGGTCGACCAAATATAGTGCCAACCGGCCAACACTCTTGGCCGGTGGCAAGAAAAAGGGGCCGATGGCCTCATGCCATGGCCGGTGGGTTGAGGGGATGGCAAACAAGCCACCCACTTCCCTTAGAAGCAAAAACACAAGTGTTTGGTCCATGACCAAGCACAAAACAGATAAGTTGAGAGATCTTGAGGCAAGGCGCGTAGCCGAGACCTCCAAAAACTCAAAACGAACACGAGCATGGATGATCATCGAGTGTTCAAACGATGACGTCCAAGTCTTGAGGACGGTCAAAAATGGGATGTCTACACCCCCATTTCTTTCTCCTTTTTACTTAACCGCTTTTGATGGTTAGTCTTAGGGCATATTTCAATTACCATCCTTATGCTTCGCATGCTTGCATCATTCATCTGTTTTGTATGCATCGGGCTCGGCGCATCATACAAACTGCATTGAATTTCAATACCAACTTGAATACATGTTATCAAGTAGCATTCATATGCCATCTTAGATAGTCGAGCCTATTTTAGTTACATTTTTGCATGTGTTGCATTAGGCATTGTTAACATAGCTAGGATCATGCATTGATTACTAACTAGCTTCTTTTTTGGCTCGGAGTACACTGTAAGTGTTTATGCTTTAGCATCCTTGCATGTGTGTAAGTGACTGCCATGACAACATACTTGCCATGAGGCTGTCTGCTTAAGTGTTTAACTGTCTGAATGCCTGTGGATGAAGGCTTCATTGCTTGAATTGGAACAATTCATCAAAATGTGCGTTTTAAGCCCACTTGAGAGTGGCAAATCAGGTTTTCTAAGCCCACTTGAGGGTGGCAAATCCGCGACTTAGCCTACTTATGAGTAGCACCTTCAAACCATTTTCAAACAAACAAACATGAGATGTTTTGTTCCAACTTGAGCGATCTAGTCTATACTTGTATGCTCTGCGCATCACATAGTAATTCTAGATTAATAATCGGAATACGAACGCATGTGTTTTAAAAAATAACATATCATGTTAGTAGAGGGCGATCTTTGATCGGGCGAGCGGGGGTGCTCATTTCAGGACCTTCCCTTTTCGTACCCAAGTTCCCTAGCCGAGGCAACTTTGGTGATGATGGGCACGTGGCCTTAGGCACGAGTCAGGGTTTCCTAAATTTTCCAAAAACAAAATATTTAGATGGCGACTCTGAAATCTGGCAAAGCAGTCCATGTTCGGCGTTTTTGATTAAAATCGATTTTCCAAAATGATTTGCTGGATTTGGACTCTTTGGTGATTTATCAGTCTTACATTGTACTTTGTGAGATTAGATTCAGAACCGTGACAGGAGTCCGAACTGTAGTAGCTAGAACTACAATTCGCGCCCTCGCGCGCGGAGCGGTGTTTGGGGCGGTCTACAGTTTCTGGCGACTCTGCTGGGGATTTAGAGAACTTGACTCGAACTCATGATATGTTATTTTGTCTACATTTATGTGTTTCTTTGCATTGCATATGCATTGGTGCGCCTAGGACACCGTGTTTGCCGTCTGTTATTCCTGAACGATTTGCCAGAGGCTTGCTTGGAAAAGCTCGCCATAAGGCTGACCGGTTGCGGGCTCTGCCACGATGGGAACATAAACCTCAGTTTTTACCGGGGCACCCTTTTTGACCATTCGACCTAGTGCATATCGGAATCCATAGTGACCATTCCAAACTAGGACAGGTTGCTTACCCGATTGTAGGTTGTTTGAAACCACTGTGTGCATAGTGAAACCCTAGTTCCTGAAAAGATAGGACAGGGAAACCCTACCCCTTCATAGGGGTGTTTTGGCTCTTACTTGCTTGATATGTGCTGTTAGAGTGGGTCTCTACAGGTTGTGTGTATCAGTTTGCAAGTTTGGGTATCAGGCCTGCGAGCATCAGTATTTGAAGAAATCAGTTTTACCTGAGGGTATCAGATTTGAGGCAGTGATTTGGGAACAATGATCAGTGTTGAGAACAGTGTGTTCAGCTTACAAATGCCAACTGTGTGTTGTCTTTATTTTAAGTCGAAATGCTGTCCGTTTTTCTGCTTATTATTTCCTTATTATGCTTTATTTATGTTTTTGCAGGGTATCATTGCTTTCGACCAGGAAGATATTCCCCAAGCACTCTGGGTTAGAGATTGAAGACTTCATCGATCTGAGGATCTAGTTGACGGACAAGCAGTGTTCTTTTCATTACCCCCGGTTACTAGATGGAGGTCAGTTAGGCACAGTTCATCAGTACAGCGGTTACCAGATCAGTGGTCCTTATCCACCCCACCAGTGAGTAGTCGGGCTGAGGTTTCCGTTTCTACCGCGGAGGCAGATATACCTGTTGTTCAGTTAGATCACCACCTTATGGCAAGTATGGAGGACATGATGCGTCAGCTCCAAGAGACTATGCAAGCCATGCAGCGGGATGCTGCCTGCCAGCAGAGTTTGCCGTGCGACAAGCAGAGGTTGTGTCTCAACAGACAGAGCTGATTACCAGACTTCAGCAACAACAACAACAACCACAGCAAGCCAGGGCATCTACTTCGCACCCACCTCCGCTCCCACCTAGGGTTCCAACACTCGGGGAGACTGCAAACGTCCAGGAAAATACAGACTTCCCAACAGGGCCAGTTCCACCCCCAATCCTAAGTCTTACGAGCGGTCAAAACTGGGGTGTCCACACCCACTAATAGGCATGACTGGCCAACAGATAGGTCGGTCGGCCAATTGTTTGTATGATTGACTGATCGATCTGTTTCGGGGGCAAAATCGGGTTTTTACACCCGTGGCTCATTTAAACACGGTTTAAGCGCTAGTTTCTCACACCTTTACATCCAAAAACTCTTTCTCTCTCTCTATAGGCTCTCTTTCTCTCTCAGGATTTTCACTCTACTTGTGTTACCCAACGATCCACATAATCTTTTCTCGCGAAACCCTTTCGGCTCTCTATATTTTGAACTGATTAGATTTTGATTTGGTTGAGTTTTTTTGCTTTCTCATTGTTTTTGGGCTCATTCTCACGTGTTTTCTTGGTATTTTTGCACTTACCCTCGAGTTTTCACTTTTTCTCTCACCACCCACACTACAACAAATCGCACCTTTGGTGACCACTTTTGGCGACTAAACGATTTTTAGTAGCCGAAAGTAAATTTTTTGGCGACTAAAAATTAAGTTTGTCGGCTTTGGTTCAAGATATAGCTACTAAAATATTTTAGTCGATAAATTTTACTTATTGGCGACTAAATTTAAATTTAGTCGGTAAAAACTTCACTTTCAGCGACTAAAAGAAGATATTGGTCGCCGTTAGTCCACATTTTAGGCCCCAAAAAAATCAAATTAATCGGCAATATTGTTTTGGCCAACTAAAATTAAAATTAGTCGCCAAATAGGACTTTTGGAGACTAAGATTTTCATCGTTGTTCAGTCACCGTTTGGCTACAAAAGGATTTAGTTGGCATATATATTCCTTTGCCGACAAATAGAAAAATTAGTCGCTAAAGTTGAATTTTCAACGCGGTAATTCATTTATTTCCGCACGTGCCCCTCTCTCTGTTATACAACACAACTTCACACTTTCTATCACACACACATACCGTCATTCACCAAACCTCACAAAAAGCATCCCCTTCACCGTAGCCTATCGTATGGAGAACATTACGACGGCCACCACCACCGGCTCAAATCACCACCGTCACAAATCACCATCGTCATAGGCGCACATCACAGGTTCTCTCTCGGAGGACATTGCGATGACCACTGCCACCGGCACAAATCACCACCATCACAAATCACCACTGTCATAGCTGCACATCGCAGGTTCTCTCTCTCTCTCTGTGTGCGCGCTCTCGCTTTCACTCACGGTCTGTCTGTGCGTGTCTCTCTTTGTTACTCGAGCTCTCTCACACAGTCTCTCTCTCTCTCTTTCTCTCTCTCTCTCTCTGTCTCTCCTTTACTCTGCTTCCCCCTCTTCTGACATTGTTGGTTTAGGGTTTATTCAAGCTTGAATGCATGTGCCTGTAATTTATTAAAAATTTCAAAGATGATGTTTAATATATGTGTGTGTATATATAATGCTTTGTACACATATTGCAGGCATCTCTCTCTCTCTCTCTCTCTCTCTCTCTCTCTTTCTCTTTCTCGCTCGAGCTCTCTCACTCACAGTCTCTCTCTGTCTGTCTCTCTCTCGCCCTTTGCTCTGTTTCCTCCTTTTCTCACATTGTTTCTTTAGGGTTTATTCAAAATTTTATGTATGTGGCTGTAATTTATGAAAAATTTCAAAGATGATGTGTAATATATGCAGGTGAATGTGTGTATATATAATGCTTTGTGTGTATATATGCAGATGATATATCCAAATGTATTAATACATGGATTCAATGAAATTCCAAGTTGACCATAGTAGTGCAGTAGTAAAGTAGCCAACTTTTGTGAATCCAGTGTTTCAGTTTAAGTGATTTTGTGTAGTTTTGGGCATTGAGAAATTGTTAGATTTAATTATTTAGGTTTGATTTGGTTATAAATTTTTAAAATGCAAACAAATATTATACTTTTTATTTGGGCTATGAGAATTCTGTTATGTTAAAGATCCAGATCTGCCTGCAATTTATTAGTCCATTGATCTATAAGCATTCATGAAAGTTATCGAGGTAATTGGCTTCTAATAAGACTTCAATGGATGTTAAACAAAGCCCTGTTAATTTGTTCATGATCAACAATGGCAATTTCTCAATAAGCCTTTAACCATGGTATGAATTGCAGTAATATCCAATAGATTGTTCATATTAATGACTGAAGAAAACTACTGTCGTGGATTGGATGTGGATTCAATTAAACCTTAAAGTTGTATCAGTTTATGCATCCCAAAATATGCAATTTGAGTAATTTTCAGCATACCTATGTGGTTTAGTAGGGATCAGATCTTTTGTCTCCAAACATTTTTGTCCCTCTGTCTTAATACACTTTTAGCTATTGGAATATGTATCAAAGAATTTGTAACTCGAATTTTCACATGATCCGAGGAATTGGAGTAATTAAGACTGTGTGGTTGAGTAAGTATCAAATCTTCTGTTTGCAAACTCTTTTGTCCATCTGTCTTAATGCACTCTTAACTATTGGATGATGTATTAAAGATTTTGTAACTCTAGATTTTTACATGATCTTAGGAGTGAAAGTACATTAAGATGGGTAGACAGAGATTTAGAAATAGAAAATCTTTAGTTTGTGCAATGACATGTTATTTGTCTACTTCAGATGCCCATTACTTATTATTGAAATCATGAGTTCAAATCTCCTCAAATTGACGCATGTTGTCACAAATATACAGTGTTTGTTAGCCTTTGGTTAATACGATACTATTAATAGTCATGTCCGGTAATCTTTGCTTCACTTGTAGGGTTCAAAAGATGGACAAGAGTTAGATGATGATAAAAGATAGGTTGAAAAGTAAGGAGTAGCAACAAGGTGTTAAGTCATTTATTGACTTTGCTATGAAGGATTTCGGCCCACACGATGACATTTGTTGTCTGTGTGTCGATTGCTTGAATGACACAAAACATAGTCGACAAGTTGTATGGATGCACTTGATTCAAAGAGGAATCGTGTGTTCTGATAGAACTTGGGTGCACCACAAGGAACATGTTCCATTGTGTCATGATTAGCCTAGTGTGTCAAACGATGATGGTGAAAGAGATGGAGCTGCAAAGTTTGACATTGACGATAATTTGGGTGAATTCCCTATTATGTTGGAAGAGATTTACATGAATGGCCTCATGCATGATCATATCAACGAAAAACCTAATAGCTCAGAGAGAGAAAATTTAGTGAATTTCATTAGGTTGTTTGATGATGCTCGATGCAAAGTGTACCCGGAGTGTGAAAAGTTCTCCGTGTTGTCCTTCGTTATTAAGATGCTTCATATTATGGTGTACAATAAATGGAGCAACAAATCTTTCAATATGGTTATGTAAGTTTTCAAAGACATTCTCCCAAAGTGTGATAAAACTGTTCCATGGACCCTTTATGAAGTAAAAAATTTCTTACGTGAATTGGGTTTGGGATACGAGGCCATTCATGTATGTAAGAATGATTATATTTTGTTTTGGAAGGACAACGCAAAAATGGAGAATTGCTCTACATGTAAGGAGTCTAGATGCAAGTTCAACAATGAGAGTGTTAAAAAGATTCCTCACAAAATATTGAGGTACTTTCCTTTGACACTAAGGTTGAAGAGATTGTACGTATCGAAAAAAATCGCCGCAGATATGAGATGGCACAAAGAGAAGCGTGTAGGTATCCAGTCGATGGTCAGGCATGGAAGGACTTTGATATGCAACATCCTAATTTTTTTGTGGAACCCCGTAATGTAAGGTTAGGGCTTGCCATAGATGGTTTCAATCCGTTTGGAAATATGAGCACATCGTACATCATGTGGCCCGTACTCTTAATGCCTTACAATCTTCCCTCGTGGAAGTGTATGAAAGAGCCATTTTTGATGATGTCAATGCTTATTCCCGATCCATCCTCCCCTGGAAGAGACATCGATGTTTACTTACAACCATTAATGGAGGAGTCAATGAGTTTGTGGGAGCATGGTGTGCAAACATATGATACCTCAAACGGTCAAATATTTAAAATGCATGCAATAGTCATATGGAGCATCAATGACTTCCCCACATATGGAACGATGTCTGGTTGGACTACAAAAGGTTACTTGGCTTGCCCTAATTGTAACATGGATGCATCATCTTAGCGTCTGCGAAGTAAGATAGGGTATATGGGTGCCCGCTGCCACTTGCCTGCGAACCATATTTGGCAAAGAAGTAAGCTCTTCAATGGTCAAAATGAGCATCGGTCCAAACTTGTGGAGTTATCGGGAGAACAAATACTGCAGTAAATTGATTCGGGGACATACAAGCCGTATGACAAGCATCCAAACAACCGAAAAAGACAATGGAATGAAAATCCACCTTCAAATTGGACAAAAAGAAGCATTATGTTTGACCTATCCTATTGGAAAACGTTGTAGCTTCGACACAACCTTAATGTCATGCACACAGAGAAGAATATATGTAACAATCTGGTTGGGACACTACTGAGCATTGATGGCAAGAACAAGGACATGGATAAAGCACGCTTGGATCTAGAAGACATGCGAATACAAAAGGAGTTACACTTGAAGAGGAGTTCCAATGGCTCATTCGAGAAGCCTCTGATATCGTACACATTGTCCTCGATAAAGAGACAAGGTTTTTGTGATTTCTTGAAATCGATTAAGTACCATGATGGCTATGTAGCAAATATATCCAACTGTGTCACCGCTTACGGTGGAAAATCAGTTGGCCTCAAAACTCATGACTGTCATGTCCTTTTACAGTGACTACTTCCAATTGGGATGCGTGGATACCTTTCAAAGGAGAATGGGACCACACTTTTTGAGTTGGGAAATTTTTTCAAACAGTTGTGCTCAAAGACATTGAGGGTGACTGATTTGGAGAAAATGGAGGAACAAATCATACTTATACTTTGTAAGCTTGAGAACATTTTTCCTCCTGCGTTTTTTGATGTCATGGTCCACTTGGCAATTCATTTGCTTCACGAGGCTATGCTTGGAGGGCCTGTGCAATATTGATGGATGTATCCCATTGAGAGGTAATACCACGAGTTCCCAAACATCCCTATTTAAATATAGTAGATAATGTAAACATTAACATTCAAATCATATGGCCATGTAGGATGCTCGGACTTCTGAAAGGATTTGTTCGCAATAAAGCTTGGCCAGAAGGTTCCATTGCAGAGGTTTACATTTCAAAAGAGTGTATAACGTTTTGTTCAATGTATTTAGACGGCGTTGAAACGGTGTTTAATCGGGAAGAAAGGAACTATGATGGGGGTGACAATGGCCCAGGGTTGGCGGTTTTCACTCAAAATGTTCGTCCGTTTAGTCTGCTAACAATGGCAACTGATGTGTCTGTAGCCGACTGTGAAAGGGCTCATTGGTTTGTCCTACACAACAGCTTAGAAGTGAAAGAATATCTAGAGTACGACTTGAACCTATGACATACTATATGTGACCTATATGCTTTTTTTTTTAATAGTAATCATTCTTCAAATTACTTATGAATTACATTGTCCTATGCACGGAACACAAGATGTTGTTGCAACAACAACATGGAAGTGCATGCGACATTGCCAAGATACAATGCAAAGAATTTCCTAAATGGTTCAAAGATCGCGTATGCTAAAATTCCTTCTAGTGTAGTTTACACATGAAGTTAAGTTATGTCAAAAATAACATGACCCTTTTTTTTTATAATGTAGATGAACCAATTGCGGCACAAAAATTCACCCGAAGCAACCGATGAGATGTGGTCATTGGCAAATGGTCCTAACAGCTTAGTGAACACATATTCGGGATGTATTTGTAATGGTATCCGATTCCATGTTCGCAACCTTGACAACCGTCGTAAAACTTAAAATAGTGGATTGGTAGCTGAAGGGAACCATAAAGGCCAATTCATAAAGTTCTATGGCTACATTTGCAAAGTTTGGGAATGACATATTTGTTTAGGCATTGTGTTGTTTTGTTCCAATGTGAATGGTATAACATCGGTAGTAACAGAACTTTGCGTGTCAAACCACATTTCACTACTATTGATGTAAGAAGTCGATGGTATAAAGATGACCTGTTTGTGTTACTAAGTCAAGTTCAACAAGTTTTCTACGTGCATGATACGAAGCTAGGCACCAATTGGAGAGTAGTAGAAAAGTTTCAACATCGAAGAATTTGGGATGTGCCTGAGCTGGATGTGCCACAACCTGATGATGTGTTCCAACAAGATTAAAGCACTGATGTTGTACCAATTGAGCCTATGGATGACGATGTGGTTTTGCATCGAGATGATATTGATGATGAAATTATTCCAATGGAAGTTTTGCAGTCTGATAACTGTGTACAACCTAAGGTTGGTATGGATGATGACTTCATTTGCGATGATGAAGATGAACCAATAATGGAGGGTGACAATGAAGAAGAAGATGAGCTTGACAGTGATTTTGATACAGATATGGACATAGAGTGTTGACGTATGGATTCTAAATTTGGATGTGTGATAGAGTCTTGATTTATGGGTTATAAATTTGGATGTGTGTTCTTGGTAGTCATTGTTTTGTCTTTTTGTCTTTTCGTTGATGTAATGGGGAAAAGGATGAAGGAGATTGTTGTTTGTTATGTGTAATGTAATTAGATGAGACTTTAGTCCTTTTGTTTATGTTCTTCATGTCATCATGCTGAGCTGTATTGTAAAATTTTTCGCAATGATGAACCTTTTAAATTGATGAACCTCCTCATTTGACATTTAAGCTTAACATTGGTTTATGTACAATACATTTCTTTGACAATCATTATCAATTATTTTCCTATTGTTGTCTTGTTGTAATTTTGTGAGTACTTTAGCTTCTGTAAATAATCCATATTGGTCATAATATCGATGATGCATGTGATGTTTTCACTTAATATATCATGTTTGCAACTATATTGCAGCTACCATCGTGGTTCTTGGGACGAAGATAGGACGGCGTAAGAAAACAGCAACTGACCCCATAACATCACCCTCAAGAACATCTGCACATGTCATTGCCACCCGACTGACTTTATCCGATGAGACACAACTACCGGATGACACACAAAAAGTTGTGGAAGAGACACAGGCTCATGGTGTAGGTAAGACCATTGTACTTTTTTGTTGCATCTTGAGGGTTGAGTGATTGAGCACTACAATGTTTATTCTTTTTCTGGGTAGTTTTGTGGGTGTGTTTCGACCCCAAAAGAGATCAATTTATTTAACTAAAGTAAATGATTTTTCTTCACCTAGAAAGAAAATTTCTTGAATGTACAAAAAAATTGAATTCAAGTTCAAATAAAAAATTATAAACCCCAAGAAAATTTGCTGATAAAATTTAAAATTTAATTGTAATTTTTTTTTTACACAAAAGGTAGTTGGGGAGCATTTCAATCACTCTAGAAATAACTTATATCAAGTATATTACCTATGATCATTCTTGTTATAAACTTCAAAAATGGGATTTTTAATTTTTTTTTTTGGGACCTTTGGGTTGATATAATCTGGATTTAATATAGGGAACTGGATCTAATCTCATCACATTAGGATACCAAGTACTCTCTTATTGTCTCGCAAACTTCACCAAAGATGTATGAACTTGTTTTGGATTGAATTGTGATTTTTTATTATTTTTTTTAATTTATCAATATTCAGTCTATTAGATCGATTAATTTGAAAATCAATTTCATTGTCTTGCTAGGTTCTTTTTTTTTGGAAAATAAATTTGTGTTCGCTGAGCTTGCTGACTTGTTTACTGTTGCTGCTGTTTCGCTGTTCTGCTGGCTATGGCACATGCTGAGCTGTACAGCGTAAGCTCCATTAGATGCAGTAGTGGCTGTATTGATCTTGCTCTGGCCTGGGTTTTTTTTTTCTCATTTGGTATATTAGGTGTTGACTTTGTAGCAGATTGTTGTCTTGATGACAGGTGCATGCTTATGGTGTTGTCTGCCATTGTTGTTCTTGTTTTTTTGATGTTATATGCTGCCCATATATATGTTGCACTGCTGCCTGCTACCTGCTGCTGTTTTGCCTGTAGAGGGTGACTGACCTATTTTTAAGGCAATGCTAGAAGTGATTTTTGTTTGTGTGTACTTGTCCTTTAATTCCTTTTGGTTTGGGACTGTGTTGGATAGTGTTTAGCCCACGACCAGCAAGTTTTTTTGGTATTGTTTCTTGCTTTGTAGATAGCTTTGTAGTGCCTGAGGGATGCCTCTTCTAAGCTTTTGTAAATATTTTATCGTTTTAAATTATAACTTACGTAAAAAAAAAAAATACCATTGTAAGTAATTATTGTCGATTATACGTTTGGGACACTATTTACAATTTGAAGGCCTTACACTTGTTGCCCCTTCTTGACCAAGGAAAAGTACATTAACTCGAGTATGCAGACCTACACTCGGAAAAGGAGTGCAAAAAAAACTTGTGAGCAAAAAATGGGAGAAACTACATGTTTATGTCAATCGCATGCTGAATGCACTTAGTGGCGGGAATGCCACCCCTGCAACAAATGAGTTGGGATTGTAAGGGAGTGAAGTCATGGAAGAAAATTGATCAGAGTATCAAAGATGCTGTTGTACAAGTTGTGCTAGTAATTTATGACCTTAAACTAAATGTCTTCATTACTTAAATTTCCAATTGCTGCATTTAATTTGTGTAATATGTCACAGACTTACGCTTGCAAGACAAGTTTGAAATTGATGAGGATTTTCATACTAATGAACAAGCTCAAGAGATCGTTGATACAAAGGCGTATCTCTTGTACAAGGGTTGGAGGTACAACCTAAAGCAACACTTCGAAAAACTTGAAGAAGAAGGTGTTGATGAGCCATATAGTCATCTGCCTATAGGAGTTTGCTTGAACGATTGGAAACATATGATTGATGTGGCTTGGAAGGGTGACTCTCATTTGGTAACAAACAAATATAAACGACTCTATTGCTCTAGTTGTGTATTATGCATTGATATGTACTAACTCTTGAATAATTCCTTTTTTTAGAAATGCTCAAAAGCTGGTAAAGCAAATAGGAGTTTGCTACCATACAATCATACAAGTGGATCTCGATCTTTTCCAATAGCAATGTCGCTCATGGTGAGCTAGATGCATTTGGTAAATATTTCTCATCACTTATATATGTAACCAAAAGTCATGGTTACTACTGTGACAAATTAATTATGTTATTCGAAAGTAACAGGTAGATGAGAATGGAAAGTTGGATTTTTCAGAATTTTATTCGAAATCACACAAATCGAAGAAAACAAACACAAGGATTCATCCCAAATGTGGTGAGCTACATGTAAGGATTAAACTCTTTTTCCAAATGTATTTAATATTAATTAGTATCTTAGCACAAAATTGCATGTCATTCTTTGTGCCTTTGTTGAATAGTCTACTTTTTTTTGGTAATGACAGGATATGATGGTGAATCTACAAGCGTCAGCCACGGATGCGGGAATCCCATTGACACAGGAGGAACTCTCATAGCAAGTGCTTGGACAGAGAAAGAATTACCTGCTTGGATTAGGGATTGGCCCACGACCCCATTCGTCATCTGATAGTGTAGCACGATCTCGTGACAAACAAATAGAGGCAATGAGATTTAAGATGGAGGTTCTTCATGAAGATTTGATGAAGGAGAAAGAAGAGTATAGACGTGCCCGTGGGCCTCACTACAGTTCGGACTCAAATTGTGTCACGGTCCTTAATCTGAACCAAAGAGTCCAAATTTGGCAAATCGTTTTGAGAAACAGATTTTGAAAAGAAGTGCCAAACATGGACTGCTTTGCCAGATACAGAGTCGCCACCTAAATATTTTTTATGGGGGAATTTAGGAAACCCTGACTCGGTGCTAAAGGCCACGTGTCCGTCATCACCAAAGTTGCCTCGGCTTGGGAGCTTGGGTACGATTGGGGAAGGTCAGCTATGAGCACCCTCTTTCGCCCGATCCGAAGATCGGCCTTTACTAACCATGATATCCGTTTTTGAAAACGTTATGTGTTCTTATTCTATTTATTAGCTTAGAATTACTATGTTATGCGCACAGCAAACAAGTATAGACCAAATCGCCTAAATTGGAACAAAACATTTCATGTTCATTTTTGAAGATGGTTTGTTACTTGCAAGTAAGCTAAAATGCAGGTTTTGCCACCCTCGAGTGGGCTTTTAGAAAAGATGGTTTTGCCACTCTCATGGTAATCATGCTGTTATGGCAACACTCACACGCATGCGGTATGCTAAAGCATAAATTCTTACCGAGTACTCCAAGCCAAAACAAGAACATGTTAGCAATCATGCATGATCCAAGTCCATGTTTAAATGCCTAATGCAACGCATATGGAAAGTCACTAGAGTAGGCTTGGCTAGTCTATAAATGACATGTGAAAATGCACAAGTAGCATGTATTCAAGTTAGATTTGAAATACTTATGCAGTTAGTATGATGCGCCGAGCCTGGTGCATGCAATACTAATGAATGATGTACGCATGCATAGCATAAGGTATGCTAAAGTAAATATGTCCTAATACTAACCATCAAAGCAGGTAAGTAAAAGGGAGAAAGAAGTGGGGGTTGGAAGACATGCACACACGCACCCACACTTATTACAAATTCACCCTCGCTCGGAGGGGGGCCAAAGAATAATACAAATTAATTAACCTACAAGCTAATTAATTATTACAGACCACCTAATTAATTAAGGAAATTAACTAAGCTAAGAAAGCAGTAAGGGCCTCGGGAAGAGGATCCAATGCGCGCGTGCTCGGGTTTGCTTGGAAATCCAACGCCAGGCACAAGTTTGCCTTTGCTTTGACTGTTCTGCTTCTCTAAAAATTGCACAACTCCCAAGGTTGCTTCTCTGGGTGTTGTAGAACACCACCGGCTGAGTGAGAACTCCACCGGCCATGGAGAATGGTCACAGGCCACAAAATTATGCTCTTGGCCAAACCTGTTTTTCCGGTCGGCACCCAACACTGCCGGCCGGCCAATTTTCTTCCTGTTGAATCTGTTTTGACAGCAGCAGAGGACAGAACTTGGCATGGCAATGTATTTCAAGCAATGCATGCACCAATCACACCCCTTATCATATTCATGACTCAAAGGGATATGATTCTCGATTCTCGGACCACCAATCGCGCATTTCCATGCATGATGACCCAAAGCATCAAGTGTGCATTTTAATTTCAAATGAAATGTAATGCACATAAACAAAGAAATTGAACTCAACCTCTATCATACTCACTTCAAGAGGTCAAGCATGCATACTCATGCAATGCAATCCTAAACATGTGAACTAGCATACAACATGGCAATGCAATGCGAATATGCAAGTATGCAAGCAAACACACAGGGTGAGCACGCAATCAAGCAAAGGGGATGGACTTAAACTAATTTAGGATGGCTCGCAAGCATGCCAAAATCAGCGGCCGAAGTGCTCAAACATGAGGACCAACACACACACACACATGCACATGTTAATGGGCCGACATTTAAACATCAAAAGGCAACTCTCAAGCACACTTGGAAGAGACTAAACATGGACTAAGGGCATGCAATGTAAGCTCTGAAAACCATGTTAAGATGATATCGAATCCAACTATCAATGCAAGCAAGGCATGCAACCAAGCCCAATAACTTAAACTATGGTTAAATGATACATGAAGCAAATGACCAAAGTGGACCAAAATAGTCCCAAATCATATTAAGACAATTCCTAAAAAACCACCTAGATGGCATCTAAATGATCTACACATGGAGGCATGCACAAATGCTTAAACATGGAGCATACAACACCACCTCTTAGAGGTATCAAAGAGACATCAAAGGCAAGCATACAAGCATGTTGTAAGGACTGAAATAACATGGAAGGTGGTTCCAAACCACTGAAACGCTGCAAGTAACACATGCTACACACTCACGCACCCAAGGCCAACAAGCCAAAATGCAAGGTGGCTATACTAAGCATGTGATGATCGACCAAAACAACCAAAAACAGAGCTTAGGCATGCTAAAACAAACACGAAAGCTTCACGAAGCTTGGCCAAAATCATGCTAGAATAGGGACCAAAACCTAAAGCATGTTAAGACCTAAACACAGCATTACAAGGCATGTATGCTAAGCAAGCATGGTGTACCAAAACCAACTAAAAATAGAGCTATACGATGACATAATAAGCATAAATATCAGTCAAGGCATGGCCAACATGAACCTAAACATGATGCTCACTAAAGAGGCAAAAATGGCCATTTTCAAGGAAAACAAGGAGAGGGGGTGGCCCTCTCCTTCCTAGGACCTCAAGGCACCATCCTCACCTTTGAAATCCCTCAATATTTCAGTAGTGAGGAGGCCCAAACACAATGGTCCCGGAGCTCAACCGAAATGGCACAAAACAAAGGCCAAACAAGCCTTAAGAGGGGTCAAACAACCCCAAAGCTTAAAACACCCTTAACAAACTATTTAGAGCACTCAAAAACAAGACTTTTATATGTTATATGCTAAGCTCAAAAATAGATGCAAGATAGACTAAAAAGCTTTGCAAAAAAGGGGTAAAAAAGGGACAAAAGTCTTGCCCTTGTAGCACAACAGCAAATCAGCAACTTTTGGACCAAGAAAAGGCTTCAAATCACCCCAAAAATCACCTTCAAGGACCTCAGCTCAATAAAGGGAGTAGAGAACTAGGTGTTTGTATGCAAAAGTGCAAAGAAAATGCACTTTTGAGCACAAACAAGACCTAAACCTTAGAGAGAGAGGCAGAAAAATGGAGAGAGAGAGAGAGATTTTTTTGCTCCTTTTGTTGTATATCTCCTCCTCTTCCTCTTGTATATCTCTGAGAGAGCTTGATTGATATAGATATATCAATCTGCAGCCCCCTCAGAAGTCCCACGTCCAGGCATGGGTTGGGGTATGGCCTGGAATGACAGCTGCCAGCTGTCTACAGAAATATTTGTTGAAAACCACATTTGGCCGGCTGGCCATCAAAGTGGTCGACCGGCAGTCAAATTGGTCGGCCGGCCATCACATTTGGCCGATGACAACAAGACACAGCCAGTGGCCTCAAGCCACGGCCGGTGGAGTGTGGGGATGTCCCAAAAGCGATTTCCTGCCCTCCAAAGCAAAAATACAAGTGTTTGGTGCAAAACCAGACACAAAACGGTCGAGTCGAGAGATCCTGAGGCAAGGCACGTAGCCGAGGCCTTCGGGAACTCAAGACGAACACAAACATGGATGATCACCGAGTGTTCAAGCGGTGACGTCCAAGTCTTGAGGACAGTCAAAAATGGGGTGTCTACAAAGAGCACCAGAGAGATCATGAAGAGATGATGAGAGAGAGAGAGAGGAGCTAATGAAAGAAGTAGAAAAAGGAAAAAAAAGCAAGGGAGTCGCAACAAGAACAACTTAATCATCTCAACTCTGTGGTTTTATGACTCACAACTCTGTTGGAGGGTTTATAGGGTCAACATCGTATTTGGTAAGAATAATTTTATTCATATGATACTAAAACTTATACAAAAATACTTCACATATTGACATTGTTGTTTTGGACCACTTGGAATTGTTTTGACATTATACAAATAAGAGGAGAAAAGAAAGAACAAATTAATTAGTTAACTAATTAATTAATTATGTAAAAAAAGAAGAGGAGCAGCGAGAATATTAAATGATGCAAATTTCCCACGTTATAGCAACAATGGAATTTCATTAAATGATAAACTTTAAAAAAACAAAAACCCACATAGGACCTTGACAAAATAGCCCTCAAACCACTGTTTGACTCTCACAGATAGTTTCCCCTTGACAAATAGGAATTGTGACAACTGACGGAATGTAATTAGGACCCGTAGTTTAGGAGTTAGAGCCGAATACGCCTTGAACTTAGTTGAAAAAGGGCGTTCCGAAGGCAAAAATTCAAAACATCCCCCAAACCACCATGTGGCTCTCACGGATAGCTTCCCATTGACAAGTAGGAATTGTGACAACTAACGGAATGTAATTCGGACCCATAGTTCGAGAGTTAGAGCCGAATACGACTTGAACTTAGTCAAAAAATGGCATTCCGGAGGCAAAAATTCAAAATAGCCCCCGAACCACCATGTGGCTCTCACGGATAGGTTTTCCTTGACAAATAGGACTTGTGACAACTGACGAAATGTAATTTGGATCCATAGTTTGGGAGTTAGAGTCGAATAAGCCTTGAACTTAGTCGAAAAATGACGTTCTGATGGCAAAAGTTCAAAACAACCCCCGAGCCATCGTGTGGCTCTCACGAATAGCTTCCCCATGACAATTATGACCTAGGATAAGAGACAAAATGTAATTAGGACTCGTAGTCTTGGAGTTTGAGCTGAAAATGCCTTAAAATTTGTCAAAAAAGGGCGTTTCGGGGTGAAAATTCAAAATAGCCCTCAAACCACCACCACGTGGCTCTCACGGATAGCTTCCCCTTGATAAATAGGACTTGTGACAACTGATGGAATGTAATTCAGAGCCATACTTTGGGAGTTAGAGCCGAATACGCCTTAAACTTAGTCGCAAAAGGGCGTTCCAGGGCTGAAAATTCAAAATAGCCCTCGAACCATGGTGTGACTCTCACAGACAGCTTCCCCTTAACAAATAGGACTCGTGACAATTGACTGAATGTAATTCAGACCCGTAGGTTGGGAGTTAGAGGCGAATACGCCTTGAACTTAATCGAAAAAGGGCATTCCAGGGGCGAAAATTCAAAACAGCACTCGAACCACTGTGTGGCTCTCACAGACAGCTTCCCCTTGACAAATAGGACTTGTGACAACTGAGGAATGTAATTTGGACCCATAGTTTGGGAGTTAGAGCCGAATACACCTTGTACTTTGTCGAAAAATGAGTTCTAGGGGCGAAAATTCAAAACAGCCTCTGAACCATCGTGTGGCTCAAATAGATAGCTTTCCTAAGACAATTACGACTTGTAACAAAAGTCGGAATATAAGTAGGATGCGTAGGCTTGGAGTTTGAGCCGAAAACACCTTAAATTTAATAAAAAAAGAGCATTCTGGGGGCGAAAATTCAAAACAGTCCCCAAACCACTATATGGCTCTCACGGACAGCTTCTCCTTAACAAATAGGACTTGCGACAACAGACATAATGCAATTTGGACTTGCAGTTTAGGAGTTAGAGCTGAATATGCCTTAAACTTGGTCGCAAAAGGGCGTTCCAGGGCCGGCAATTTCAAATAGCCCCCGAACAACCGTGTGACTCTCACAGACAGCTTCCCCTTGACAAATAAGACTTGTGACAACTAACGGAATGTAATTCGGATCCATAGGTTGGGAGTTAGACTTGAATATGAATTGAACTTAGTCGAAAAAGGGCGTTCTGGGGCGAAAATTGAAAACAACCCCTGAACCACAGTGTGGTTCTCACGGATAGCTTCCCTTTGACAAACTAGACTTTTGATAATTGACGGAATGTAATTCAGACCCGCAGTTTGGGAGTTAGAGCCAAATACGCCTTGAACTTAGTCGAAAAATTGCGTTCTGGGGGCGAAAATTCAAAACGGCCCCCGAACCACTGTGTGGCTCTAACGGACAACTTCCCCATGACAATAGATGAAATGTAATTGGGACCCATATGCTTGGAGTTTGAGTTGAAAACGCCTTAAACTTAGTCAAAAAAGGTCGTTCCCGGGGCAAAAATTCAAAACAGCCCCTGAACCACCGTGTCGTTCTCACGGACAGCTTCCCCTCGACAAATAGGACTTGTGACAACTGACAGAATGCAATTCGGACCCGTAGTTTGGAAGTTAGAGCCGAATACGCCTTAAACTTAGTTGCAAAAGGGCGTTCTGCGGCCAACAATTCAAAACAGCCCCCGAACCACCGTGTGACTCTCACAGACAGCTTTTCCTTAACAAATAGGACTTGTGACAAATGATGGAATGTAATTCGGACCAGTGATGGACAGTTAGATATGAATACAACTTGAACTTAGTCGAAAAAGGGCATTCCAGGGGCAAATATTCAAAACATCCCCCAAACACTTGTGTAGCTCTCACGGATAGCTTCTCGATGACAATTACGACCTGTGACAATAGACAGAATGTAATTAGGACCCGTAGGCTTGGAGTTTGAGCCAAAAATACCTTAAACTTAGTCGAAAAATGGCGTTCTTATGGCAAAAATGAAAACAGCCTGTGAGCCACACTGTGGCTCTCACGGACAGCTTCTCCATGACAATTATGACCTGTAACAACAGACGGATTGTAATTAGGACCCGTAGGCTTGGAGTTTGAGCCGAAAATGCCTTAAACTTAGTTGAAAAAGGGCGTTCTAGGGGCAAAAATTCAAAACAGCCCCCAAACCACCATGTGGCTCTCATGTATAGCTTCTCCCTGACAATTACAACCTATGACAATAGACGGAATGTAATTAGGAGCCGTAGGCTTGGATTTTGAGCCAAAAATGCCTTAAACTTAGTTGAAAATGGGCGTTCTAGGGGCAAAAATTCAAAACAGCCCTTGTACCACCATGTGGGTCTCACGGACAACTTCCCCTTGACAAATAGAACTCGTGACAATTGATGGAATGTAATTTAAACCTGTAGTTTGGGACTTAGAGCCGAATACGCCTTAAACTTTGTTGCAAAAGGGTGTTCCAGGGCCGTGTATTCAAAAAATCCCTCGAACCATCGTGTGACTCTTACGGATTGCTTTCCCTTGACAAATAAGACTTGTGACAACTTATGAAATGTAATTCATACCCGTAGGTTGGGGGTTAAAGCCGAATACAACTTGAACTTAGTCGAAAAAGGGCGTTCTGGGGGTGAAAATTCAAAACAACCCCTAAATCACCATGTGGCTCTCACGGATAGCTTCCCCAAAAAAATTATGGCCTGTGATAATAGACAGAATGTAATTAGGACCCGTAAGCTTGGAGTTTGAACTGAAAATGCCTTAAACTTTGTCGAAAAATGGCATTCTTATGGCAAAAATTCAAAACAGCCTGCGAACCACCCTGTGGCTCCGAACAGCTTCCTTATGACAACTACGACAAGTGACAACAGATAGAATGCAATTAGGACCCGTAGGTTTGGAGTTTGAGCTGAAAACACCTTAAACTTAGTTGAAAAAAGGCGTTTTAGGGGCAAAAATTCAAAACAGCCCCCGAACCACCACGTGGCTCTCACGGATAGCTTCCCCTTGACAAATAGGACTTGTGACAACAAACGGAATGTAGTTCAGACTCATAGTTTGGGAGTTAAAGCGAATATGCCTTAAACTTAGTCGCAAAAGGGCGTTTCGGGGCTGACAATTCAAAACAGCCCCCGAACGACCATTTGAGTCTCACGGATAGCTTCCCCTTGACAAATAAGACTTGTGACAACAGACAATGTAATTCGGATCTGTAGGTTGGGAGTTAGAGCCGAATACAACTTGAACTTAGTCGAAAAAGGGCGTTCTGGGGGCAAAAATTCAAAATAGCCCCCGAACCACCATGTGGCTCTCACAAACAGCTTCCCCTTGATAAACAGGACTTGTGACAACTGATGGAATGTAATTCAGACGTGTAGTTTGGGAGTTAGAGCCAAATAAGCCTTGAACTTAGTCAAAAAATGGCGTTCTGGGGGCGAAAATTCAAAATAGCCCCCGAACCACTATGTGGCTCTCACGAATAGCTTTCCCTTGATAAATTATTGGACTTGTGACAACTGACGGAATATAATTCAGACTCGTAGTTTGGGAGTTAGAGCCGAATACGGCTTAAACTTAGTCGCAAAAGGGCGTTCCAGGGCCAAAAATTCAAAACTACCCCTGAACCACCATGTGACTCTCACGGACAGCTTCCTCTTGATAAATAGGACTTGTGACAACAGATGGAATGCAATTCGGGCTCATAGGTTGGGAGTTAGAGCCGAATATGCCTTAAACTTAGTCAAAAAATGGTGTTCCTAGGGTGAAAATTCAAAACAGCTGTCGAACCACCGTGTGGCTCTCATGGAGAACTTCCCCATGACAATTACAACCTATGGCAATAGACGAGATGTAATTAGGACCTGTAGGCTTGGAGTTTGACCCGAAATGCCTTAAACTTAGTCGAAAAAGGGCGTTCTTATGGAAAAAATTTAAAATACCCCGCAAACCACCCTGTGGCTCTCACGAACAGCTTCTCCATAAGAATTATGACCCATGACAACAAACGGAATGCAATTAGGACCTGTGGGCTTGGAGTTTGTGCCGAAAATGCCTTAAACTTAGTCGAAAAAGGACGTTCTTATGGAAAAAATTCAAAATACCCCGCAAACCACCCTGTGGCTCTCACGAACAGCTTCTCTATAACAATTATGACCTGTGACAACAAACGGAATGTAATTAGGACCTGTAGGCTTGGAGTTTGAGTTGAAAACGCCTTAAACTTAGTCGAAAAAGGACGTTCCTGGGGAAAAAATTCAAAATAGCCCTCGAACCACCGTATGGCTCTCACAGACAGCTTCCCCGTGACAATTACGACTTGTGACAATAGATAGAATGTAATTAGGACCCGTAGGCTTGGAGTTTGATCTAATAATGCCTTAAACTTAGTTGAAAAAGGGCATTCCGGGGGCAAAAATTGAAAATAGTCCACGAACCATCGTGTGGCTCTCACGAACAGCTTCCCCTTGACAAATAGGACTTGTGACAATTGACGGAATGTAATTCAGACCCATAGGTTGGGAGTTAGAGTCGAATACAACTTGAACTTAGTCGAAAAAAGGCGTTCCAGGGGCGAAAATTCGAAACAGCCCCCAAAACCACCATGTGGCTCTCACGGACAGCTTTCCCTTGACAATTATGACCTGTGACAATAGACGGAATGTAATTAGGACCTGTAGGCTTGGAGTTTGAGCCGGAAACGCCTTAAAATTAGTCAAAAATTGAAAACAGCCCCCGAACCACAGTATGACTGCCATGGACAGCTTCCCCATGACAAATAGAACCTATGATAATAGACAAAAAAAATTTTCAGACCTGTAGATTGGGAGTTAGAGCTGAAAATGCCTTACACTTAGTTGAAAAACACGTAACACTTAGTTTAAAGAGCCACAAATTTATGAAAACAACATCCACATATTCTAATAATTGCCTTTGTATATTTATAGGACGAAGCAATTACATATTAGATTGTTTGTGCAGTTGGTTTGAATAAATATTGCATGATACATTTATATATGCTTTTATTTCCAAGAAGACATTTGTAGATTGTTCTACCTTAAATGCATGTTAGAACATGTTCCCTATGGCTGACTGAATTGATATTTTTTTGTTTTGTTTTGTAGATGGCTTTATTGCATAGACTTGTGGAAAATCCATTTTGTGTATGGAGTAGAAATCTCACTTTTGTATAGAACTAATATAATACTTTTGTCGTCCTCAGCTTTTGTGTAGTTCACTATTATTGATACAGAAAACTTTTGGCAACCAACAAATAATGACCGGCGTGGTACATAGATCACTTTCTGTCGTGGAACATATATGACCATTTGTCGGTGTACATATATGACCTTTTGTCATGGTCTATAGAAAAACTTTTGTCGTGGTACATACATCACCTTTTGTCGTGGTACAGATTACGATGGTAATTTGTACCATGCCAAATGGTCATTTCGCATGGTAGTAAATGTATTTTTTGTATATGGAGGGCTTTGATTTTTGTATGATTCTATATTTTGTATGGAATTATTATTTTAGTTTGGACAATAGTTGGTTTGTATGGACTTTGAAATTTAAAGTTATTTATTTTTTGTATACGGATGCAGATTGTGGAATGATTGATAGTATATATATCATTTTGGTTTATATACGTGTTATAGGTTCAATGGAATATAAACAAGTTGTGGAGAAATTATAATTTTGCAATAAAACGTAATATCATGTTTTTGGCGACTAAACAATTAGTAGCTAAAAAGAAATTGGGAAAATAGTTTGGGCAGCTAAAAGTTTTGTAGCAAAAAAAAAAAAAAATCAAACATTTAGCGACTAAAAGTTTTGTAACCAAAAGAAAAGCAAAGATTTGGTGACTAAAAGTTTTGCAGGCATAAGAAAATCAAACATTTTGGTGACTAAATTATTTCGTAGCTAAAAACAAAAGCTGAAGAACAAAAACACTTTTGCCGACTAAAAATTTAGTAGCCAAAACTGTGGGAGTTTAGGTGACCAAATGTTTAGTAGCCAAAACACTAACTATTTGCCAACTAAAATTTTAGTAGCCAAAAATGTGGGACTTTAGGCGACTAAACCTTTAGTAGCCAAAAACATTTGACTTTAGGCGACTAAAATGTTAGTAGCCAAAACACAAGTATTTACTTTAGGCAACTAATATATTTAGTAGCTAATTTTTTTTTCCAACTAAATGTTTAGTCATTAACAATAACTGAAGCTTTTGGCGAAAAAAAAATCGGTCACCGAAAATGTACTAATTTAATTTTATGTCCAACCTTTTGGCGACTAAAAATTTAGTCGGCAATTGAATACATTTGGCGACTAAAATAATTTTAGTTGCCAATTACCTTTCTCAAAAATGCTTCCACGACTAATGTTGTGACCAAATAATTTAGTTGCTGAAACCTTTCGACAACTAAAAATTGACTTTTGGCGACTAAAAATTTAGTCGCCAAAAGTGAAAATTCTTGTAGTGCCACTATATTCGCCATGGCTGACGATATCCCACATGATGGTGGTCTTCCTGAGATGTCGGTTCTTCCACCCACTGAAGGTACGGAGGAATCGATGATAGACGAGGCTGGCAGGGCAGCAGAGGACATTGTCACTAATATTGCTCCGGAGGAGATCTACCCTCCAGAGCCTGAGCTTGAGCTATCGTCGTTGAGGGTGAGGCCATTCGACCGAGCCACTTACCACCCATGTACACACGCGATGGCCCCCGGCGGCATGTTACGGTTTGAGGATTTTTCCCAGGATATGGCTGAGAATTTCCTTATGCAAGAGCGCACCTTGCACCTCTCGCATGACGCTTCTGAGGTAAGAACTTTTTCTCCTTTATATACACTTTGCTTGCTTTGACTTTCATTACAAACTTCCATCTGTCATAAATGTAACGAATTTTTCTTTCAATATAGGGTGGTGCTCTTGCTTGGAGAGGCTATGGAGCAGTGACAGCGAGGGACTGGTACCAGGAGCTCCTCGCTCGAGTTCAAGAGTTAGTTGATGAGGCAGACTTTGGCCTATTCTGCTTCGAGCTTTCACAGTTGCAGGCGAGTTGGCCCTTGCTCGGTGCTCTAGTGGAGAGGTGGTGGGACACCACCAACCGGGGAGATGACGATGACCCCCTATGACTTCTCCATGATCACGGGGCTACGAGTATGGGGTGATCCAATCCCTTTTGATCTTGACATAGACCAATGGCAAGCCGCTTGGGTCCATCTTCTTGGTACACGCCCTCCCTTGGATAGGCCATCCATGGTGTGCTATAGCTAGTTCTACGACCACTTCCACAGGAGCCATTCGGAGACTCAGGGCAGAATGAGCAGTACACCAGGGGTTTCCTGATCTACCTTCTTGGCACCACCTTGTTCGTGAATAGGTGGAACATCGCGGGTCTGTATTTTCTAAGTGCCTTGGTGGTCCTATCGTGGGTACACTTCTATGATTGGGGTGGTGCTAGCCTTGCCACCCTGTATGGATATATAAGCTCCGGTTCCCGCAAGAAGGGGAACATGGTCGGCGGCTACTGGAGAGCCTGAGAGGTATGTCCTGCACTTTCATTTCAATTTTTGCTTGTACTTTATGCTTTCTGCTTCGCATTTTCTGCCTTTATTTCTGTTTATAACTTGTTGACGCACAAACTATTCTCTTCTTGCAGCTCTGGGTCTATGCTTACTTCCCCACCCTTGCTCTAGTGCTAAGAGATGAAGTGGAGACATCCGTGCCTCACTCGAGGCGATATAACGACAGGTGCTACCCTTGGCGCCGCAGTGTCACTACTTTTGCCTACTACCGCCGATTCTTTGATACAGTGGTGGCACGTGAGGTAATCTAAAACCCATACCCATTCCAGTCCATCTATATTGCTTTCATTCCATAATCTAACAACTAATACAACTGACAACTGTAAATTCTCCGTTTCTAGGTTACATGGCAACTATGGATGGTTATGCCAGCCGGGATGAGGGACGAGTACGTCGGATCATGGGATACCTCTAGGTTGCGGATCTTGCTAGATGGTTCTTTTTGTCAGACCTGGTATCTGGGGGAGATGTTCGTACACTAGACCCTAGGCTTACCAGACCCCATTGTTCTTGCTTCCCCTCCGCGCGTCTATAAGGATCGTCGATAGTCTTCTTGTTGTGGCTATTGTGCAGTTCATGACGGGGTAGGACACTGATCTCTTCCGTAGGGTTGGGGACTACACCAATTTCATCTGGACCCACCTCATGCCACCTCTAGCCAGAGCTCGCGAGGGAGGTGCTGCAGATGCACTTATTGCTAGAGGTGCCACTCGTATGGCTGAGCCTCATATTGGAGGGGCTCCTCCCCCCGTTCACATAGCCGATCTGCCTGCAATCCCAACTACAATCACATATTGGAGACTAAGTGAGATGGCCTACCAAATTCTGATTGAGCACTCGGAGGAGGAGAACGAATACGTCAGGGACCCCGACGTGCAGCAGGTATGCACTTTGTCTCACAGTTTTTATTTCATATTCCCTTTTTTGTATACTGATGTTCAAACTCATTTGCAGGTGCCAGTGGGTTACAGGGACAACCTCCTTTAGTTGGTCGGCTCCTTGATCCACATGGTGCAGAGGAGGGAGGCATTACTTGCTCTCCATGTTCATCAGGTATCTTATTTTTCACATCTGACATGCACTGATTTCCTTTTACCATACTCATACTGTTCCTATACCAAACTGTACTGATGCTCTGTTTCTTGCAAATGCTTTTCAGCCTTCACCTGTACTAACGGTACCTGTGGCACCCTCTCCAACTATGGGGAGGGGAGATAGATGAGCTCCCCTTCGTGGCTGGAGCGAAGTCAGAGGCAGAGGTAAGGGTAGAGATGCCCGGTGCAGGAGTTGGAGTTAGACCGGAGATAACGAGTCCAGAGTATAGGGAGCTTCTTTATTTGCTGAGAGAACCTTTATTGACAAGGACACTGAGACCAGAGACATTAGGAGATCGTGAGCGAGCAATCTGAGTCTGAGGATGGAGACGATGATTCTAGCTCGGAGTCATAGTCTTCCAGAGATAGCGGTGCTGATGGCGACAGTGATCTTGAATCTCGTCCTCGAAGGAGGACGAATAGGGCTTCCCGATGCACTTGACCTGATAGATGCTGATTTTGGATTTCTCTTTTTCCTTTTTGTTTTGGTAGTTCAAAACTTTGTATAGCTTCAGATAGGTTTTTTTACTCTTTGTTATTGAAAACTTGTATTTCTCTTTTGTAAAAACTATGATCGGGGTCGTACCCTACAGTTTTATAAAAGAAGGAACTTTCACTTCGCACAATATCTTGAGAATGGCACAACACTTTCAAAAAAATGATTGCATTTCTGAATTTGAAACTAATAATGATCACAATCGAATGAGTTCTCAACCAGATATTGAGCCTATAACTGACCAAAATGCAAAATACAACTCAATAAAGGAAATACAAAGTGAAAATAACCTAAACACACCTATTTATACTTACTAGAAACAAAAGACTCAAAACAAGACAAAAAAATGAAGAGGGCAAACATAACACTGCTGTTAAACTGTTTGGTCGGCATACTTGGCCGGCCGGCCAATGAAATGTACAGCTGGCTGGATAAGTGGCCGGCTGACTAAGACTTGCGGCTGGACAGCTGGCAACAACTGTCGACCACTCACACAACCTTATCTTCTATAAAGGTCTTCTCTTGATATTTCTTCGATAGAACCTCATCTTTTTTATTGTTTACTCTAAAAATGGAGATTTTCGCTATGGAGAAGCTCAAAAATTGAACGACCACTTTGGATGGCATAGAAAAGGTGAATTTCAATGGTTTCAGCATAAATGCTCTTTTTACTCTAAGCCGCACTCCGTTTTTTCCGTTCCTCCATGCCGCTGCCTGCTGTTGGGACTCGATTACCCATGTGTTTCGCTTTGGATTGCAAGAGATATGTCCTACTCTCGAAGAGTTTCAAGCACTAATGGAGTCCCGGTGTGACGAGAAAATTATGCCTCAACCTCTTTTTGGCCATGCACAAGCTCGTTAACAAATGTGTGGCCTCTTTGTTAGGGAGGCTAAATCTTTAGCTCATGATGGAGAGTTAGACATTCGTTGCCTGATTCGCTGTTTCTCCGACATCGGGAATAGGCATGATCTGTTTTGGTGAGGTTATCGCCAACATGCCCTTTGCATATGCTTGCTCGCCTATTATCTTCTTGCCCCTAGTGGTAGCAGAGTTTGCATTCGACTAATTGAAGTGGCTCAACGCCTTAAGGAGGGCCAAAGCTGTACAGGCTTGGCATTGACCGAAACCATAATGGGTTTAGATGCCTTCCATAGGCGAGAGACTTTTCGATTTGCGGGGAGTCCACTACTTCTCCAGGTATTGTTTCCCACAATTTCTCATTTATGATTTCTCACATCACTTTGGCACTCAGTCTCTATTTTCTCTCAAAGCCCTTTTCTTACTTTTTCTCTCAACGCACATCTCTTTATTCTTTAATCTCTCTTATTTTTTATCCCTTCCCATGTGTGGTTGATGGATAAGCTGAAGGTCGTGGACCTGTGCCCCGAGTATGTGGCCAGATCTTACTTCTTTCGGTCGCAGCTAGTGAACTTCCCCACAGAGGGGTTGTGGTGCGAATTATTGTACAACAGATCTGCGACTGATATTGCTTGTGATGCCCCTGGCTTAACTTGTTTGAGATGAGCTACAACATGTCTTGCTAGCCTGGCATACAGTTGATTGGCCTCATACACTGTGTGTTCTACTTCCCATTTCAGTTCAGACGCCAGTTTGGGCATGATCAGACTCGTCCGGATGGGAGGGTGGAGTATCCAGCTTCATTTCCAGTTCGCGCATCGCACTTGGCTTGATACCTTGCTGCTTGGTGGATGAGAGAGCTTTTTCCCCCCACTGCCAACTTCAGTTGTGCCCTTTCTGGTGAGTGTTTGGCTTGGCTTGAGGATGAGACACAGGTCCGGCCATCCTTGGCGGCAGAGACTTCTGCGAGTGCGGGCAAGAGGCAAAGGATCATCATCATCTGTGCCCCTAGTTTATTGCTTTGACTTCTTTTCAAGTTTTCAATGTAAAAGCAACTTTGATTTAACCTGAGAGTTGGAGGGTGTACTTGTGTTAAAATCATGTAATTAAAGTCATGAGTACTGAAAAGTTTCCTTTTCGGTCCAAATAATGGTTTGTGTTGTAAAAGTGAAATTTTGAGAAAATCAGCTTCATTAAAAATTTTCAAAACAATTTTCACAAACAGTCACTACTTGACACACATGGAATCAATCCTTAAGACGCACAGCCTTGAATCAAAAAGATCATAACCACCCATAACAATTCACCTTCACTACCTGGTACTGCCCCTTGGAATTGACCTTTCTGCCAAGTGGTGGTAAAACAACCGAGCCAATAGATAATGAAATGGACCGATCAAACATGGATAGGATAGTTGAGTTGACAATGGTTAGAGCCAAACTTCGAGATGAAGTTGCCTATGTATCCTAAAGATGAGAATCAGGCCTTACCTAGTTCATGGTTAAGGTTTACTTGAGTGTTAACTCTCTCCTTTTGGGCTCTAACTTTTACCAAAGCCGCCCCTTCAGGTTTTCAACCTTGCGAGCTATATTTTTCTCTATTTCCAATTTTTTTTTTATGCTTTAACTTTTGTCTAGGTCACCTTTACAGGTTTTCGGCCTAGCGAGTCTCTCAAGGATAGTATTTCTTCAACTTGTCCATATTGATCAGTTGTGAGAACTCCAAGCCATCTAAATCCTTGAGGATGATTGCTCTTCCTGAGCAGATAGATTTGATGATGTAAAGACCAATCCAATTGGGTCTGAACTTGCCCCTAGGGTCATGGATGGGGGCTCGGTTGCCTTTAAGCACCATATCTCTTTCTTTGACGTTTCTGGATTTGACTTTCTTGTTGAAGGCCCTGGCGATTCTGTGTTGATATCCTTGGACATAATACAATGCCTTCAACCTCCTATCATCAAACAACATCAATTCTTTGAATCTGCTCTGCTGCCAATCCACCTCTGCTATCTGACACTCGGCTATGATTCTCAGCGACGGTACTTCAATCTTGATCAGCAGAACATTTTCCATCCCATATACCAGAGAATAGGGGGTTGCCCCTGTAGATGTTCGAATCGACATTCTATATCCCCAGAGTGCAAAAGGCAGTTTATTTGGCCAATCCTTGTAGGTTTCCACCATCTTTTGTAGGATGTTCTGGACATTCTTGTTGGCAGCTTCAACGGTTCCGTTGGTTTATGGTCTATATGTTGATGACTTATGAAAAGCTACATTGTATTTCTCAAGCAAATCTACCACCTCTTTCTTGAAGTGTAAGCCATTGTCTGGTATGATCTCATTTGGCACCCCATGCCTGCAGATGATGTTATTCCTGATGAACTTGGCCACATGCAGTGCTTTCAACACTGAATATGATTGTGCCTCTACCCACTTGGTTAAATAGTCAATCGCCACCAAAATTAACTTATGTCCATTCGAACCCTTTGGCGAGACTGCTTTGATGACGTCAATTCCCCAGACTGAGAAAGGCCACAGTGAAGTCATGTTGTAGAGCTTCGATGGCGGGATATTCATGCGATTAGCATGAATTTGACATTTGTGGCATGGCTGAACATAGTTGATACAATCCTCCTTCATGGTTGACCAATAATATCCTTGCCTGAGGATCTTCCTGGCCAACATCACACCATTCATGTGTGCTCCACACTCTCCTCCATAGATGGCCTCCATGAGATGTTTTGACTTCTCTTCTTTGACGCAGAGCTTGTGCATTCCCAGATGGCCTTTCTTGTATAACTTATGTCCGTGTATGATGAACTGAACAGCAAACGCTGTATTCCCTGTTTATCCTTGGCATTTGCCCCTTGTGGGTATATGTGCTTTTTCAGGAAGTTCCAAATGTCATGATACCAGGGGTTCTTGTCTTGAACTTTGTCTATTGCGACTATTGTCTCGTAAGCAGGTGTATACTTCTGTTCAGTGATAATCGGACACATCTTAACCCCGACCGGTATGTCTACCATAGAGCATAGAGTTGCCAGCGCATCAGCAAACCGGTTGTTCTCTCTTAGCATATGTGTGAAGGTTAGTTTTTCAAACCTTGGACCCTTGGAATCAGAATGTCCAAGGTTTGATGATAAACTTTCATTTTCTCTTCTTTGACCTTTCAGTCTCCATTGGCTTGAGAAACAACCAGCTTTGAGTCTCCGATGACGTCCAGCCTTATTGCCTCTGGTTTTCTAGGGCGGCTTCTAGTCCAGCAATACATGCCTCGCACTCTGTTTCATTGTTAGATACTTTGAATTGGAGTTTGAATGTATAGACACCCCATTTTTGACCGTCCTCAAGACTTGGACGTCATCGTTTGAACACTCGATGATCATCTATGTTCGTGTTCGTTTTGAGTTCCCGGAGGTCTTAGCCGCGCGCCTTGCCTCAAGATCTCTTAACTTGTCTGTTTTGTGCTTGGTTGTGGACCAAGGACTTGTGTTTTTGCTTATGAGGGAAGATGGTGGCTTGTTGGCGATCCCCTCAACCCATCGGCCAAGGCATGAAGCCATTGGCCTTGTTTTCTTGCCATCGGCCAAAAGTGTTGGCCGATCGGCACCTTTTTTGGTCGGTCGGCACTTATGTTGGTCGATCGGCCATATTTTCTGGCCGATTCCTGTTCATCTGCTTTATACAGATATTTTATGCCAGCTGTCAGAGCTAGCATGCACAATTCACATCCTTCATACACGTATATGGAGGGATTTGATTCAATTGCTTAGCTTGCTCAACAAGCTTAGGAATTGAACTTCTATAAGAAGGGAGCCCCTCCTCCCTTCGCAGAGGTTCAGAAAATTAGGGTTAGAGTGATAGATATAGTTTTGTATCTATCTTGCCTTGATTCTTTATTTTATGCTTCAAAAGTGCCATTTTGTCTTACTATTGTACACAAACACACACTAGAACACCATCCTCTTGGAGCTGAGGTCCCTTGAGGTTGATTTTAGTGTTCTTGGGCTGGTTTTAATCAGAGAAGGCTCCTGGAGCTTTGTTCTTGAAGGTGGTCTTCAAGGGTGAGTTCCTTGCTTTTAAACCCCCATTCTTGTTTTAGCTTTTAGACCTACTTGCTTATTGTTTTAAGTTTAACTCTTAACTGATAAAAGTTCTGTTTTTACATGCTTTAAATCTTTGGTTAAGGTCACTTTTTGGTTGGGGGTCATCTCCTCCCTCCAAGGCCTTGTTAGGCCTTGTTTTAGGCCATCCTTTTTGGGCCTTGTTTTAGGTTTTGCATGACCTTTCTACCACTGAAATCCAGAGAATTTTCAGTGGTGGAAAGGTGGTTTTGGAGTCCTAAATAGGAGAGAGTCATCCCCTCTCCTTGTTATTTTGTATGCGTAATGGCTTATGGTGGTAGCATGTTTGCTTAGCTTGTTTTAGCTTCATTTCAGTATGTATTAGGCTTTGTTTTGCCATGATACAACACTATTTTTGCTTGGTTTTGTCACTCCATGCATGCCTAATACACTTGTAGTGTAAATCACACAAACTAGTCTTATATGCTTTATGTTTGAGCATGTCTTTCTAGCTTATGTTGACTCCATTTCAGTGGGTTTTTGGTGTTGTTTTAGCATGCAATGACTCTGTTTTGGGTGGGTTTATTTGGCTCTTACATGCTTCATGCACTTGTCTTGCAATCCTCTCATTTGCCTTAACATGCATCTTGCATTTAGACTATCATTCTTGCATGTTTTGGTTCAACTCAAAGAAACTTTTAGCCTTGTTTTACCATGCTTGAGCTCTGATTTGTATTGTTTTAGTCATGTATGACTTGTTTTGTATAGCCATGGTTCAACCTAGCTTATTGGCTTTGAGTGTCCAAGTCATTAGTATGCATTGCTAGGGCTACTTTCATGATTTGGCATCATTCCATATGTGTTTTCAGTCCATGTTTCATGCTCCAATGCTTGCAGTTATCACTCCTTTAATGCTTTAAAGAGTTGATGTTTTATGCCTCATAAATGGATCATTATGCATGCCTCTATGCTTAGGTCTTTGGGATGCCATCTAAGTGAGTTTTTGGTCTTGTTTTACCATGCCATAACTCTATTTTTCATTAGTTAAGTCATGCCATGTGTGGTTGTGATAGGTGTAGTGTAACTCCCTTTTGTAGCCTTGCATGCCTCATCCCTTTTGGAGTTGTATTCTAGCTTGTGTTGGCTAGTTTCAAACATGTTTTTGGTCTTGTCTTGACCTGTCTTGGGACTGTTTTGGGTGCCCTTGGCCCTTTGGGGCTTGCCTTGCATAGCCATGGTTTGAGTCCCTTGGTTAGCCTTAAGCTTTAGGTTTTCTTGCATGCTACACTTGCTTTGTTTAGTTGATTTGGCATCGTTCCTCGCATATTTTTAGAGCTTATTGCATTGCCACATTCTCATGTTTGTCACACCTTGCTCATGTTTGAGAATTGTGTCTTGTTGCCTAGCTTATGGGCCAATTAGAATACTTGTTTGTTTTGCATTTTGGTACCATCATTTTAGCATTTTCGGCCACTGATTTGGGCATGTTTGAGAGCTGTCCATTTTAGTTAAGTCCATCTTCGCATGTTGTTGCATGCTTGCCTTACATGTTGTCACATGCTTGTTGCATACTTGGTACATTACATGTTGTTACATGCTAATTCCGTTACATGTTGTTGCATGCTAATTTCATCGCATCATGCTTGCATGTTTGCATAGCATTGTGTGTGCATGCCTTGCCTCTTGATCAAACATGATAGAGGTTAAGGTCCCTTATGTGTTTTGTGCATTTTATTTGATATTGAATTGCACACTTGGCTCCGTTGGCCATCATGCATTGGAATGCGTGATTGGTGGCTTGAGGGTCGAGAACTACACACCTTTGAGCCTTAAACATGATAAGGGGTGTAGTTGCAAACATTATCTTGCAAATGTATTGCCATACCTCTGTTTGTCCTCTACTGCAGCAAAACAACATTTTGCAGGAAAAGATGGCCGATCGGCTATCTGGTGTGCCAATCGGCTAAAAGTGTTTGGCCGATGACCTCATAAATGGTCGATGACACACCTCCTTGGGCCGATGGCTTCACCATTTGGCCGATGCCCTCTTAGCATGTCCATGAAGTGGTTTTAGAGCATCACAAGACTTTTCACAGTTTTCAAAGGTGCAAAACAGTGCAAACAGAGGCAACATGAGGCATGGCGACGGATTTCCGAGCGACGCCGACCGAGCATGCATTTGTCCCTCTTCTCGAGGCCTCTTTACGGTTTTTCATAGCTTAATTAATTTGTTAATTATTTAAGTGTTGTAATAATTAGTTGTAGCTAGTTATTCATTTGATTGTGTAATAATTAATTAGCTTGTTAGTTAGTTAATTAGATGGTTTGCATTATTCTTTCAGACCCTCCGTCGAGAGGGCCAATTGTTGTAATAAGTGTGCGTGTGTGTGATGCATGTTTTCCAACCCCATATCTTTCTCCCTTTTACTTAACCGCTTACGATGGTTAGTTTTAGGGCATATTTCATTTAGCATCCTTATGCTCGCATGTTTGCATCCATTCATCTGTATTGCATGCACCAGACTCGGCACATCATACTAACTGCATTGTATTTCAATCCCTACTTGAATACATGTATCGAGTTGTCGCATCTCATATGCCATCTTAGAATAGCCGAGCCTATTTCTAGTTGCATTTTGCATGTGTTGCATTAGCCATCTTAAGATGGACTAGGATCATGCATTGATTACTAACTAGTTCTTTATTTTGGCTCGGAGTACACTGTGAGTGTTTATACTTTAGCATCTTGCATGTGTGTGAGTGTTAACATGACAGCATGCTTGCCATGAGGCTAATTGTTTATGTGTTATAACTGCCTGAATGCCTGTGGGTGAAGGTTGGATTACTTGAATTGGAACAATTCATTGAAATCCGTGTTTTATCCTACTTGCGAGTAGCAAACTTCAAACCAGTTCCAAACAAACGGATATACGATGCTTTGTTCCAAATTAGGCGATCTAGTCTATACTTGTGTGTTGTGTGCATCACATAGTAATTCTAGCTAATTAACCGGAATAAGAACGCATGTGTTTTCAAAAACAAGATATCATGCTTAGTACAGGTCGATCTTTGATCGGGCAAGCGGGGGTGCTCATTGCATGACCTTCCCCCTTCGTACCCAAGTTCCCGAGCTGAGGCAACTTTGGTGATGACGGACACGTGGCCTTAGGCACGAGTCAGGGTTTCCTAAATTCCCCCAAAATAAATATTTAGGTGGCGACTCTGTATCTGGCAAAGCAGTCCATGTTTGGCACTTCTTTACAAAAATCAGTTTTCCAAAACGATTTGCCAGATTTGGACTCTTTGGTGATTTATCGGTCTTGCATTGCACTTTGCGAGATTAGATTCAGAACCGTGACATTTGAGTTCGAACTGTAGTATGCTAGAGAGCAAACGAGATTTCGTGCCTTCGCAAGCGCGGAGCTTCGGGGGTCCTCGGGGCGCGTCCACAGAATGCTATGGGTATATGGGAATCATCGGGTGCTATAAGCAACGCGCCTATCCTATAACTATATTGATTAGTCGCTCTATCAAAGTACATTGTTCATGTCTCTTCCTCTACTTGCAGAATGTCCTCATCTGGGAACAGGTACTCTACTGCTTCATCTCCTTCCATTGGGTGGTCTACCAAAAATTCCGTTACTATTCTCCCTTTGAGAGACTTGTGAGTGACGTACTTAAGGTCAAACTCGGAAAGAAGAAGCAACCAACGAGATAGCCTACCCGTAAGCACCGGTTTCTCAAAGAGATATTTGATGGGATCTAATCTCGAAACCAGAATTTTGGAATAACCTAACAGGTAATGTCTTAACTTCCTAGTGGCCCAAACCAAAGGTAAGCAAACCTTCTCTAGAGGAGTGTAGCAGGTCTCGTAATCCAGCATCTTCTTGCTCAGGTAGTAAATGGCCTTTTCCACCTTAGCTTTTGATTGTTGTGCTAGCATGCACCACATGGTTGACTTTGTCACTAAAAAGTATATGATTAGTGGCTTCCCCAGCTCTAGTGGCAACAATACAAGCAGGTTTTGAAGGTACTGCTTAATTTGTTCGAAGGCGAACTAACGTCAATCGTCCCATCGAAACTTTTTTCCCTTTTTTAAGAGACCAAATAGTGGTTCATAAGTCAAGGTTAATTTTGAGATAAATCGTCTTATGAATTGAACTTTCCCTAGAAAGCCACGCACCTCCTTTTCAGTCCTTGGTGGTGGCATTTCTAAGATGGCCTTGATCTTGGATAGATCTACTTCAATTCTTCTCTGTGTAATTAGAAAACCCAACATCTTCCCTACAGTCACCCCAAAAGTGTTCTTCTGCGGATTCAACCTCAGTCTGTACTCCCTGATCCGTTTGAAGAATTTTTTCAGTGCGATGTAGTGGTCTTCTCCCTCTTTGGATTTTACAATCATGTCATTCACATACACCTCAACTTCCTTATGGATCATGTCGACTAGAATTGTGGTTGTAGCCCTCTGATATGTAGCCCTGGCATTTGTTAACCTGAAAGGCATGACCTTGTAGCAGTAGGTACCTTATGGTGTGGTGAATGTAGTTTTTTCTCTGTCCGCAAGTGTCAACAAGATCTGGTTATACCCCAAAAACCCATCCATGAATAATAACAAGGCATGGCCAGTGGTGAAGTCTTCCAACTCATTGATGTGTGGTAATGGAAAGTCGTCCATAGGACTAGCCTTATTCAAATCCCAAAAGTTGACGTAAACCCTAATTATGTTGTCGTTCTTCGGAACTGGAATGATGTTGGCCAATCGAGTTGGATATTTATATACCATCAAGAATCCTGCATTAATCTGTTTGGTGAATTCCATTTTAATCTTCAGTGCCCAGTTTAGACAGATTCTGCGGAGTTTTTGCTTCACTGGTCGGGCTTCGGGGTCAAGAGGGATCCAGTGCTGTACAATCTCAGGATCGATTCCAGGCATGTCTTTATAGGACCACACAAAAACATCTTTGAAATCTTTTAATAAAGTGATTAAACAATCACACTCCTTCAAAGACAACATGGACTCGATCTCGACTAAGCATGGATCTTTCTCAGTACCCACGTTAATTGCAATGATTTTATCTGTGCAAGGCTTAGCATGCCTCTCCTCCTCTTGGGCAATCAAATTTTTCAAAGCCCGAGGAATTTCTTCCTTTTCGTTTCAGTCAAAATTTTGAAAATCAATATTAGCGTAGCAAACTAAAGGCATAGAGAAGTAAGTGAAGTCTACTGCATTCCCATTAATAAAGTCTAGGTCCTCTATTACAGTTGACTCAAAAAGAAAAACTAAAAGAGGACCTTGACAGGACGTTGGCATATGGGTTACCACCCCCAGAAGTGCCAAACTCAAACTTCTCAAACTGACTCGAATCTGACTTCGACTCAACAGACCCGGTGGAATCAGACTCAGACTCATCATCTGATTCAGAACTAGAAATAAAGCCCTTCTCCAACTGCCAAGTAGGGCCTGGCGCTCTCGACGCATCCAGAATACAACTGGTAGAGTCCACAACCGGTCCCTCCCCGATTATAGAAATAGTAGAGGTATCCCTCAAGTCCTCCGTACTGGTCTCAGGATCTGCCAAGAGATTGGCCAGTGCTGCCCCTACTCCAACCTCAATGTTGTTTGAATCGTCATCTTTACTCTGGCTGGAGTTGACACTTGGATTAGCCCCCTCTTCACCACTATCTTGGAGTTGGTGGTCAAAAAAGATTTCGAATCTAGGGAAATGCTTTTTTGTTAAGGAATCCACCCAGGGCTCAGGGAAGCCACAGAAGGGGAAATCTTCTCCTTCTCTGACAAAGCACCCACTCAATGTTCCCTAGATTGGCCTGTGAACCAACTCATAGTGTTGCCCAACTCTCTTGGCCTTTACCCTTTCTCTCATTTCTTCTCACTTCTTTCTCCAGTCTTCTTTGGTGGGCACATAGCCCAACCCAAAGGCATGTGGATTATGTGGCACCTTAGCTAGCACCACAACACCTTTCCTTTCACTTCTTCCATGCCCCATCCCCGGAATGTGCCATAATTTGTTCATGAAATAAATTGACTAAGCACTGACATGCATGCCTTCATCCTCAGCCAGGATTGTCTGTGCCACTTGGGCTTTTGCCAAAGTGAAACCTGAAAGAAACACGTCCTCATCACAGTGATTGATTTCTAGCAAAGGCGTTGTGACCTCTGGCGATGGATGAATAGATGAGTTCCCAAAAACGGTAGCGACTCCTCTCTCATGAGGGTATTTTGACATTTGATGGAGGGTGGAGGATACAACCTTCATGTAATGTAGCCAGGGCATCCTTAGAAGTAGGTTGAAGGTAATCGGCACATCGAGAACACTGTGATTGTCTTAACAACATTCCCCTTAACGGCCTTGTTTGAAAGGGCGAATCTTTCTGGGCAACTATTAAAGTGGGCCATGGAGTTAAGATAGTTTGACATTAGGTTCCAACCAAGAACTGCAATAAAGGCCCAAGCTTTGGAAGACTTCGTGGTTGAGTTTACTCCAGGGAGTCATTATGTTTGCCTGGTTGACTTGACTGAGGCAACTGAGCAATGAGGGGAAAGTGCTGCGAGAATAGCGCAGCCCCCGCAACAAGTCGCTCAATTGCGCAGCGAACCACTTAGCCTTATAGTGAATGCGTCGTCCACTAGTGCCAACAACCCATCACTGGGGGGGGGAAGGAGCAAGCCGTACAACTACAAGCAAGGACGCACCTGAAAGTGAAATGCTAAGGCAGTCAGGTAGTGAGGATCAAATCCTAGCGATGGACAAAAACTTAGAAAAATGCGTTGTCAACATCCCTGATCCTAAAGCGTCCTCAGTTCCAAATTAGGCGATCTAGTCTATACTTGTGTGTTGTGCGCATCACATAGTAATTCTAGCTAATTAACCGGAATAAGAACGCATGTGTTTTCAAAAACAAGATATGATGCTTAGTACATGCCAATCTTTGATCGGGCTAGTGGGGGTGCTCATTGCATGACCTTTCCCCTTCGTACCCAAGTTCCCGAGCTGAGACAACTTTGGTGATGACGGACACGTGGCCTTAGGCACGAGTCAGGGTTTCCTAAATTCCCCCAAAATAAATATGTAGGTGGCGACTCTGTATTTGGCAAAGCAGTCCATGTTTGGCACTTCTTTACAAAAATCAGTTTTCCAAAACGATTTGCCGGATTTGGACTCTTTGGTGATTTATCGGTCTTGCAATGCACTTTGCGAGATTAGATTCAGAACCATGACATTTGAGTCCGAACTGTAGTAAGCTAAAGAGCAAATGAGATTTCGCGCAGCTTCGGGAGTCCTCGAGGTGCGTCTATAGAATGCTATGGGTATATGGGAATCATCGGGTGCTATAAGCAACGCGCCTATCTTATAACTATATTGATTAGTCGCTCTATCAAAGTACATTGTTCATGTCTCTTCCTCTACTTGCAGAATGTCCTCATTTGGGAACAGGTACTCTACTGCTTCATCTCCTTCCACTGGGTGGTCTACCAAAAATTCCGCTACTGTTCTCCCTTTGACGGACTTGTGAGTGACGTACTTGAGGTCAAACTCGGAAAGAAGAAGCAACCAACGAGCTAGCCTACCCGTAAGCATCGGTTTCTCAAAGAGATATTTGATGGGATCTAATCTCGAAACCAGAATTTTGGAATAAGCTAACAAGTAGTGTCTTCACTTCCTAGTGGCCCAAACCGAAGGTAAGCAAACCTTCTCCAGAGGAGTGTAACAGGTCTCATAATCCAGCATCTTCTTGCTCAGGTAGTAAATGGCCTTTTCTACCTTAGCTTTTGATTCTTGTGCTAGCATGCACCACATGGTTGACTTTGTCACTAAAAAGTATATGATCAGTGGCTTCCCCGGCTCTAGTGGCGACAATACAAGCGGGTTCTGAAGGTACTGCTTAATTTGTTCGAAGGCGAACTAACATCAATCGTCCCATCGAAACTTCTTTCCCTTTTTCAAGAGACCAAATAGTGGTTCATAAGTCAAGGTTAATTTTGAGATAAATCGTCTTATGAATTTCATTTTCCCTAGAAAGCCACGCACCTCCTTTTCAGTCCTTAGTGGTGGCATTTCTAAGATGGCCTTGATCTTGGATAGATCTACTTTAATTATTCTCTGTGTAATCAGAAAACCCAACACCTTCCCTACAGTCACCCCAAAAGTGTACTTCTGCGGATTCAACCTCAGTCTGTACTCCCTGATCTGTTTGAAGAATTTTTTCAGCGCGATGTAGTGGCCTTCTCCCTCTTTGGATTTTACAATCATGTCATCCACATGCACCTCAACTTCCTTATGGATCATGTCGACCAGAATTGTGGTTGTAGCTTGTAGCCCTGGCATTTTTTAACCTGAAAGGCATGACCTTGTAGTAGTAGGTACCCTATGGTGTGGTGAACGTAGTCTTCTCCCTGTCCGCAAGTGCCAACAAGATCTGGTTATATCCCGAAAACCCATCCATGAGTGATAACAAGGCATGGCTGGTGGTGAAGTCTTCCAACTCATTGATGTGTGGTAATGGAAAGTCGTCCTTAGGACTAGCCTTATTCAAATCCTGAAAGTCGACGCAAACTCTAATTATGTTGTCATTTTTCGAAACTAGAATGATGTTGGCTAATCGAGTTGGATATTCAGATACCATCAAGAATCCTGCATTAATCTGCTTGGTGAATTCCATTTTAATCTTCAGTGCCCAGTCTAGACAGATTCTGCGGAGTTTTTGCTTCACTGGTCGGGCTTCTGGGTCAAGAAGGATCCGGTGCTGTACAATCTCATGATCGATTCCAGGCATGTCTTCATAGGACCACACAAAAACATCTTTGAAATCTTTTGACAAAGTGATTAAACACTCGCACTCCTTCGAAGACAACATGGACTCGATCTGGACTAAGCATGGATCTTTCTCAGTACCCACGTTAATTGCAATGATTTCATCTGTGCAAGGCTTAGCATGCCTCTCCTCCTCTTGGGCAATCAAATTTTTCAAAGCCCGAGGAATTTCTACCTTTTCGTTTAAGTCAAAATTTTGAAAATCAATATTAGCGTAGCAAACTAAAGGCACAGAGAAGTAAGTGAAGTCTCTTGCATTCCCATTGATAAAGTCCAGGTCCTCTGTTACAGTTGACTCAAAAGAAAAACTAAAAGAGGACCTTGACAGGACGTTGGCATATGGGTTACCACCCCCAGAAGTGCCAAACTCTAACTCCTCAAACTGACTCGAATCTGACTTCGACTCAACATACCCAGTGGAATCAGACTCAAACTCATCATTCGATTCAGAACTAGAAATAAAGCCCTTCTCCAATTGCCAAGTGGGGCCTGGCGCTCTCGACACATCCAGCCACAACCGGTCCCTCCCCGATCATAGAAATAGTAGAGGTATCCCTCAAGTCCTCCGTACTGGTCTCAGGATCTGTCAAGAGATTGGCTAGTGCTGTCCCTACTCCAACCTCACTGTTGTTTGAATCGTCATTTTTACTCTGGCTGGCGTTGATACTTGGATTAGCCCCCTCTTCACCACTATCTTGGAGTTGGTGGTCGAAATAGATTTCGAATCTAGGGAAACGCTTTTTTGTTAAGGAATCCACCCAGGGCTTAGGGAAGCCGCAGAAGGGGAAATCTTCTCATTCTCTGACAAAGCACCCATTCAATGTTCCCCAGATTGGCCTGTGAACCAACTCATAGTGTTGCACAACTCTCTTGGCCTTGGCCCTTTCTCTCATTTCTTCTCACTTCTATCTCCAGTCTTCTTTGGTGGGCACATAGCCCAACCCAAAGGCATGTGGATTATGTGGCACCTTAGCTAGCACCACAACACATTTCCTTTCACTTCTTCTATGCCCCATCCCGGGAATGTGCCATAATTTGTTCATGAAATAAATTGACTGAGCACTGACATACATGCCTTCATCCTCGACCAGGATTGTCTGTACCACTTGGGCTTTTGCCAAAGTGAAACTCGAAAGAAACACGTCCTCATCATAGTGATTGATTTCTAGCAAAGGCGTTGTGACCTCTGGCGATGGATGAATAGATGAGTTCCCAAAAACGGTAGCGACTCCTCCCTCATGAGGGTATTTTGGCATTTGATGGAGGGTGGAGGATACAACCTTCATGTAATGTAGCCAGGGCATCCCTAGAAGTAGGTTGAAGGTAATCGGTACGTCGAGCACACTGTGATTGTCTTAACAACATTCCCCTTAAAGGCCTTTTTTGAAAGGGCGAATCTTTCTGGGCAAATATTAAAGTGGGCCATGGAGTTAGGATAGTTTGACATTAGGTTCCAACCAAGAACTGAATAAAGGCCCAAGCTTTGGAAGACTTCGTGGTTGAGTTTACTCCAAGAAGTCATTATGTTTGCCTGGTCGACTTGACTGAGGCAACTGAGCAATGAGGGGAAAGTGCTGTGGGAATAGCGCAGCCCCCGCAACAAGTCGCTCAATTGCGTAGTGAACCACTTAGCCTTATAGTGAATGCGTCGTCCACTAGTGCCAACAGCCCATCACTGGGGGGGAAGGAGCAAGCCGCACAATTACAAGCAAGGACGCGCCTGAAAATGAAATGCTAAGGTAGTCAGGTAGTGAGGATCAAATCCTAGCGACGGACAAAAACTTAGAAAAATACGTTGTCAACATCCTTGATCCTAAAGCGTCCTCAGATGCCTCTAGTTGCTGGAAGCTATTTGTGGGAGAGATGTGGAAGCTCTTTGTGGATGGAGCGTCCAACAAATATGGGGCAAGACTTGGGATAGTCCTCATCTTGCCAGATGGCTTGACCATTGAACATGCAATCAACCTCAAATTTCTAGCATCTAATAATGAGGTAGAGTACGAAGCATTGTTAGCCGATTTGAAGTCAGCCTACAGAATGAAGGCCATCGAGCTAATGGTGTATAGCGACTCTCAGCTAGTAGTAAACCAGATATCCGGCAAGTACGAAGCAAATGATGACATAATGGCCAAGTATCAGGAGCTGGTCAGGAACGAAATCATGAAATTCAACGTCATGAGGATAGAACAAATCAACCGAGAAGAAAATAGCAAGGCAGATGAACTGGCCGGTTTTGCATCGATGGCAGACACATCTATTCCACACCCATTGCTAGTTGACTTCCTGCCAAGATTGAGTATTAAGAAACTTGAAGTGGCCGAGGTGTACTGCGCTGAGCTAGGTCCCTTGTAAATGGACCCCATCGTGGTGTTCTTAAAAGATAGCATTTTTCCAGAAGACAAGAAGGAGGCTAATAAGATTAGGGTGAAGTCACAACGATTTTGGCTTTCCCCATCTCTAGCACTGTACAAAAATTCCTTCACGGGACCATACTTGAAATGTGTCCATACTAACAAGGTCGAGGCATTCTTGTGCAAAATTCATGAGGGCATTTGTGGAAGCCATCAAGGGGGGAGGTCTTTGGCCTATCGAGCTATAACACAAGGGTATTGGTGGTCGTACATGCAAGTAGATGCAGAAAAGTATATCAAGAAATGCGAGAAATATCAAAAATTTGCACATCATCCATCAACCAGCTAGAGAACTCCTACCTCTAACCAGCCCTTGGCCTTTTGTAATGTGGGGCTTAGACATAGTGGGACCACTCCCTACCGCGTCGGGCAAAAGAAAGTTCTTCATTGTTGTGACAGACTACTTCACAAAATGGGTAGAGGCCAGGCACTTGCATCCATCAAGGAAAAAGACGTCAAGAAGTTTGTCTGGAAGAACATCATCACCCGGTATGGAATTCCCAAGGCCTTGATATCAGACAACGACACCCAATTTGATGGAAGAATATTTAAGGTTTTTGCGAAGAGCATAAGATCAAGTTCTACAACTCTACACTAGCGTACCCTCAGGCTAACGGCTAGGCCGAAAACCTCTAACAAAGTAGTCTTAGATGGTCTGAAGAAAAGGCTAGAAAAAGTGAAAGGGACATGGGCTGAAGAACTTCCCCACGTTTTATGGGCGTATCAAACTACACCTAGGCAATCGACTGGTGAAACGCCTTTTGCCTTGGCCTATGGCATGGAAGTGGTAATCCCCCTGGGAATTGGCCTCCCCACCATTAGAAGCGAAAATTTTGAACCGGATTTGAATGGAGAGGCCATAGCTTTGGAGCTTGATCTAGCTGAAGAAATGAGAGAAAGGGAATTGGTCAACGTGGCCTCATATCAACAGGAATTGTCTAGAAAATACAACAAGGCGGTGTATCCAAGGCAATTCAAGATTGGAGATTGGGTGCTACACAAAGTAATGAGAAATACTTTGGTACCTAGGGACGGAAAATTGGGACCCAACTGGGAAGGGCCGAACAAAGTGGTGGGATTAGTAGGAAAAGGAGCTTACCACTTAGAAGATGTAGACGACTGAGCTATCTTGAGGCCATGGAACACAGCCAACCTCAAGATATTCTATTTTTAGTTCTTTGCACTTGTAATTTTCTTTAAACATTCAATAAAATAAGTTGTCATTTTTTTTGGTAAATTTTTCAATACTTGTATTTATTTCGGTCTGTATGTATATCTTTGCCCAATTGGGGGCAATGAGGGTTAACAAGTTTGATCAACAAAATTTTTGCACTCTTTGACCGAGATGGTTATCTCAAGCAATGAAGGTTGGTAGGTTTGACCAAAATTTTTTTTGCACTCTTTGACTGAGATGGTTATATCGACTAGTGAAGGTTGGCAGGTTTGACTAACAAAATTTTTGCACTCTTTGCCCAATTGGGAGCAATGAAGGTTGGCAGGTTTGACCAACAAAAGTTTTGCACTCTTTGACAGAGATGGTTATCTCAGCCAATGAAGGTTGGCAGGTTTGACCAACAAAATTTTTGAACTCTTTGGATGAGATAGTTATCTCGACAAAAGGAAGTTGGCAGGTTTGACCAACAAAATTTGTTACACTCCTTAACCGAGATGGTTATCTTAGCCAATGAAGGTTGGCAGGTTTGAACAAATTTTTGAACTCTTTAGTCGAGATGATTATCTAAGCTAACAAAGGTTGGCAAGTTTGACCAACAAAATTTTTGCACTCTTTGATCGAGATGGTTATCTCGGCTAAAGAAAGTTGGCAAGTTTGACCAACACATTTTTGGACTTTTAGCCGAGATGATTATCTAGGCTAAAGAAGGTTGGCAAGTTTGACCAACACATTTTTGTACTCTTTAGCCGAGATGATTATCTAAGCTAAAGGAGGTTGGCAGGTTTGACGAACAAAATTTTTGAACTCTTTGGGTGAGATGGTTATCTCGACCAAGGAAGGTTGGCAGGACCGAACTAGTAGGCTTGGCGAAGCACACATAAGGTTTTGTGACATTTGAAGAGAGACTTAGAAACCGTGCAAAAAGATGTTCTTCATTGATAGGCAAAGAAAATTACACAAAGAGGGGCATATAGCCCGGTTACGTCGCAAAGTAAAGAAAAGAATACAGCAAAAACAAAAAAAACAAAGTTTTGTCTTGGACAGGCAAACATGTCATCTAGCTTAGTGTCGGCATCAACACTGACTTCATCGCTTGCTAGGTCAACTCTAAAACCACCCTCTATGGTCAGGTCGGTGATGCTTTCTTCGACGACCAGACTTGGTGCAGTCTAGTCAGGCACCTTCGACTGAATAGGAAGATCCCTTGGAGCATTGTTTGGCGTTGGGCTCCCCTCCTCACCTTCCAAGAATTTTTGTTGCACAGCGTTAGCATACTCCGTCATATAGCTCGGTATACCATTAAATCATGTGCCTCACCAAGCTTTTCCACCGCCACCTTTTAGCCGCACTTAAGAAAGATATTCTTGGCCGCCTCGCATTGTAGAACGTAAGTTGCTTCACCCTCCTTGAAACCTCAGTCCTCGGCGCCCTCAATCTTTTTCTTTAGCTCCCGTATTTCGGCGTTCTTCTTTTTCACTAACTTGGCCAGCTTGCAGAGGTAACGATCTTTTTTCTCGGTGAGGGCCTTTTGTTTATCCTCCTCAGCTGTGCGAACTTGGTTCACCAGCTGGTCTCGGTCTGAAATCAACTCGGCCAGCTTGGCCTTCACCTCTGTCAGTTTGGCCGCCTTGGCGTCAGCATCAGCAATGGTCGACCGCGCTATTTTTTGTAGTTCTAGCACATGTTGATAAGCAATGTGGCTTTTTTGCATGGCCTGTAATAAACGTTAAAGTTGTTAAAGTAACCGAGTGAAAAGTTGCACGAAAGGTGGAAATGGATAAGCAAATGGGTGACTTACAAGAACCATTAACTTGGTAGCTGACCGAATTGCTTTCAGCTCGGTCAAGTGGTCGTGGTGTTCCATGTCGGCCGGCAAGCACAGGCTTTTGGTCAGGTTAAAAGCTAACATATGGTCCTTTTTCGTGGTCACTTAATTAGTGGTGGACATAGTGCGGCCCTTATAAGTCACAGATGGTGCTCACATCGGAGGAGTTGTAGGGTTAGCATAGTCAGAATGGCGGCTCCCTTGGGGTTAGTTAGCCTCTAACAGCCCGGTTCCCAACCGCTCAGTCTCTTCTTCGGCAACTAGATGTTGTGGTTCAGTAGAAGAAGTGCGTAGCCTTTTGCTTGGTTGAGATGAGGTAGCTTTGGTAGATGGAAGGGCGACGACGATCTCATGTGGCTAACCGGTTGGAGGTAGCTTGGTCTGCACCTCGGCGTTCGAAGCAGAAGTCTGCTCAGTGATGAGGGCTCAGACATCTCACCTTTTTGACATCTCTTGTTCTTTAGTAAGAGGAATAAGGTTGATTTGGGAGAGGTTGGGATCAGGCTCAAGAGAAGACTCAAGTAGAAAGTCTGTGACCTTACTCCTCCTTCTGCTGAAGTAACGGTAGGTCGGTTCAACTCCCAATAGCTCTGTCCAGTCTCGATGCCGGTATCGTTGCGTCGCTCGCAGTATGGCTTGGTTAGCATGGGTGTAGTTTGCTTTCAATTGGTTCAAATCTGCAAAGAGAACAAGGCTTAGTGTGGCTGGAGAAGTTAAACAAGGAACAAAAGAGGAATCGAGCTAAACTTACCTGTCGTTCCTTTATTCCAGTTTATTGTTGTAGCCCGGTATTTAGGCCTCTTGGTCTTCAAAATTGCCAAATACCCAGAGAAAATCGTTATCATTCAAGTCTTTGTTTGGTGTACGCTTGACAATTTTCTCTCTACCTTTTCTAATTATAAGGTAGTAGACCCAACTGTCATCATTTTGGCTGAGTGAATACTGGTGGAATATCTTGGATAATCCGAAGTTGAGACCAAGACGACGATTTAGTTCGGCTATGCCGTTAATTATGCTATAGGAGTTGGTGGAAAGTTGAGTGGGGCAGAGCTTTGTCTGCCTAAGAAATTTGCAGATGAGAGGTTGAACGGGGATCCGGAGCCCGCTCTTGACTATGGATAGCACAAAGAAAGGGACGAAACCAGACTTTCCCCAAGGTATGGTGTCTAGCTTGGCTAAAGACAGGTGGACGTCGTCTGGGGTGTTGTATTCCCTTCAGAATTTGGCTATGGCACCTGGCGAGGTTACCATAAATCAGTACTTGCCTATGGTCTTAAATTTAATGTGTCAAAAAGTTTGCACGGCAGCTTAGCACGGCGCTGATAGGGACGGTGGTTGGCTCGGTTGAGCAATGCCGCCAAGAGGCAAAGTGAATGGTGTGCCTGGACAACCTAGTCAAGTTTGTAGAGTGGACAAATAAAAGTGTGTTATGCTCATGTGATGGCCGCGCTAAAACAAGTGTAGACCAAGTCGATAGAGTGTTTTCTTGGTCAAAGACGAGTATGTAGAGTTTGTCTAGCTTAGTCGTTGAGCAAGTTCGGTCCATTGCCAATGTGGCCATAGCTCGATTGTGGAGAGGGCCAAGGTTTTAGCCCGCATAGGAGAATGGTGATACTCCTAGTTCAGTTAAGTTTGTATGTCAGGATACAAACAAGCTTTTAGCTCGGTTGTGGCATGGGTTCGGATTAAAATTGCCAGTTTGGACTGGTTTTGGTGCCAGTCATATAAAATCCATGGTGTAGTGAGGTGCCAAAGGTCTAAAGAGATACAGATGTAATTTCATGATTGTTTTACGCATTTCAGTATTAAAACATACGTGTAGGGACATGGGTTACTTCTGATTAATAAGAATGGAAGAGGCAAGAACAGGCATAAAAAAGTATGAATGTAAAAATGCAAGTGTACTAGAGAGAGAAAAACTTACAAATTTGAGAGCAAAATCAGCTTCCAATCTGTAAAAGAAACCGCAACAACAGTGGCGAGTTCGATGTGGTAATAAAGAGGACGGCACCAGGGCTTGAATGCAAAAAAGTAGAGGTTTAGAGCTTTGGTTGCAAGGGCTTTAGCGCTAGAAGATAAACAGTAAAGACGATTGTTCAAGAGATATAAGCATTATATATGTAATGGAGGTAAAACGGTGGGACTTTTCGAATTTTCAAGCAATGTGTGACGATTGTCACAATGAGAGGAGGCAATCGATGGGTGCCACGTGTCCCAGTAAGGACACGATGTCAGGAACGTGGGAAGATGGGCTATACGACTGACGCAACATCTGGAAACTAAGCGAATCTTAGCTCAGTTGGCCTGAGTATTTCAGTTTGGTTGGCCTGAGTATTTCAGTTCAGTTGGTTTGAATATTTCGGTTCAGATGGTTTGAATATTTTAGCATGGCTGGAAGGCAATAATCCCAATCATGCTTCGCAAATGGAATTAAGGGTAAATTAGAGGGTAATTTATGTGAATAAATTGGGCCGAGCTAAGTCTATCATTCTGAGACATTGGGTCAAGCTATGGGCCAAGGTGAGAGCTCTGATAGCCTGGTCTTGGGCCAAGCAAACACCAAGCCGGTTAGAGATGTGTCACTAGGGCCTAGACCTAGCTATCTAAAGGAAGTCCTGTAGTAGACCGAGATGTTACCAGGGAAGAGGGCCGAGCTAAGTGTAGCTCGGCAGGGCGCCATCCTGTAGTTAGGGTTACCCCGGTTCTGCCAAGAGTAGCGCAGAGCCGAGTTAGCTCGGTTGACCATAACGACAGCTGAGGTAAAGGGTTTAAACCATCTCACCTGGTTGGTAGTGAGAAGGGTGTTATAAGGATAAGCATTATCCCTTAGCAGTGTGATTCCTAAGATGACTCTGCTAAAGAAAGTTAAAGTCCTACTAGGATTGTGCCAAGTGAAATCTATAAAAGCTCATGACAAAACCTATGGACAGGTATTGTAATTCTTACTCTCAAATGCACAGAGCTTATTGTCTATTGTCTACTTGCTGACTTAGGCATCGAAGGGGTTTCTGGCATATACCCTCTAGCTAGCTCACATGTGTTTTCAGGTAGCAAAGTGATGACGTTTGAAGGAGTGCAAACTTGGTCAACAGGATTATACGAGAAGATTATTTCGTGCTCGTACAATTAATATGTAATTATTTTTTTAAAAGTCCATTGGGGTGTAGTTGCCCCTAGTTTTTAGGGCTATTACGAGTAAGACCCATTTATTTATTATTTTTTTTAAGGACAAAGTTATTACTAAAAAAATTGATGTGTTGGTTAAATGTTAAAATGTTACTTTTTATTAATGGAAAGGTTGAGTAGGTCATTTGTTTATTGTTGGCTTTTCTAGCCAACAATGTTATTTTTTAAAAAAACTTAAATTAGCCAAAAAGTGGTGGTAAATATAAGAACAACATTCTATTCCATTCCATTCCATCACAAAAAAATAAAAAATAAAAATAAAAAATAAAAAATAAAAAATAAAAAATAAAAAATAAAAATAAATAAATAAATTGGTACAAAGATTAAGAGAAGTACAAAAAAAAAATAAAAGAAAACACATCTGAGAAAAGGCTAAACTCCTAAAATCCAACAATCTAGAATAACCTAAAACTAACTTAAAGACTAAACAAAGACTCCAAGGATAGCATAATTAACAAGATAATTAGGTCCATAGCCAGTCAGTCACCAGAAGAAAGAAGAGAAGGCTTGAAAGCAAAAGTTGCCCACCACCAGAGCCAACCCTGAGTTCTGTATTTTGTTCTACTTCCATTTCGTGACACACTCGTTGGACCCATTTTCTAATAACAATATGGTATCAGAACTCGAACTCTGGTTCCAGATCTCGTCTCTCTTGTCTCTCTCTCTCTCTCTCTCTCTCTCTCTGTGTGTGTGTATGTGTGTGTGTGCACTTAATCTGTTCTCTTCCCTTGTGAAATGGAGTGTTAAGGGGAAATGTTAAGTTGATATATATTGTTAGGTTAATGTCCTAATAATTTAAACTTTTGTGACAATGATGATCTAAAATAAAGTGGTGTTTGGGAAGCCGTGGGGTAAGTTGTTTTAGCCAGTTTCTCAAAAAACGCAACGTAGCCTCACTGTAGCTGAGGCTACAGTAAGGCTGTCCAACTGAATGCCACTAGTGGGTAAAAAGACTATTTCACTCTTGGTTTACACATACTGTAGACACCCCATTTTGGCTACCCTTAAGACTTGGGCGCCTCACGTTGAATGCTTGATGATGAAATGTTACGTTGTACAATCGTTCGATTTCTTCAACAAAAGGCTTCGGTTTCAAGCTTCAGAACCTAAACCTTGCATTTCCTTTGGACCAAAACCTAATTTTTTTCTAGCCTGACCACTCAAAGACCTACTGGCCAGCAAGTGGCCAGCAAGCCAGTTTTGGTTGGCTAGCCGTCCCCCTTCATGGTAGGCCGGCCATGTTTCCTGAGAAACAAATATTTTCAACTACCAGCTGTCCCCATGTGCATGTCTTGCACCAGCTATCTCATTACAGATATTTCTGACTTGAGGACTTGTTTTTTTATAAATACATGACCTCCCCTCATGGTTTAGGGTTAGAAAAATTCTTCAAGTGCTTATAGCTTGCTCAACACACTACCTCTCTCTCTTGTAATATACATACACTTCCTAAGCCTAAACTTGAGGCCTCTTGTTGAGATTCTTGAAGACAAATTTTATCTCTTGAGAGTGTTCAACTTATGGTTTGTGAACTAGAAGAGCATTCTCTCTTTAAAAGGTAATCTTTGAGCTTTTGTATCACCTTTTTCTATCTCTTTTCTTTGCTTTTTCACTCTATCTTTCAGATTTTTTTTAAGCTTAAAAATGTGATTTTAATTCACAAAAAAAAGGAGGGGCTAGCCACCATTCTTTGGCTAGCTTACTAGGCTTATTTCCTTCCATTTTTGTTTAAGTTTTCTACCCTTTTCAAAATGATTGTTAGCACTGTTTTGTGCTATTTAGGGGCTGTTTAGTGTGTTTATTTAGTTTATGCTTTGAATATTACGCTTATGTTGTTGTAAGTTCTCATGGATTTGGGTGGTTAGGCCATAGCCACCAATCTATTTAAGTTGATAGCTTTCTTTACATAGTTTTCATGTAAATATTCACACTTGCAATAATCACCTTTGCATAATCATCTCTGCAATCTCCCTCTTTTTTTCTATTTCTTTGATTAAGAGTTCTATCAAATAAAGGATTGTTGCTCAAGGCATAAGAAAGAGAACTTCTATGCTTCATGGTTTAATCTCTTCGGCGGTTCATTACCATGGCATTACATCTCTCTTATTGTCACGACCCGAACCCGCCCCAATGGGTTAAGGCCATAACCGGCCAGTAATCACGAGATTACCTACGGCCTCAAACCAAATAAAACAAAACTCATCCGAGTAAAGGGGCCAAACGGAAGCAAATTTAAAACTTTGTCCATAGAGCTGTGCTTATATGCACACCATAACATTCCAAACATTCATATGTTAATAAATCACATCAAATATGTACTAACACAGAACACTATACATACAGGATCATACAAGTTTAAGTCAGTCGAACCCAAGACTTATATACAAAAGTAGTCCAATGCTTTCGCCAACATAACAAAACTATGAACAAAGGACAAAGGCGAAGACAGTCTCGTGCGTGAGACGTTTGGGCTGACTCCTCAAAACTTGACTGTTTCTCACAATTTCACCGAGGCTGGTTCTGGACGTCCCTTGGCTCACCTACATGAACATGAATGAGTGTGAGCGAAAGCCCAGTGAATAATATCAATAAGGAAGATACATAAGCAATCTTTGAAACAGTTACAGCAGATGGCCTTCGGCCCAATCACTTGTATCAATCGGCCTTCGGCCCAATCATTTATGTCAATCGGCTTTCGGCCCAATTATTCATGTCAATCGGCCTTTGGCTCAATCATTTATGTCAATCGGCCTTCGGCCCAATCATTTATGTCAATTGGCCTTTGGCCAAATCATTCATATCAATTGGTCTTTGGCCCAATCATTTATGTCAATCGTTGTCCACCATTCAAATTAATGAACTTACAAAACTTACATAGAAGTAAACAATTGGACGACAACATATTTCAAATATCTTGTTAAGACAAAAGGGTCACAAATAATTCAATCCGTTCCAAATTCACATTTTCCTCTTTAGGCTTCATTTTTATCTCTTTAACTCAATTACAATGCTCAATGCATGCCTAAGAGTACTTGGAAGTGAAAGAGAACAGAAAATGAAACACAGAATGTCTTTTCAAATTTCAGAAAACAGGGTCCCCGCTCGAGCGTGAACTTCCCCACTCGAGCGGACCCTTGAGGCTTGCAAAAGTACTGGATATGTCAAATTTACACTCGATCGCGAACTCTGGCACTCGAGCGGAAGGCCTCTCTACATGGCTCCCCACTCGAGCGTTAACTTCCTCGCTCGAGCGGAAACCATGTCTGCAGAAAATATTGGGAACATGAATTTCACGCTCGAGCGGCAGTTTCCCCGCTCGAGCGGGAATCAAAAATCTAGAAAATTCAGAACATGTTCTTGAGCTTCAATTCGACATTCTAACCAACATTTCTTGCATTCAATAGCTCAAACTTCAAATGCACTTGGACTAACATGGTATAAACCCCAAATTACAACCCAATGAAGCTCAATCTCATCATTTAATCACATGCATGCCCCAATCTACACCAAATTTACCTCCAACATAACAATTTCATGCATTCAAGCTCATATTCTTATAAATTGTACATCATGTGAGATATAACTCTCATTATCAACTCAAGTGGTGCAAATGGTGATCACAAGCATGAATTCTAACCAAGATCTTACATGGATCAAACATTTTGTGGTCAAACATGCAATTTCAAAGCAATTACACACATGCATGCATACATTGACCTTCAATTCAACAAAACCAACTCAATTTCATCATACTCAATTAAACTCATGTTCTTGACCATTAATCAAACTTGGATTCACAAGATGATAACTTAAAATTCATGAATTCTCTTACCTAGGAGCTCAATCTTCCAAACTATAGCAAATTCTTGAGTTTAATCTTCAAATTCCCAATCCTTGAGCCAAAATTACATAATTCTCTCCCTTTCTCTCTCTATAGCCGGCCCCTCTCTCTCTCAAGGCACAAAATCAGATTTTTGAGCTCAAGTGTACCAATTAAGTGTATAGTGCCTCTTTACATAAGTTCCCACTAGCACAAATTTAATAATAATAAATAATTGGGCACTAATTCAATGAATTAATCCAATTAATCTGATCCGAATCAATTTCCAATTAAATTTCACCGTAGGCTCTAAAAATTACGCTAATCACAAGGGCGTAATTAATTTCGGGTTCTGTGGCCGATAAGGCCTTCAATTTAATTTCCAAAGTAGATGATCAAACAGATATTCCTACGGTGAACAGATAGAAATTCAAAACCACATATTTTCACATAATGGCACACAAAATCATATTAAACACATAATCATGCTCATATTAAGGACCAATTAACATATTACGGAACAAGGATATCACAATCTTCCTCCCTTTAGGAAGTTTGGTCTTCCAAACTTATTTTACCTTCGTCGGGAAACAAATGTGGATAGCGTAGTCGCATTTCCTCCTCTTTTTCCCATGTAGCATCCGTCCCATAATGTTCTTTCCATTCCACTTTCACCATTGGGATGGACTTGCTTCTCAATTGTTTCACTTGCCGATCAACAATTCGTTCTGGCCATTCGGCGTATTCCATATTTTCATCAATAGTTACCCGGTGATAATCAATCACATAAAATGGGTCTCGGAGGTAACCCCTCAACATCGACACATGAAACACGTTATGGATTTGTTCGAATCTTGGTAGCAAAGCAACTCTATAGGCAATTGGGCCAAGCCTTTCTAGAATCTGAAACGGCCCAATGTAACGGGGCGACAACTTGCCCTTTTTTCCAAACCTGACTTGGCCTTTCATTGAAGATACACAGATGAGCACATGGTCACCCACCTCATACTCAAGACATCTTCTCTGAACATCTGCATAATTGTTTTGTCGGTCCTGAGCTGTTTTGAGCCTTTGCCGAATGATCTTGATTTTCTCAGAAGTGTCTTGCACAATTTTAGGCCCAAGTAAAGCTCTATCCCCGACTTCTGTCCAACAAATAGGTGATTTACACCTTCTACCATACAAAGCCTCGTATGGTGCCATACCGATGCTGGAGTGGAAGCTGTTATTGTATGCAAATTCTACAAGTGGCAAATAGTCTTCCCAACTCCTTTGAAAATCTAAAGCACACATTCGAAGCATATCTTCCAACGTCTGTATTGTTCGTTCTGATTGCCCATCTGTCTATGGGTGGAATGCAGTACTGAACCTTAGTTCTGTCCCCATAGCTTCCTGCAAACATTTCCACAATCTAGATACAAATTTTGGATCTCTATCCGACACAATAGATACCGGAACTCTGTGTAAACAGACAATCTCATCAACATAAATGGTAGCCAGTCTATAAGCATTAAACGTGGTTTTAACTGGTAGAAAGTGTGAAGATTTAGTCAGTCTATCAACTACAACCCAAATAGAATCCATACCTCGAGAAGTCCGAGGTAAGCCAACAACGAAATCCATAGTCACATGCTCCCACTTCCATTGAGGAATAGGGAGAGGTTGAAGTAGACCGCTTGGTTTCTGATATTCAGCTTTAACTTGCTGACATTGAAGACACTTGGATGCGTATTCTGCAATTTCTTTCTTCATTTTAGGCCACCAATAGGTTTGTTTCAAATCTCGATACATTTTATTATTACCCGGATGCATAGCAAATACGGATCTGTGGGCTTCATCTAAAACCCTCTTCTTTAGTTTCGGAATATCTGGGACACACATTCTGTTTCAAAATTTCAACACTTTCTTTTCAATACTGAACTCTACTTTTGGACTTGTCTCAAATTCATTAATCACTTTCTTGAGGAATTCATCCTCTTTCTGTTTCTGTTTGATTTCATCAATGATTGCCAGCTCGGCTGCAATAGCGGCTATCAATTCGCCCTGTTCATACATTACCACTTCAATTTCAGACTTCTCAAAATCTTGCAAGATTTCTTTCTGTTCAGTAAGCAAACAAGCCATACTCCCCGTTGATTTTCTGGCTAAGGCATCAGCAACTGTGTTAGCTTTTTCAGGGTGATACTGAATCTCTAAATCATAATCCTTTATTAATTCCAGCCATCTCCTCTGTCGCATATTCAACTCCTTCTGCGTGAAGAAGTATTTCAGACTTTTGTGATCTGTGTAGACTTCACACTTCACTCCATACAGATAATGCCGCTAGATTTTCAAAGCAAAAACGACTGCGGCCAATTCTAAGTCATGTGTTGGGTAGTTTTTCTCGTGCAATCTCAACTATCGGGAGGCATAAGCAATAACCTTTCCGTTCTGTATTAACACACAACTGAAACCTTTATAAGACGCATCACTGAAAATTACAAATTTTTCCATACCTGAAGGTAGTGTCAAAATTGGTGCAGTGGTCAATCTCGTTTTTAGTTCACGAAAGGTAGCTTCTCTATTGTCATTCCATTCAAATGATTGCCCTTTGCGTGTCAACTGGGTAAGAGGTACAGCTATCTTTGAAAAGTTTTTCACAAACCTCCTGTAATACCCGGCTAAGCCTATAAAGTTGCGGACTTCTGTCACATTTGTTGGTGTAGGCCAATTCACAATTGCCTCTATTTTTTGTGGGTCCACTGAAATTCACTCTTTGTTGATAACATGCCCTAAGAAGACAACTTCATCCAACCAAAACTCACATTTCTTTAGTTTAGCAAATAATTTTCTTTCCCGAAGTATTTGTAGGACAATTCTCAAATGATGTTCATGTTCAAGTTTATCTTTGGAATATATCAAAATGTCATCAATAAAAACCACAACAAATTTGTCAAGGTAGGTTTTAAAAATTCGGTTCATTAAGTCCATAAATGCTGTCGGAGCATTAGTCACTCCAAATGGCATAATAAGAAACTCAAAATGTCCATACCTCGTTCTGAATGCGATTTTCTGGACATCCTCTGCCTTAACTTTCAGCTGATGATACCTGGATCTCAAATCAATCTTAGAAAGCACCTGTGATCCCTGCAATTGGTCAAATAAGTCGTCAATACGGGGTAGGGGATATTTGTTCTTTATTGTTACCTTGTTCAATTCCCAATAATCGATGCACAAACGCAAAGTTCCATCCTTCTTTTTCACAAACAAAACTGGTGCATCCCAAGGCGAAGTGCTAGGTCGAATAAACCCCTTGTCAAGTAGGTCTTGCAACTGTTCTTTCAATTCTTTCATTTCGGCAGTAGCCATCCTGTAGGGAGTTTTAGAAATGGGCCGGGTGCCTGGTACAGTTTCAATAGTAAACTCTATCTCCCTGTCTACCAATTCCCCCGGTAATTCATTTGGAAACACATTTGGAAATTCTCTAACAATAGGGATATCATTCAATTCAACATTCATAGATTGTTCAGACAGCACATAGCACAAATAACCCTGGCACCCTTTCCTGTTCAGTTTACATGCTTTTATTGCAGATATCAAATAAGGTGGAGGCACTACCCCATTACCCAAAAACACAATCTCTTTATATTCTGGTGGTTTAAACACAACCCGTTTTGTTACACAATCAATGGTGGCACAATATTTGGTCAACCAATCCATGCCCAAAATTACATCGAAATGCCTAAAGTTCAAGGGTAACAAATCTACATATAGGATAGCATCCTCAACATGCATATCACAAAATCGGTATATAGATTCACACAATACAGATTTCCCAGATGGAGTAGACACACATAGCAGATATGGCAGTAATTTTAAAGGTCTGTTCAATCTAGATGCAAATGCACATGTTACAAATGAGTGTGCTGATCCAAAGTCAATTAATACAAAGGCGTCTTAATTACATACAGAAATGGTACCTGAGACAACCGTGTTGGCATTTCGGGTATCGCTCGGAACAAGCGCAAAAACTCTCCCTTGTCTCATGGTATCTCTGGCGGGAGTAGATCTCGTAGCATTTCCTGGTTTTGGGACTAATGCTGTCAAACTAGCAGCAAATTTTCCATTGTTCTGTTTGCAATCTCTAGCCATATGCCCCTGTTTACCACAATTAAAACAAGCTCCTGACACACGGTAACAAACCCCACAACGCCTGTTACCACAAGTAGTACACAACGGGGTTATATCTCGGGAAGAATTAGAAGTATTCGAGTAGCCCGTATTTTGCTTCTTTGAAAACTTCTTCTTTGAAAAGAAGCCTTGCCTTTTACTACCCTTCCAGTCAGTTGTTGGTTTAGTTTGTCTAGATATATTAGCTTCTGATGTTATGGCCCTGTCTAGTACCCCAATGTAGGTTTCAAGTTTTAAGACATTCACCCTCTCTAGAATGTCGCTTCGAAGCCCGCCTTCAAAATGTCTCGCCTTCTTATAGTCTGTATCAATCACGTGTGGCACAAACCTGGCCAATTCAGTGAATTTGGCCTCATACTCGGCTACAGTCATACTGTCTTGCCTCAGTTCCATGAATTCTGCCACCTTCCTATCTCGGACACACTGTGGGAAGTACTTGTCATAGAAAATTTCCCAAAATTTTGCCCAATCAGCATCTTTGTAATTCTCACGCATTAACATCCACCATCTTTTTGCTTCGTCTTTTAGCATTAAGGTGGCTAGAAGCACTTTCTGTGTCTCCGAACACGGGAACACTTCAAACAGTTTTTCGATGCCGAGGACCCAAGCTTCAGCTTTCAAAGGATCTAATCCACCATGGAACTGTGGTGGTTTCATTTTCTTGAACTCTTTGGAGAGAGCTATGATTCGGTTATCATTCTGATTATCTAGCACAGGAGGTGCCGGAGGTGGAGGTGGAGGATGTGGCTGCTGCCACTGTTGTTGCCATTCCTGTTGTTGCCCCAATGTCTCTGCCATTTCTTGAATCAGTCTTTCCATTCTATCCAGTTTGACAGTAGAAGATTTCTCTATCTCACCACCTCTTGTTCTCACCATCTGATTAAACTTGCATTATACTTTATACAAAAGATACACAGGTGAGAGGGAGATTTATGAGTCGGAGGTGGGCCGAGATAAAAGCCGAGCAAGTTGAAGGCCCAACGGCGTGTTGGACTGAGATAGCTTAGGACTTGCCCGGAGTTAGGGCCGCTCGGCCTGTGGCCGAACTACTCGCACCGGTGGTGACCGTGCAACTTGCGTTGCTTGGCCAGAAGGCATACTCCTTTGGCTCGGCAGGGAAGATGGTGCCAGAAGCTTGGCAGGAAAGCCCTGTGGTTGATCGGCGTGACCTTTTCGGAGCTCGACTTCGCCGGAATGCAGTCGAGCACGTTAAGGATGAAGCTCGGCTATTACTACACTTGGGCATGAAGTGCAGCCTGGATGTCAGCGGCCGCGATGCTGTACCCCGGTTGCCGAGCTCCCAGCAGAGTGGGCTGGCAGTTGGGTTAGGTAATGTACAGCAAGATTTGTGTTGACGGATGGGATAGCAGCACCACGTGTCGAGAGACGAATGGGAGTAGATTTGGGGTGCAGAAGGTATATAAGCGGGACTGCGCCCCCCATGCCTGGACAGATGACAGATGACAGATGACAATTTGGTGAGACATACACTAAACACAACTCAGTCTCTCTTTCTCTCTCTCTCTCTCTCTCGATATCCCTGTGTGTGCGTCTAACTTGATCGTCGGAGGGGTTTCTAGCCACACACCGCCGGGTAGCTCACCGCCGTTGTGCTCGCAGGTCGATCGGATAGACAGGAGCTTGGAAAAAAGGAGTGCGGGCTTGCCTGAATATTTGCTCCCCGCACAATTGGCGCCGTCTGTGGGAACTTGACAGACAAAACCTTGTCTTCCAGGCTCATCTGATCGCCGTCCATGGCAAACAACGACGAGATTCCATTGTCTGCCATCGACGGAATTACCCCAGAGTCAGGCAGACGGAGAGAAGGGCATCCCACCATCGTTCCTTCGATGGCGGACCTGGAGACTTCTCCAGGAGGACATTCAAGAGATGCGCGGGATAAGTGCGGAAGAAGTTATGGTCATTCACGGAGACCAGACGGTCATCGGCGGCGGAGGGAATCACATGTCAGACGTCTGGAACACAAGCTATGGGACCAGGACGCCATCATCCGGTGAATGGCGGCGGAGATGGAGGAGCTGAAGTGGCATGTTAAAGGGAAGGGTTCAGCTGGAGTGGGAGACCACAGTGAGTGCACCCAACCCCGCCGTTTAGGCCGTCAGAGTCAGCGACACACTGCGTCCATTTCCATCACCAGAAGTTACAAGGTTGGAGATTCCGACCTCCACGAAGAGAAGTCCAGCGCGCAAGACAGCACCTATCGACCCTCACGTCTGGCGACGACGTCGAGGTATTCTTATTCCACTCGTTCAGAGGATTTGCGGGTAGTCTTAAAGGAACGAGCTCGCCGGCAGGAGGCTCAGAGGGTACTGGTGTTCCAGCGGCTATCCTGTAGGGTTCACGCCAGCGAGGAGGTCGGAATGCCTCCACCCCGCCAACCAGTGCCACTCCTTCTAGATACAAACTTGGCAAGGCTGAGCGCCACCCCTTTCTCCTTGGAGATAGAAACGACACCGCTTCCGGCAAGCTTCCACCAACCTAAATTCACACTCTATGACGGGAAAATCGATCCCTACATGCATGTGAGTCACTTCCGACAGGTCATGGTCGGGCATAGGCGGAATGACACACTTATGTGCCTCATCTTCCCGTCAAGTTTAGGCGAACTGGGCTTGAAATGGTTCGAGAGGTTACCGGAGGGGAGCATAGAAAGGTGGCATCAGTTGGACGAGGTCTTTGTGATGCGCTTCAAAACCAACACGAAAACACCAAAGGAAGTTGACCACCTACTAAGTGTCAAAATGGAGCCGTGCGACACATTGAAGGCATACAACTCCAGATATTGGGAGACCTTCAACGAGATTTTGGATTGCCCGGTCAACCTTGCAATCACACAATACAAGCGAGGTCTCCCGGTCGGACATAGACTGCGGGACTCGCTTACCATGCACCAGCCGACATCTATGGGCAAGCTAGTGCAACGCATCAATGAGCACATCCGTGTGGAGGATGATGCGTCGGCATCTAGCGTGAAAACAACTCCGGTAGTAGCGGACAAGAGGTCAGCTGGCAAAGTGCACGCAGTCGGGCAAGAGTCCGACCGATCCAGCGACCGCGTTGAGGAATCAGACCGTGGCACTAATCGCAAAAATCGGGGTAGGAGACGTCGGAATGACTGGGATGACTATCCCCGAGATGACGTAGCTGATGCAAACAGAAGGTTGAAAGCAAGGACAGGCATCACCACAGTCTTTAAGATTCCAATCTATCGCATACTTAGTGAAATTCGTGACGAGGAGTATGTCCGGTTTCCTGCTAAGTTAGGCGACGGACAGAAGGGCTTCAATCCGAGGTACCGTTGCACGTTTCACCGAGAGCAAGGCCACCGGATAGAGGACTGTTTGCCTTTGAGGCAACACTTGGAAAAGCTAGTCACAGCCGGACACCTGGACCTTTACATTGATGGGGGCGTGAAGGCCAATCAAGCTCCGGTTGACCCACGGGGAGCGGATGACCGAGATGCACCTCCACAAGGGGTTGTTAATGTCATCCACGGCATAGTGGAACCAGCGCGTGTATGCGAGCTCCGAGGTATGATAAAGAAGGCAGAACACATGAGGGAAGTTTTGTCAGTTTAGCCTGCGATCAAGAGGGGGAAAACCGAAGAGAAAGATGTGATCAAATTCTCCTCAAGAGATCTGGAGTGCATTCAGACGCCGCACAACGACGCCCTAGTGGTTACACTCCGCGTCAAAGAATTTGATGTCAAACAGATCTTGATCGATCAGGGAAGCTCGGTTGAGATCATGTACTACGACGTTTTCAAACAGCTCAAGCTCCGGGATACAGATTTGGCCCTGGTAACTTCGCCACTGGTTGGTTTCAACTCACAACCGGAGTGGCCTTTAGGAAAGATTATCCTGCCGGTCAAAGCGGGATCCGTGGTCAAACAAGTGGAGTTTTGGGTGTTGCAGGTGCCATCCCTTATAATTTGATCCTTGGAAGGGGATGGCTTCACGCTATGCAAGTCGTAGCGTCGACCTATCATCAGGTCATGAGATTCCCTTCGGTTATGGGGGCAATCGAGGAGATTTGGGGTGATCAAGTCATGTCGAAGTAATGTTTCGTGGCGGTCAACGGGAGTCGAGCTGCCAAAGGCTTCATTCAAATGATTGAGGGACCGGAAGACTGGAGAGTCCTTGACGATGTGGGCACCAAGGCCAAGGACAAAGCTGTCGAGGAATTGGTGGAAGTGCGCATTGATACAGAGCATCCGGACAAGTTCTTCTTGCTCGGCTCAAGCCTTACAGCCCAAGAAAGGACCGACATGGATGAATTTTTGATGGCCAACATCGAAGTCTTCGCATGGTCACCTTATGACATACGCGGTCACCTTATGCCATCATCTCAATGTCTTTCCCAGAGCAAAGCCGGTCATTTAGCGCACAAGAGATCGGCGCTGCATCACGCCGAGGTAGTTGTAGAGGAAGTGAAGAACTTGCTTGAGGCGCGAGCAATTCAGGAAGTGCACTACCCTCGGTGGATTTCAAACACGATCGTGGTACCCAAGAAGAATGGGAAGTGGCGAGTTTGCGTTGATTACAAGACCATCAACCGAGCTTGTCCGAAAGACAGCTTCCCTCTGTCTAGAATAGACCAGCTTGTGGACTTAACAGCTGGACATAACAGGCTCAGTTTCTTGGACGCCTATCGCGGCTACCATCAGATTGCCATGCATGGGCCCGACCGAAAGATCACCTCGTTTACTACACCAAGGGGACTCTTCTGCTACCGAGTCATGCCTTTTGGTTTGAAGAACGCCGGAGTAACTTTTCAAAGGATGGTGACTAAGATGTTCGCTCCTCTGCTAGGTCGGACAATGGAGGCTTATATTGTTGATATGGTGGTTAAGAACCGGCATCAAGCAGACCATTTGTCCGATTTGGCCGAAATGTTCGCCATTCTTAAAAAGCACAAGCTACGCCTGAATGCGTCTAAGTGTGCCTTCGGCATGGGATCCGAAATTTTTTTGGGTTTCCTAGTCATGAACCGAGGTATCGAAGCTGACCCTACAAAAATCCGAGCCGTGCAAGAGTTAAAACAGCCTAGCTCGGCTAAGGATGTGCAGCATCTGGCCGGAATGGCCGCCGCGCTTAGCCGATTTATAAGCCGGTCATCAGATCGCTGCCGCCCTTTCTTTCAAGCCTTGAAATCAAAGTTCTCATGGGATGAAGAGTGTGACCGGGCTTTGGCCGAGTTCAAGGAGTATTTGTCTTCAGTGCCGTTGTTGGTCACGCCGGAGCTCGGAGAAGAACTTTACCTTTATCTGGCCGTATCGCAGCATGCAGTCAGTGTAGTTCTTGTCCAGTCGGAAGGAATCAAACATCTACCCATCTTCTACGTCAGCAAAACCTTGCTACCAGCAGAGTCGAGGCACTTGCCGTTGGAAAAACTTACGTTAGCTTTGATGATGGCTTCAAGGAAGTTGGCACACTATTTCCATGCCCATACCATCATTGTCTTGACCGAGTTCCCTTTCAAAGCTTTGTTCGAATGGGCAGACTTCTCCGGTCGGATTCTTAGGTGGGCGGTCGAATTGGGACAGTTTGATGTGAAGTTCCAGCCGTGCACAGCCATAAAAGCCCAGACTCTGGCCGACTTCGTTGCTGAATTCTCACCTGGCACTCATCCGGTATGCCCGGCCGATATTGCCGTGGCAAATGAAGAGGTGAATGCAAGCTCGACTGAAATACCACAGCTTGGCGGCATTGGCGACGCGGAACTTGCGCGCCCCGCCGAAGCCCCTTCAGTTAATACGACACTACAGCCCGGTGATGCGATGACGGAGTTGGCTATCATTGACCAACCCGCTTTGTCCGACACCACATCACCGAGGAGGGAAGACATGGAACCACTCAGCACAGAGCCTGCGGTCGGTATAATATCGCAACCTGGCGATTCGCCTACGGACTTAGGCATTATGGATCAACTTGCTGAGTCCAGCGCCGAATCACCAAGGGGGGCTGAAGTGGAACCGCTCAGCGCGGGACCGGAAGCCGAACAGCCGAGCAACCGTGATCCCATCAACCTTCAAGCTTCTTAGGACCCCTCAGAGTGTTGGAAGCTCTTTGTCGGTGAAATGTGAAAACTTTTTGTTGATGGAGCCTCAAACCATCACGGTGCCGGGCTGGGTATAGTTCTGATTTCGCCAGACGGACTGACTATTGAACATTCTATCACCCTTGGCTTCCCAGCATCCAATAATGAGGCCGAGTACGAAGCGCTATTGGCCGGTCTAAAGAGCACGCTTTAGATGCAAGCATCTGAGCTAATGGTTTACAGTGATTCTCAGCTTATGGTTAACCACGTTTCTGGGGTTTACAAGGCAAAGGATGACAGAATGATGAAGTACCAAGCTCTAGTTAGAGACCACATCAGGCGATTTTAGGCAATCACGGTCCAACAGATTGGCCGAGAAGAAAACGGCCGAGCAGATGAGTTGGTCGGCCTTGCTTCTATGATCGATAGCACATCTCCCAACCCTCTTTTGATTGAATTCCATTCGCGGCTCAGCATTGAGGAAACCGGGCAGACAGAAGTACTCTGCGCCGAGCTAGGTCCTTCTTGGATGGACTCTATAATCCTTTTTCTCAGAGAACGGACCCTTCCAACCGACAAGAAGGAAGCGCATAAAGTGCGGGTGAAGTCTGAGCAGTTTTGGCTTCCTCCATCAGGCACTTTATACAAGAAGTCTTTCACCGGCCCCTACCTGAAGTGTGTGCACCCTAGCAGGGTGGAAGCCTTCCTTTGCGAAATTCACGAAGGCATCTGTGGCAGTCATATAGGGGGCAGGTCCTTGGCCTACTGAGCTATTTTGTAAGGCTACTGGTGGCCGTGCATGTAAGCTGACGCCCAGAAATATGTTCGCAAGTGTGAGAAATGCCAGAAGTTTGCCCACCAGATCCACCAACCAGCCAGGGAACTTCTTCCCCTCATTAGCTGTTGGCCCTTTGCAATGTGGGGGCTAGATATAGTGGGGCCGCTCCCAATAGCACCAAGCAACCGGAAGTACTTCATCGCGGCCACAGACTACTTCACCAAATGGGTTGAAGTGGAGCCTTTGGCAACAATCAAGGACAAAGACGTGAAGCGGTTTGTTTGGCAAAATGTGGTCACGCAGTTTGGCGTCCCCAAAATTCTGATCTCTGATAACGGCACCCAATTTGACGGCCGCCTATTTAGGGGGTTCTGTGAAGATTTGAAGATCGAATTCCACAACTCTACTCCGGCTTACCCGCAGTCCAACGGTCAAGCCGAGGCTTCGAACAAGACCATTCTTGATGGACTGAAGAAGAGGCTTGAGAAAGCCAAAGGAAAGTGGGCTGAGGAACTCCCCAGTGTCCTTTGGGCATACCGAACAACCCCGCGGCGATCTACCGGGGAAACTCCTTTTGCTTTGGCATATGGCATGGAGGCGGTCATTCCTTTGGAAATTGGTATGCCCACCCTCAGAAATGAAAGTTTTGAGCCCGAGTTGAACGCCGAAGCCATTGCCTTGGAATTGGACCTAGTGGAAGAACGACGGGAAAAGGATCTTATCCATGTGGCCGCCTACCAACAAGAGCTTTCAAGGAAATACAACAAAACCGTGCACCTCAGACCGTTCAAAGTGGGTGATTAGGTCTTGCGGAAGGTCATGGGCAATACCCTGGTGCCAGGCGAAGGCAAACTAGGGGCAAATTGGGAAAGACCCTACAAGATAACCGGTCTGGCGGGCAAAGGGGCATATCACTTGGAGGACTTGGATGGTAGAGGAATACCCCGGCCATAGAATGCAGCCAACCTCAAGTTGTATTATTTCTAGCTTTTGCTCTCTTTTTTGTAAAGGAATTTTTTGCCTTACACTTCATGTAATATTCATTTTTGTCAATATATAGAAGTGACTCATCTTTGCTTTAGCATTTTTTTTGTTGCTTTGAGTTTTGCGTATTCTCAACCGAGATGTTTACTCCGGTTGAAGGAGTTGATGTTTTGTTCAACTTAGGTACCCTCAACCGAGATGTTTACTCCGGTTGAAGGAGTTGATGTTTTGTTCAACTTAGGTACTCTCAACCGAGATGTTTATTCCGGTTGAAAGAGTTGATGTTTTGTTCTACTAAGGTATTCTCGACCGAGATGTTTACTCCGGTTGAAAGAGTTGATGTTTTATTCAACTTAGTCACTCTCAACCGAGATGTTTACTCCGGTTGAAGGAGTTGATGTTTTGTTCAACTTAGGTACTCTCAACCGAGATGTTTACTCCGGTTAAAGGAGTTGATGTTTTGTTTAACTTAGGTACTCTCAATCGAGATGTTTATTCCGATTGAAAGAGTTGATGTTTTGTTCAACTAAGGTATTCTCGACCGAGATGTTACTCCGGTTGAAAGAGTTGATGTTTTGTTCAACTTAGTCACTCTCAACCGAGATGTTTACTCTGGTTGAAGGAGTTGATATTTTGTTCAACTTAGGTACTCTCAACCGAGATGTTTACTCCGGTTGAAGGAGTTGATGTTTTGTTCAACTTAGTCACTCTCAACCAAGATGTTTACTCCGGTTAAAAGAGTTGATGTTTTGTTCAAATTAGTCACTCTCAACCGAGATGTTTATTCCGATTGAAAAGTTGATGTTTTGTTCAAATTAGTTCTTCTCAACTGAGATGTTTATTCCGGTTGAAAGACTTGATGTTTTGCTCAACTCTGGGTGCACTACTGAGATGATTTATTCTGGTTATATGAGTTAATTAATGAAATTTGCTTGCCGAGATATTTTGTCCGGTTGAAGTTACTCAGCTCTAGGACCGTGCAAACACTTGGTGAAACTAGATCTTTTTCATTAATGAAAAAAGAAGTACAAAAGGAGGGGCAGAGAGCCCGGTTACATGTGCAAAGCAAAAAAACAAAGAAAAAAGCTAAGGGGGAAAGGTTGGTGAATTCATCCTCGGTTGCCTCCAAGTTGACTGTTGGAGATTGGTCTTGGGCACCGGGCTCACTTCGGCCGGGCTGCTCCTGCACTTGGTGGTCCTCTCTCACAGCATCTACCTCAGCCTCTTCTTCATGACCTTCCTCGGCCTCAGCCTGCAACGCGCTGAAGACGTCGTTGGCATATGGAACGAGATAGGCCGGTAGGAAGACAGGCGGCGGAGTGGCAAACACGTCGGTATCAGGACCTTGACCGAGATGTTCGCAGGTGGACTTCCAGCCCGCTTTGAAATAAATGTCTTGAGTTGCGAAGACCTGCTTCTTGTAGCTGTCCTTGGCTTCCTTGAAGCCGGCGTTGTTGGCATCTTCGCACTCTTTCTCCCTCATCCCTCTTCTTCTCAGCTTCGTCAAGCTGGCCAAGCAACTTGTTGTTGTCAGCATTGGCGATTTGAAGTGAGGACTTTGATCGGCCAAGCTCGGTTTGAAGGCTTTGGACTTGGCTGGCGGAGTCATTCGCCTTTTGCCGTAGTCGATGGATGCGCTCCATGACTAAGTGTTGCTTTTGGATGGCCTGCAAGAAGAAAATTTGATCAGAGAAGAAACCGTGCAAACACTTGTAAAAATTTCAGTAGAAGGTTGAGATTCTTACCCTGGTCATGGACTTCACAGTGGATTTCACCAACCGGGTGGCAGGGACGTGGTCGTTGCCAACCACGTCCCTCGGCAGCAGAAGGGCTTTTGAAAGGTCGAAGGCGAGCAAGTGCTCCTAATCGCCCTTGACGGAAGCATTAGCCGGGATGTCTTTACCCCGGTGCCTTAGCTGCGGTCCCCATAATGGTGTGGGGTCAACGGTGACGGTGGGTTGCTCGGTGGTTAGCTCGGCAACCAGCTTGGCAGATGGGTCTGCACGAGGTCTTTTGCTAGCCCGGCGGCTGGAGATCCCAAGGCAACCACGGGGCCGCTGGATTGACCGACAGCTGGCCTATGGGTAATGATGCTCGATATCTCGGCTGAGGTTGCTGTGAGGAGGTTCTTGATGCGGCTTCGTTTTGCCATCTCTTGTTCTTCGGTCAGCCGGATTCGTGGCACGTCCGGTAGAGTTGGGTCTGGAGGAGGTGTTGGAGCACGAAGAAAGTCTGTAACTTTGCTCTGGCATGGAAAATCAAAATCAAAAGTCTTGGAGCACGAAGCGGACATCAAAATTCTGAAAAATCCAGAACATGTTCTTGAGCTTCAATTTGATGTTCAAAGGTTCCAAATGCATGATTTTGGCTCAAACTTCACATATACATATTCTAACATGGAATAAACACCAAATTATAACACAATGAAGCTCAATTTCACAATTTAATCCTATGCATGTCTCAAATTAACTCAAGCTCATCGCCAACACACTAGATTCAAACATGCAAGACTCAAACTCCCATGATTTGCACTTGCATGTGAAATATACACAATATCCTCAACTTAATTGGTGAAGAGATGATCAAATACATGATCATTAATCAAAACTCAACATGGATTACATACTTTATGCTCAAACCAGGAAATTCATAGTAATTTCCTACATGCATGCATCTATTGACTTTAAATTCAACAAATACAAGTCAATTTCCTTATAATCAAACTAATTCATGTTCTTGACCATTAATCAAACTTGCATCCACAATTTACAACATTAAGATCATGAATTCCTTTACCTAGGAGCTCAATCTTCCAAACTATAGCAATTTCTTGAGTTTAATCTTCAAATTCCCTAAACCTTGGGCCAAGATTACATAATTCTCTCCCTCTCTCTCTATAGCTGACGCTCTCTCTTCTTTGAGTTCAAATCAGCCAAATGAAGCTATAAAGAGAGAATTGAGGTGTAGTACCTTATTACAACAAACCCCACTAATTTCAATTTGATAATAATAAATAATTGGGCACTAGTTCATCAATTAAATCAATTAATTCTGATCTGAATCAATTTCCAATTAAATTTCACCGTAGGCTCTAAAAATTATGCTAATCACAATGGCGTAATCAATTTTGGTTTCGGTGGCCGATAGGGCCTTCAATTTAATTCTCAAAGCAGATAATCAAATAGATATTCCTACGGTGAACAGATAGAAATTCAAAACCACATATTTTCACATAATGGCACACAAAATCATGTTAAACACATAACCATACTCATATTAAGGACCAATTAACTTATTGTGGGACAAGGATATCACAGTTCATCGGTTCAATTTTTATAGCAGTCACCTCTCAATTCACCTATGTCCAGTCAGATTCAGGAACGGTCATCTACTTCTAGCCCAGCACAAGATTGATCTCCTATTCTAATGACACAATATCCCCTAGTCAGTATGGAAGAACTAATACATCATTTGCAGCAGACAGTTGAAACCTTACAGTAAGATGATGTTCGTCAGGCCGAGGTTATAACCAGACTACAACAATAACAACCACAGCTGGCTACGACCTCTACATCCCATGCACCTCCCACAGGTATTCCAGTGCTCGGAGCCACCGCTCATATTGCCAATGTCCAAGAAAATCAGGGCAATCCATCAGAGCCAATTCTAGCACAAGCCTCTAAAACCCCTGTTTATCAGACTGAGGCTCCGTTTGAGTTTGAGTTTGACTCAATTGTACTCAAGGTCAATAAACTGGAAAAGTTATTCAAGAAAGCACAAGGGGTTAACTCTATCCCGGACATAGAGAATGGGTATACCGATTCTATAGTGACATTGCTAGATCAGTTTAAAATGTCGCACATTGACCGTTTTGACGGTTCCAAAGATCCAATTGTTCACCTTTGGCTATTTTCAGACATCTTGCGGCTAATGGGCTTAACGAGACTACAAAATCTGTCTCTCTTTGGCCGTACCATGTTAGCTATAGCGGCCATATGGTACACTAAGTTAGAAGACTCGTCAAGCAGAATTGGGAGGAGATGGCCGAGGCCTTCATCGCGCAGTATTCATACAATACACAGATCGAGGTAACAACTCGTGATCTCGAGGCAACACTCCAAGATTCGAATGAGGGCTTCTCTGAATTCGTGACAAGGTGGAGGTCTAAAGCCTCGATGATGACCACAAGGCTGTCTGAGATGGATCAGATCAGGATGGTTGTCCGGAATCTACACGGCAAGTTGTTGTAGAAGATGATTGTCCTACCTCTATTCACATTTATAGAATTCCATGAAATGAGAGTACATATCAAAGATGCCATGAAACAGGGGCATATCATAGATGAGAAGAAGCCGGCAAAAAGGTTGTTTGTTCGCAGTTCCAATGCTGCTTGTGGTAGCACAGCTGCGAGGCTGTCAGATGTAAGCATTGTCACCACAACCAAGACTGCTGACCCCTTTGCCAACACAAGCTCACAAACACCGTCCAATCCCACCCGATCCTAGAGGGCTTTTAACCAACTCTACATGACTCTCTCTCAGGCCATTAAGGTGCTAGTCAAGAAAGGGCGCCTTAAACCTTTAGAACCCCGCCCATTGTCTGATCCTCTTCCACCCAAACACAACCCCGCAAAATACTGTGCGTTTCACCAACAACATGGTCATGACACCAGCCAGTGCTTTCGATTGCATCATGAGATTTAGGATCTCATTGACAACAAGGTGATCGCACCACCCCAGAAGCCAAACGTAACCACAAATCCACTCCCAATCCATAATCAAGTCCCTCTACCTCGAAATCTCAACCTGATCCATACACTAGCCACCCCATATGACCGCAGCGTATATATTACTCCCTCCCGCCTACCAAAACCGACGTTGTTCATTTTGGAAAGCGCAGGTCTATGCATGATGGACATGTCCAACCCTCAACCCAATTCTGTGTTGATGCTTACGGTGGAAGAAGAGTCTACCTTGAAGGAAGGTACTAGTCCATTGTCGGAGTGCCTGAGGAATTACCTGATATAGTGTATGATCCAAGTTGTTACATTGTGCCAACTGATCAAATCAAGCCTGAATTGGTGTTGCCACCCTCGGTAGACATCAATGTCGTCAAAGAGGATGGCCCAAGCCATGGGTTGGATGATCTAGCAGAACTCGAGGAGGATTTGGACAACCTATAATTCTTTGACGAGTAGGATCAGGGGGACGTACAAATTGGCTGGTTTGACTGGAATGGATCAATTAACAACTTTGGATGGCTAAGTGATGAGCCAGACAAAATGGAAGAAACTGGGAATGAAACCAGAGAAAAAGGAAGTGGAGATAGTTGTAGTAGCCGGAACAGTTGATAAGAAAGGAAAGCTACCAGAGAGCGCTGGTGTAGAAAATCCAACCCAGAAGGAGGCAATGTGAACACTATGGATACTGAATAGGAGGCTACACTGAGGCAGTTCGAACAAGAAAGAATTGAAGATAGTTGGGAAGCTGTGAATTTATAACACCCTGTGGGAGGTACGTATGATGTAAAGGTGATACGAGCAGAGTTGGACAATTGTTTATCGGCTGCTAAGGGTACATGGTGGGATGATGATGATCTCCATCTGGCCCACACTGATGAAGATTGGGGCAATTCCCTTCTGGACAATACATGGTATGCTGAAGAAATAGGCTATCTGACAAGAAGTGGGTGGTATTTTAAGCTGCCGCACCTAGATCAAACAGAAGCGTCTGGAAAAGACAGAGTGGCCGAGGCAATGTTGAAATAGCTTAAGAAAATCCAAGCTAACATCTCCATTTGGGGTCTTCTCATGGCCTCCCGGGTACACCGACAGGCAGTGTTGTCGGCAACGGACAAGGCCAAATTGTCCATTGACACCACACCCGAAAAGCTTGTGGGATTGGTCTTTCCAGGTGGTGCCAGGCCAACTCTGACCTTCTCTGACAAAGAACTGCTGCCAAAGGGCTCGGCTCACAATAAACCATTGTATATATCCGTGGAGTGCAAGGAGAAATGGATGTCGTTGGTGTTGGTAGATACCGGTTTGGCCATTAATGTCTATCCTTCTTGCACTGCCTATGCAATTGGCCTCAAACCAGCGGACTTTGTTCCCACAACCCAAGTAATATGGGCATATGATAATATGAGTAGAGAGGTCATGGCCACAGTACAAGTCAGAGTCTAGGTGGGCCCAACTGAGCAAGACATTGAGTTTCATGTCTTGGATGTGCTGGCCACCTTCAATTTGCTATTAGGAAAGCCCTGGTTACACCATGTGAAGGTTGTCTCCTCTACTCTCCACCAGATGTTGAAGTACCCTCATGAGACAGGAGTGGCGATTCTTTGGGATTCATCCATTCATTCAGCACCAGAGGTAACTACACCGATGCTGGAGATCCATGGTAAGGATGATGTATTCCTCTCAGGATTCACTCTAGCTGAAGCCTGGGTAGTGCAGACCATTCTGGCCGCAGACGAAGGCATGTACGTCAACACCCAGTCCATCTATTTATGAACAAACTGCAGTATGTTCCAGGAATGGGGCTCGAAAGAAGTGGTCGTAAAGGCATTACTGCACTGACGGATGTGCCACATAACCCACATGCCTTTGGTCTGGGCTATGTGCCCACCAAAGAAGACTAGATCAGAAAGGGAGAATAGATGAAGAGCAGAGCAAAGGCCAAACAAGCTGGGAAATGTTATGAACTCATCTACAGGCCTATCCAGGGGACACTGAATGGCAGTTTGTTCAAGAAGGAGAGGATTTCCCTTTTTGTGGCTTTCCCAAGCCTTTGGTAAATTCCTCGAAGCAACGTGTTCCCGGGTTCGAGATCTTCTTTGATCTGTAGCTGTAGGACAATGATGATGAGGAAAGGGATGAAACAAGCATCAAAACTGAACAGAACATGGAAACTGACTCAGATGGCAGTGAACTTGGAGTAGGGACAACACTGGCTTGTTTCCTGACAGATCCTGCGGCCAACCTAGAGAACTTGGGGGATAACCTTACAGTCTTTATGATCGGGACAGAACCGGGTGTGAACCCAACTAGTGGCATTTTGGATGCATCATGGGCACCATCTCTTATCTGGCAACTGGAGAAAGGCTATCTGTTCAGTTCTAAATCGGGTGATGAGCTAGAATCTGATTCCACTAAGTCTGTGGGGTCGGGATCAGATTTAAGTTCCTCTGAGTCTAAGTCTGAGTCTGAGTCTGGTATTCCTGGGGGGTGGTAACCTAGATACCAAAGTCCTGTCTAGGTCTTTATTTAGCTTTTCTTTTGAGTTTGTAACTGAAGATCTAGACCTTTTGAATGAAAACTCTACAGATTCTTTGTACTTCTCTGTGCTGTTGGTTTATTGTATTGACCAAGATTTTCAGAATTTTTATGAAAACGAAGGGGAAGAAAATTCCCTGGCTTTGAAAATTTATATTAATCAAGAGGAGGAGAGGTTTGTTAAACCCTGTGCTGATGAAATCATTGCTATTAACGTGGGTACTAAGAAGGATCCGCGCCTTGTCCAGATCAGGTCCACGTTGTCTTTGGAGGAGCGCAAGTATTTAATCGCTTTGTTAAAAGATTTCAAAGATGCTTTCGTGTGGTCCTACGAAGACATGCCTGGAATTGATCCTGAGATTGTACAGCATTGGATCCCTCTTGACCCCGAGGCCTGACCAGTTAAGCAAAAGCTACGTAGAATCCGTTCGGATTGGGCATTGAAAATCAAAAAAGAGGTTACCAAGCATCGAGGCAGGTTTCTTGTTAGTATTTGAGTATCCGACTTGGTTGGCCAACATTGTCCCAGTGCCAAAGAAGGACGGCAGAATCCGAATGTGTGTAGACTTCTAGGACTTGAATAGAGTCAGTCCGAAGGATGACTTTTCTCTGCCACACATTGATGAGTTAGTGGACTTTACTGCAGGCCATGCATTGTTATCTTTTATGGATGAATTTTCCAGGTATAACCAGATTCTGATGGTGCCCGAGGACAAAGAGAAGACCGCATTCACTATGCCGTAGGGAACCAACTATTACTGGGTTATGCCGTTTGGTTTGAAAAATGCTAGAGCTACCTATCAGAGGGCTGCGACCACCATATTGCATGACATGATCCACAAGGAGGTCGAGGTGTACGTGGACGACATGATTGTCAAGTCCAAAGAATGAGAGGACCACTACACCGCCTTGAAGAAATTCTTTCAACGGATCAGGGAATAGAGATTGAGGTTAAACCTGTAGAAGTGCACCTTCAACGTAACTGTTGGAAAAATGTTGGGCTTTCTGATCACACAAAGGGGCATTGAAGTAGATCCTTCCAAATTAAGGCCATCCTAGAAATGCCACCACCGAGGACTGAAAAAGAGGTGTGAGGCTTTCTGGGTAAAGTGCAATTCATAAGATGGTTTATTTCCAAATTAACCTTGACTTGTAAATCACTATTTGTTCTCCTGAAGAAAGGGAAGAAATTCCGATGGGATGATCGATGTCGATTCGCCTTTGAGCAGGTTAAGTAGTATCTTCAGAATCCGTCTATGTTGTCACCATCAGAGCCAGGGAAGCCTTTGATTTTGTACTTGTCAGTAACTGACATGACCATGGGATGCATACTCGCTTAGAAATCTAAAGATAGGGTGGAGAAAACCGTCTACTACTTGAGCAAGAAAATGCCAGATTACGAGATCTGCTATACTCCATTGGAGAAAACTTGCCTAGCCTTGGTATGGGCTACCAGGAAGTTGAGGCACTACTTGTTAGCTCACTCTGTAATCTTGGTTTCGAGATTAGTTTAGCCTTCAAACTCTGGTTTAAGGTGTCTAACAACGAAGCAGAATATGAAGCATGTATTGCTTGTTTAGAAGCCGCCTTGGAACTAGGGGAAATAAGGTTGGATGTCATCGGGGACTCGAACCTAGTTGTTTCTCAAGCAAATGGAGACTGGAAAGTCAAAGAAGAGAAGATGAAGGTTTACTATCAGACCTTGGATGTTCTGATTCCTAGGTTTGAAATTGACATTCACGCATCCACTAAGAGAGAACAATAGGTTTGCTGATACTTTAGAAACTTTATCTTCTATGATAGACATCCCACTTACAGTCTGGATGCGTCTGATTATCATCGAGCAGAAATACACACTGGCTTATGAAACTATTGCCGCGATAGATGAAGTGCAAGACAAAAACCCCTAGTATTACGATATTTGGAACTTTTTGGAAAATGAGATCTATTCACCAGGGGCAAATGCCAAGGACAAATGGGGAATACAGCGAATGGCCATCCAATTTATCATCTGCAAGGGTAAGCTGTATAAAAGGGGTCATTTGGGAATGCATAAATTGTGTGTAGTGGAAAAGGAATCGAAGCGCCTTATGGAGGCTATCCATGGCGGAGAATGCGGGGCGCATATGAATGGTGTGATGTTAGCCCGGAAGATTCTCAGTGAAGGTTATTACTGGTCCACCATGGATGAGGATTGTATTGGTTTTGTTTGGCGATGCCACAAATGTCAAATTCATGCCAATCTCATGAATATTCCGCCGTCAAGGCCTTACAACATTACTTCGCCATGGCCTTTCTCAGTCTGGGGAATTGATGTTATGGGTACTATCTTGCCAAAAGGGTCAAATGGGCATGAATATATATATTGGTGGCGATTGATTACTTTACAAAGTAGGTGGAAGCTCAGTCCTATGCAGTGTTGAAAGCATCGCATGTGGCCAAATTTATCAGAAATAACATCATCTGCCGGTATAGAGTTCCGAATGAGATCATATCAGATAACGACTCCCACTTCAAGAAAGAGGTGATAGACTTGCTGGAGAAATATAATATGGCTTTTCATAAGTCATCTACATACAGGCCATAAACCAATGGAGTTATTGAAGCCGCCAATAAGAATATCAAGAACATCTTGTAGAAGATGGTTGAGACCTACAGGGACTGGCTAGATAAATTGCCATTCGCACTCTGGGGGTACAAAACTTCGATCTAGACATCCACAGGGGCAACCCCATATTCTCTCATCTACGGGATGGAAGCTGTTTTGCCAATTGAAATTGAAGTCCTGTCCCTGTGAGTTATGGCTGAGCGTCAGATAGCGGAGGCAGACTGGCAATAGAGCAGATTTGAGGAGTTAATGTTATTTGATGAGAGGAGGCTAAAGGCATTGTATCATGTTCAGGGATACCAATGCAGAATCGCCAGGGCTTTCAACAAGAAAGTTAAGTCCTGGAATCTCAAGGAGGGAGACATGGTGCTAAAAGACAACCGGGCTCCCATCCATTACCCTAGAGGTAAGTTCAGACCCAATTAGACTGGTCCTTACATCATCAAAGCTATATGGTTAGGAGGGGCAGTTATTCTCATGGACTTAGAAGGCCTGGAATTTTTGCAGTCGATCAACATGGACAAGTTGAAGAAATACTACCCTGAGAGGCTCGCTAGGCTGAAAATCTCGAAAGGGCGACCTAGGCAAAAGCTAGAGCATGAAAAATTAGAAATAAAAAAAAAATGAGCTCGCAAGATTGAAAACCCTAAAGGGCGACTTTGGCAAAAGTTAGAGCGTAAAAGGAGAGAGTTAATACTCGAGTGAACCTGAACCAAACTACGTAAGGCCTGATTCCCATTTTTGGGATACATAGGCAACTTCATCTTGAAGTTCGGCCAAAACTACCTTCAAACTTAACTTTCATGTCCGTCTCTTTGATCGGGTCATCTTTGTTCATTATCTGAGAGTTCGGTTGTGATGTTCATTTTGGGAAAAAGAGCTGATTACAATGCCAAGCAGTAGTGGTGTTCAATTAAGGGCAGTTATGATCTTTTGATTCGGGGTTGTACATCTTAAGGATCGACTCTGTGCGTGTCAGGTGGTGATCACTTTTGAAAATAGTTTTGGAAAGGTTTAATAAAAGTTGATTTTGTTCAAAATTTTACCTTATACAACTTAGACCATTTTGGACCAAAAGGAAATTTTTTAATGCTCATAACTTTAATTCCATTGATTTCAACATAAAGTTCTTCAACTCTCTGATACAAATCAAAGTTGTTTATTACATCATAAAACTTGAAAAGAAAGGTCAAAGCAATAAACTAGGGGCATAGGTGAGTTAGGTGCTCCTGCATCCCCTGCTTGTTCTTGCAGAAGTTTTTGAAGCCAAAGTGGCCTTGGTTTGTGCCTCATCCTCGAACCAAGCCAAACATTTGTTAGAAAGGGCATAACTAAAACTAGGGGCAGGGGCCAGAAGTTCTCTCGTCCTCTAGGCAGTAAGGTACCTAGCCAAGTGTGAAGCACGAATCTGGAATGAAGCCGGGTATTTTACCCCTTCCTCTAGGTAAGTCAGATCATGTCCAAACTGGCGTCGAAACTGGAAGGGAAAGTAGAACACGCAGTGCGTGAGGCCAATCAACTGTATGCCAGCCTGCCAAGTCATGCTGTAACTCATCTCAACCAAATAAAGCCAAGGGCAATGCCAAACTATGCCGGCTACAGATTTGCTGCACATCCAGTTGCACCACCATCCTTCGTTAGGAAAATTCACTAGTCGTTGGCGGAAGAAATAAGCTCGAGCAGAATACTCGGGGCAAAAGTCCACTACCTTTAGCTTATCCGTAAGCCATACCTGGGAAGGGATAAAAAATAAAAGAGATTAAAGAATAGGAGATGTGCGTAGAGAGATAAGTAAAGAAAGGGCTTTGAGAGAAAATAGAGCATGAGTGCCAAGTGATATGTGAGGCATATATCAGGAAGTGTCGGAAACAATACCTGAAGAAGTAGTGGACTCCCTGCAAATCTGGTGGTCTCTCACCGATGAAAAGCGTCTAAGCCTATCAGGGTCTCGGGCAGTGCCAAACCGATATAACTCTTACCTTTTTTCAGACATTGGGCCACTTCGATCAACCGAATGCTGGTTCCACCACAACTAGGGGCAATAAGGTAGTGTGCAAGCATACATAAATAGAGGGCATGCTGTCGAAAATATCACCAAAGAAGGTCTCCTCTGTCACCGATGTCAGAATATCGATGAATCAAGATAGGAATGTCTAGCTCTTCGTCGGGGGCCAAAGATCGAGCTTCATGAAAAGTGAGTCCACACATTCATTCCAAAGCTTGGGTGTGGCCAAAACGAGGCTGAGGTATGATTTTCTCATTGCGTCGGGTTTCCATTAATGCTCAAAATTCTTCAAGAGTCGGGCACATTTCCTATGTTTCGAAGCGAAATACATATGTAATTGGGTCCCAACATCGGGGCCCGACATGGAGGAACGGAAAGTAAAGTGGAGTATGGCTCAAAGGAAAAAGTGCATTTATGCCGAGACCCCAGAAATTTACCTTTTCCGTGCCGTCTAAAGTGGCTATCCAATCCGTGAGCTTCTCGGCAAGGAATATCTCTATTTGTGGAAGAAACAGCAGCTAAAATGAGGTTTTGGAGAAGAAATTACGAACTAGGACCCTTTACAAAAGATAAGACTGTGAGTGAAGGCTAGCTGTCAGTAATCTGGTGATGCTTGCATTAGTGATGCAAGGATCACCAGATTTCTGATAGTTACTAATGCAAGTCCGGCCACTAATTATGGCAGGCCGTCTACCTTTTTGGCTTGCCATCCACCAGTGGTGGCCGACCGTCCACTTGTGTGCCAGGCAGTTTTGGAAGCCTGGTTTTGTCTTGATCTTTGTGTCTTAAGGTCTTGTTTTGAGTCTTTTGGTTTTAGTAAGTGTGTATGTCTGTGTTTGAGTTGTTTTTGCTTTGTTTATTGAGTTGTATTTTGTATTTTGGTTGTTGGTTGTCTCATTACCCGATTAAGAATATCGTGCCAATACAAGTTTTCATTTTCAATTTCAAACTCGATTCCATTTTCATTTCATGCAAGTATGTTGCTCATGATGCAGAAACAAAAACACTTTTCATAAAACTGCAAGGTTTCATTCCGATCATGGTTTTTACAAAAGGGAGTACAAGTTTCAAAACCAAAAGTAAAACCTATCTAAAGCTATACATGTGTTAAGCTACTAAACAAGAAGAAACTAAGCAAAAATACAAAAATCGGCGCCAATCATCTCAAGCTCGAGAGGCCCTCTTCGTCATTTTCCTCAGAGGAGACTCAATGGCACTATCTCCATCAGCACCGCTATTAGAATCAGACTCTGAACCAGAGCTAGTCTCAACATCTTTACTCCCCGCCTTAGAGCCAGCCTTGGCATCATCTCCGCTCTCGGATCCCGAGAAAGCATCATTACCTCCGCTCTCAAACAACTCAGAATGCCGACTCGTTGCCTCCTCAGAGTCGTTAGTCTCACCATCATCATCACTCAAAATAGGCTCCGAGGGACTGCTTCAGTCTCAGTTATCCCTATCCCTACCTCGATCGCGGTGCACATCTTGGCCATGAGCTGGGGCCTATCTCTCTTTCCTCCCTGCTGCTAGAGGAGGTGCTGCCGGTGCTGGTGCTGCTGCTACCACTGGTGCCCTCTGAATCTAGAAATACAGTTGTCAACATATCAGATGCGGCGAGTGTATTGTCGCAAGATGTAGTATGTAAAATGAGCATCATGCAAAAACTGAGTACAATGTATGAGTACAGTGAATCAGTGCAGTAAGGAGTGGTGTGAATATTACAGTATGCGTGTCAGTGTGTTGGTGGGAATGTGACAATGTGGTGCACAACAGAGTTAGTAGTGAGATGTATGCTGAAATAGAGGAAACTACCTGAATACCGTGGAGACCAAGCAACGTCTCTCTCCTTTGCACCATGCCAATCAGAGAAGTGACTAGCTCGAGGAGGCTCTCTGTGTACTCCGTAGGTGCTTGCAAGTGCATTTGACTGATCAATATCTAGAATAAATATATCTAAAATAAAAATGTGGGGTGCAAATTGTAAAGTGTGGTCCATACCTAAGGTGTGCCTTGAGCTCTAACATACTCGTGCCATGTCTCTGCCAGCTCGATCGGAATCTGGTAGGCTATCCCGGTCGGCGGCCAACATGTAAGCATAGTGAGAATCTCCGGCCAACTAGTAATCTGTCCAGTAGGAGGGGCCTCTCTAGTATCGGCCCTAGTCGCCCGAGTCACCTCACTCTCCACCGGAGCTCCTGCTGCCTCGCCTACATGAACGCCCGTCAGAGGGGGCATGAGATGAGTCTAGATGAACGTTGCGTAATCGTCCTCTACTCTGAAGAAATCAACATCTAGGTCGACAATGAGTTAGATGATCGTCTCAACAGGCAAGCTATCTGCTATCCTCATAGACGCTGGAGGTGGCATGGGAATGACTGGATCAGGCGAGCCTACGGTCTGGTATATAAATTGCTCACTCAGAAACCAGGCCCTGCAGACTGGGCCCTCCAGCAGAATCTGAAATAGAGATGTTGCCTAGGCCTCGGCGTACTAGTCTTTCACACCAGCCAGCATCGTCGCCCAAGGCTGCCACATGATCTGCAAACAAAGGATGTATAGATTGTTAGTTGCCGTCAGTTGTCGAAGTATGAATCAGAACAGTAGTAGAGTAGAAATGACCGTGAGTTTCGGATTACCTCATCAGTAGCCATCGTGTCGAAGTATCGATGGTAGAAGGCGAAGGTCGTGTCGTTGCAGCTCTGACGTTGGCATTGATCGTCATATCGTCGTGAGTACGGCACTACAAGGGGGCCTCATCTATAGGCTCTGAAGCCAGAGCCGGGAAGTAGGCGTAAACCCATAGCTGCAAGGAAAGGGCAACATTGTTATCAACAATGCATGAACAGAAATAAAGCAGAAAACATAATGCATGAACAGATATAAAGCAGAAAGTGCAAAGCAGAAAGCACAATACGTGAACAGATATAAAGCTGAAAGTGCAAAGCAGAAAGCAGAATGCATGAACAGATATGGAAATAGAAAGTGCAGAGCAGAAAGTACAAGTTATGAACAGATCAGAAAGCAGAAAGTGCAATAGTAGAAAGGTGTGGTGCATACCTCCCAGGCTCTGCAGTACCCACCGACCCGTTCTCCCCTCATACGAGAAGTGGAGCTCATATAGCCATAGAGGGTGACGAGGCCAGCTCCTTCCCCAGTCGTAGAATCGAGGCAGGGTCACCAGGGCGCTCAACAAATATAAGCCTATGGTGTTCTACCTATTCGAAAACAAGGAGGTGCCGAGGAGAAACATCAAGAAGCCCTGAGCATATTGCTCCACCTCCTCTAGTGTCTTGGGCTTGCTCCTGCGAAACTGCTCGGCGAACTAACTATATCTCACCATCGCCGACCTGTATAGAGGCAGATACGCTCCTAGTAGGTGGATCCATGATGCCTTCCACTCGTCCATGTCCGTTTCGAAAGGGATCAGATCACCCCCTACTCGTAAGCCTGTGAGCATGGCTAAGTTGTAGGGAGTCATCGTTATCTCCCCTGCGAAAGAGAGGTGAAAAGAGTTGGCGGTGTCCTACCACCTCTCCACCAATGTCCTGAGAAGAGTCCTACTCGCTATGTGCCGTGAGAGCCCGGAGCAGAATAGATCGAAGCCGGCATCGTCAATAATGTCGTGAACCCCAGCGGGGAGCTCATAGTACCAGTCTCTCGCTGTCGTCGCTCTATACCCCCTGTAAGCACAGGAGTCCCCATGTAGCAGACAAAAGGAGAAACAGATGAAAGTGAGTGATAAAAGAGTGTTCAGATAAAAGGCAATGCAAGAAATACAATTAAAGAAAAGGCAAGAATGCATGAAAATAGAGTTCATACCTCAGTAGTGCTGGAGGAAAGGAAAAAGTCCGTCTCCCTTAGTAGAAGGTGCTCTGGCACGCCACGAACGAAATCGCTGAAGCACCTGATACCTCCAAGCGGCAGTATGTGTGTGCGAGGATGATACATCATTGGATCAAAGGGGCGCACCCTCAGTGGTACTGGCTCAAGCTTGAGCTCTGGAGCAAACTCTGCCTCAAGATCAAATACGATGTGCTCTGCCGCCTCACCAGCCTCGACAACCACCGGCTCCTCAAGCTTAGCAGGGGTGATAATGGAGGTGGAACCTCAAGGGGAGCCCCATCATGTGGAATATCATCCGCCATCTGAACATGGGTGGAAAATGGGTAAAAAATGAAGAAAAATGGAGAAAATAGGGTAAACTTGGAAAAAGTCAACCCTAGGAGAGAGAAAATGGGAGAAAAAGTCAAAACCCAAGAAACTTCACAAAACCCAAGAGAAACTCGAGGAGAACAAGCCTAAAGTGGTGAAAACTCAAGAAAAGTGACGAAATCAAAATTTGATCAGTTCAAAATGTAGAGAATCAAGAGGGTTTTACGAAAAAAAGTTTCCGTGGGGCATTGGAAAACGCGTATAAAGCGCAAATCTAGAGAGAGAAAACACCTAGAGAGAAAGGGAGAGGATTTTCGGACTTGGGTGTGTATGCAAATGAAGTGTAGATGTGTATATTTAAAGACCCAAGGCAAAAAGACTTTTCTTCTCCCAAAATGGCACAAGTGGCTGGCAAGCCACATTAGTGGCCAGCAAACCGAATTGGTGGCCGACAGGTGGCCGACGGCTTCCCTTGTGGCCGGCAGGTGGTCGATGATCCTCATTTGTGGCCTGGTTCTGTTTTATGCCTCAGTTCCCCAAGAAGTGTATAGGAGGTTCTCTTTTGGGTTTAGATTGATTCTTAGGGAGCTTGAAACTGCATTCTGATGCGTGCATGTGCCCTACTTGCCAATTTGAATAAGGTGTATCCTTTTTGGTATCGTTTTTTAACATGTTGCATAGTCTCTGTGAGGTAAATTGGAGGTTGTCACTGAATATCGTTTTTATTCGTTTTGTCAAATTATATGTTTGTCCTCTTCTATTGCATAGAATGTGCGTTTTTATATATACTTATGCTGTGCATTTGTCCTGCATCATTTATGATTTGTGCGTAGAATATGCTTTTAGTTTCGCATAGAACATGCTCTTGTTTCTTGCATAGACCATGCTTTCAATTAACATCATATATGCGTTGTCACTGTATTGATTTGTAATCTTGTTCATGTTGTGCATCTATTGCACTTGTTCACTCTGTGCATCTATTGCACTTGTTCACCTTATGCATCTATCGCACACTTTCACTGCATTATGTATTTATTGCATGGTCTCGTACCTTTGCTTTTATCTCAGGACACGTGAAGTGCGGCGTTGGATGGGTTTTATCTTGGGACACATGAAGCGCAACCCCGAGTGGTTTATTCTCCTTTTCTTATGGTTTCAACATGATTAGAGTATATCAGGGCACGTGAGACGCGGCCCTAAGCGGCCTTTATCTTAGGACGCGTGAAGTGCAGCCCTAGGCGGGTTTTATCTCAGGACGCGTGAAACGCGACCCTGAGCGGTTTTTCTCTTATCTCAGGACGTGTGAGACACGGCCCTAAGCGACTTTTATCTTAGGACGTGTGAAACACAGTCCTGGGCCAATTTTATCTCGGGACACGTGAAACGCAACCCTAAACGGTTTTTCTCCTATCTCAGGACTAGTGAAATTCAACCCTAAGCGGTTATGTTTTTATCTTAGGATGCGTGAAACGTGACCTTGAGCGGTTTTTTATCTCGGGACGTGTGAAATGTGACCCCGAGCGGTTTTTGTTTCTTGGTTTCTCAGGACGCATGAAATGCAACCCTGAGCAGTGCTTTCTTTCCTTGTCTTGCGTTTTGGCTTGGTTAGAATGTGTTTTAGATCATTTGCATGGAACCTGTGTTGGTTTTAAGCTTGTAGCTGCTCATTCATATGTTGTTATCTTGTTATTGTTTATTGCATCTGTTATTGCTTATTGCATCATCTTGCATGACCACGAGTTTTCAAAATAGCCGGCTTTGCGAAACGTGTGAGTCTAGCTTCAAAGTATCTTTGTGCATATCATTTGCATCCTGTCCCAGAACTACGTTGGTTTGATTCCTTGCAAAGGGATATGTAGGCAGCTTACGAGCCCAACTATTTAATTTATGTCTTGATTGTTTGCCCAAGTCTTACGGCTTTGTCAAAATGGGTGTTCTTCGGGATTTAACATTCACTCGCATCATTTTATGACTTCGAGTTCTATCAAAGAGGGGCAACTGTAGACACCCCATTTTTGACTGCCCTTATGACTTGGACGCCACCACTTGCGCACCCAATGATGAATTTATATATGCTTGTCAAGTGCTCGAAATCCTCAGCAGAATGCCACAGCTTTGAGCCTTCAAACCCTTTAGATCTCTTGCCCTGTTTTGGGCTAAAACCCTAGTTTTTTAAGCCTAAAAACCTTGGGACCTGCCGGCCACCACTATGGGCTGTCGGCCATAAGTGTATTTTTGCAGTTATTTTGGCCAGCTGTGCCAGCTGTTTTCACAGATACATGCACCTACCTACACGTGTATGTATTGATATTTCTGAGGGAGTTTCATTGTCTTCTATATATAGGAGACCTCCCCTTAAATTTTTGAGGGTTGAATATTTTGAAGCAAAATTATCTCTCTCTCTACAATTCTCTCTCTGTCTTTTACAAATTCCTAAGCTTTTGCAAGCTTTTCCCTATACACTGTAAACCAAACCATGTGGTATTTGAGCTGAGGTACTTTTGAGCCAACTTTGAGCTCTTGAGTGTGTGTAAGTATTGGTTTAACACTTGGAAAGGATCCTCCTCTTCAAGAGATATAAGTCTTAGTTTATTGCTTAGCTTTAGTCGCTATTTTGCCTACTATTTTTAGACTATTTTTGGGCTGTTTATCCTCTGTATTTTTGGGCTGAAACTTGTGGTTTAAGGCCAATAGGGGTGGAGGGGTGGATCACCCTTCTTTGTACCTCATTTCTTAGGCCTTTGCCCTTGTGTTTCCCAACTCTTTGTCCACTTTTTTTGAGCTTTTAAATATTGAATCTCAAAGCTTTTTCAGTGGCTAAAACCATGTTTTGATGTCCAAAAATGGAGGGGGTAGCCTCCCCTTCTTATGCTTTGTTTACTAGCTTACATAGTTCCGTGTTTTATCCTATCATTTTGGCTATTTTTGTCTTAATTACAACATGTTTTAGGACTGATTTAGCACTATTTTAGGACTTTTTTCAGTTGGTCATTGCATTTGAACTTTGTATAGCATGCTTGTAGTGTAATAGTCCTCATAGGCTTAGTGGTTTAGGCCTTAGCCACCAACCTATTTGAGTTGATAGTGTTTGTTTCAAGCTTTCCATACTTGTGATCACCTCTAATTATCTCTGCAACCTCCCTCCTTTCTTGGCTTTTCATTTGCTTTGAAAGTTGTTTCAAGCTAGTTATTTGTTTTAAGCTTGAGATTGAGGTCTTGTGCTTATTGGTTTAATCCCTTTGGGGATTCATTACCAACGGCATGATATCTCCCTCATGCCCAAAACAACTTTTGGTTTGATGCTTCTTTCCATTAGAGGACTTAATTTTCACTTTTGGACTTAATGGACTAAAGAATGGTTGGTAAGTAAAATAGAGGAATAAAATTGGGACTAAAATGAGGCAAGATAATAAGTTGGTTAGGGTTCAGTCGGGCTTTAATTGAACCCTTGAGTCTTGAATCGTTTCATACTTGTTCGTGATGAAAACGGTTCAAGAGTTATTGTCAACCAATTCTCTTGATCAATCCATGATAGGGAGCGGGTTTTGAGAGTCTTTTATGTTGCATTTATTGAAATTGTACCCTTTGGTTCATAGGCCATCATGCAATGGAATTGCATGGATTGGTGGTTTGTGATTCCAATTTACTACTCCTTTGAGCTATTTAACGATAAGTAGGGGTAAGTTGTACAAACAACTCTTGAGAATACCCTGTTTGTGCTCTGTTTGCTCTCTGTTGCAGCAGAAAGGACCAGAGTCTGGTGGCCAACAGGCCACTATTTTTGGACGGCAGGCTATCATTTGTGGTCGGTCGGCCACCACTTCTGGCCTGCTGGCCACCTTTGCAAAACCAAGTAGTGGCTTTTTAAAACAGAACAAAGTTGATTTTGAGATGAAAAACAGTGCAAGTGTTCTAACTGTGGAACAAAGACTTTCTGGCAGCAGAACAGTGGCTTTTTGGGGTGGAAATCATGCGCATACATGAGCATTCCTTGCTTCCCGAGGCTGTTTAGTTTAATTACTTAGTTTAGTCACGTCTTTAAATTTTATAAAGTGTTGTAATTAATTAGTTGTAGCTAGTTAATTTTGTTTTGTAAATAATTAGTTAGTTTTGGGTTCTAAGTTTTTCTAGACTACTTATTTAATTTGTTGTTGTAATAATTAATTCGCTAGTTTAGTTAAATTATTTCATTCGTTTTGTAATAGCTAGTTAGTTTATTTGGACCCTCCTGCGTGAAGGTGCAAACTTGTAACAATGTGTATATATTCCAACCCCACGTCTTTCTCCCTTTTATTTACTTGCTTATGATTGTTAGTTTTAGAGCATCATGTTTCGTTTAGCATTTCTCATGCCTTGCATCCACTTGTCTTGCATACATTGAGCTCGGCGCATCATTCTAACTTGCATTGTTAGTTAACACTTCTTTGAATACGTGCTTAGACCACATGCTATCAAATTGATTCATATGCCACATTAGTAGCCGAGCTTAGTAATTGCATATTGCATGTGATGCATTAAGTCATATTGGATAGTTAGGATCATGCATTTTTCTAACACTTTTATCTTTTTGGCTTGCCTTGGAGTACTAGGTGAGCTTTTCTTTGTTTTAGCATGTTGCATTATATGTTAATGTTGCCATGTCTAGCATGCTTGCCATGAGGCTAAGTGCTTAAATGATAAACTGTTTCAATGCCTGTAGATGAAGGCTAGTTGCTTGAATTATGATAACTTGACATTTAAGCCCACTTTTTCGAGTGGCACATTCACAAACTCTTTTCAAAACAAACATGAAATCAATGTTCCAATTTTTGCAAGTTAGTATATACTTTTGTGTGTGCGCATCACATAGTAATGCTAGCCTAATAATTGCAACAAGAGCATATAATGTAAATAAGATTCACCTCATGATTAGTAGAGGTCGATTTTTGATCGGGCGAGAGGGGGTGCTCAATTCATGACCTTCCCCTCTCGTACCTAAGTTTCTGAGCCAAGACAATCTTGGTGATGATGGATACATGGCCTTCGGCACGAGTCATGGGTTTCTTAAATTTTCCAAAAATATTTAGGTGGCGACTTTGTATCTAGCAAAGCAGTCCATTTTTGGCAATTTGATTCAAAATCGATTTTTCGAAAGATTTGCCGGATTTGGACTCTTTGGTGTTTATCTATTTCACATTGCACTTGTGAGATCAGATTCAGAACCGCGGGAGTCCGATACTGTAGGGCTTATTCGTCTGCCAAAAGGAGCACGAAAAGTCAAGCCACAATGATCGATGCCAATTCACTTTCGAACATATTAAGTAGTATCTTCAAAACCCGCCTGTGTTGTCGCCACTAGAACCGGGGAAGCCACTGATCATGTATATGTCCGTAACAGAGTCAACCATGGGATGCATGTTAGCGTAAGAATCAAAAGCTAAGGTGGAAAAGGCCATTTATTACTTGAGCAAGAAGATGCTGGATTACGAGACCCGCTACACTCCTCTAGAGAAAGCTTTCTTAGCTTTGGTTTGGGCCACTAGGAAGTTGAGACACTACCGGTTAGTTCACTCTGTAATTCTGGTTTCGAGATTGTATCTCGTCAAATATCTTATTGAGAAACCGGCACTTACGAGTAGGCTAGCTCATTGGTTGCTTATTCTCTCCGAGTTTGACCTCAAGTATGTCATTTGCAAGTCCGTCAAAGGGAGAGCAGTAGCAAAATTTCTAGCAAACTACCCAGTGGAAGGAGATGAAGTGGTAGAATATTTGTTCCCAGATGAAGACATTCTGCAGGTTAAAGAGGAAACATGGACAATGTACTTTGACAGAGCGGCTAATCAATACGGTTATGGGATATGTGTGTTGCTTATAGCACCCAATGATTCCCATATACCCCTCGCTTTCAAACTCCAGTTCAAAGTATCTAACAATGAAGCAAAATACGAGGCGTGTATCGCTAGATTGGAAGCTGTCCTAGAACTAGGGGAAATAAGGTTGGACGTCATCAGAGACTCGAACTTGGTTGTTTCTCAAGCTAATGGAGATTGGAAGGTCAAAGAAGAGAAAATGAAGGTTTATCACCAAGCCCTAGACATTCTAATTCCAAGGTTTGAAAAACTGACATTTACACATCTGCTAAGAGAGAACAACCAGTTTGCTAATGCACTGGCAACTCTATCTTTCATGGTAGACATACCGCTCGGGGTTAAGATGCGTCCAATTATCATTGAACAAAAATATACGCCTACTTACGAGACAATAGCCGCAATAGATGAAATTCAAGACAAGAACCCCTGATACTACGACATTTGCAACTTCCTGGAAAAGGACATGTACCCACAAGGGGAAAATGCCAAGGATAAATAGGGAATACAACAACTGGTCGTTCAGTTCATCATATGCGAGAATAAGTTGTATAAAAAAGGCCACTTAGGAATGCACAAACTCTGCGTTAAAGAAGAGGAGTCAAAGTGTCTCATGGAGGCCATCTACAGAGGAGAGTGCGAAGCACACATGAATGGTGTAATGCTGGCTAGGAAGATCCTCAAGCAGGGATATTATTGGTCAACCATGGAAGAGGATTGTATCAACTTTGTTCGGCGATGTCACAAATGTCAAATTCATGCCAATCGCATGAATATCCCTCCATCAAAGCTCTACAACATGACTTCGCCATGGCCTTTCTCAGTATGGGGAATTGACGTCATCAGAGCAATCTCGCCAAAGGGCTCAAATGGACATGAATTCATCTTGGTGCCGATCAACTATTTTACCAAGTGGGTGGAAGTGCAGTCTTATTTTGTGTTAATGGCGTCACATATAGCCAAGTTCATCAGGAATAACATCATCTGCAGGTATGGGATACTGAATGAGATCATATCAGACAATGGCTCATACTTCAAGAAACAGGTGGTAGATTTGCTTAAGAAATACAACATAGCTTCTCATAAGTCATCAACATATAGACCACAGACCAATGGAGCCATTGAAGTCGCAAACAAGAATGTCAAGAACACCCTGTGAAAAATGGTAGAGACCTATAAAGATTGGCCAGATAAATTGTCTTTTGCACTTTGGGGATATAAAATGTCAATTCGAACATCTACGGGAGTGACCCCCTATTCTTTAGTGTATGGGATGGAAGCTGTTTTGCTGATTCAAACCGAAGTACCATTACTGAGAATCATGGCCAAGTGTCAGATAATAGAGGCAGATTGGCAGCCGAATAGGTTCGAAGAATTGATGTTGTTTGACGAAAGAAAGTTGAAGGAGTTGTATCACATCCAATGATACCAGCACAGAATTGCCAGGGCCTTCAATAAGAAAGTTAAATCCAAAAACCTCAAAGAAGGAGATATGGTGCTGAAAGACAACCGAGTCCCCATCCATGACCCTGAGGGCAAGTTTAGACCCAACTGGACTGGTCCTTACATCATCAAATCTATCTGGTCAAAAAGAGCAATCATCCTCATGGATTTAGATGGCTTGGAGTTCTCGTAACCGATCAATATGGACAAGTTGAAGAAATACTATCCCTGAGGGGTTCGCTAGGCCGAAAACCCAAAAGGACGACCTAGGCAAAAGTTAGAGCATGAAAAATTGGAAATAAAGAAAAATAGAGCTCGCAAGGTTGAAAACTTGAAAGGGCGACTTTGGCAAAAGTTAGAGCGCAAAACGAGAGAGTTAGTACTCGAGTGAACTCGAACTGAATTACGTTAGACCTGATTTCCATCCTTGGGACACGTAGGCAACTTCATCCCGAAGTTCGGCCATAACCATGTTCCACTCAACTGTCATGTCCATTTGTTTGATTGGTCCATCTTTTTCCGTCATCTGTTAGCTTGGTTATGTTACCTCCATTTGGCAAAAAGGCTAGTTGCAAGATAGAGCAGTGGTGGTGAATGCAGTTGTGGGCAGTTATGATCTTTTGATTCGGGGATGTATGTCTTGAGAATTGATTCCATGTGTGTCAAGTAATGATAGTCTGAGGAAATTGTTTTGAAAAGTTTTAATGAAGTTGATTTTCTCAAATTTCACTTTTTGCAACACAGACCATTCTTTGGACCCAAAAGGAAAATTTCAGTGCTCACAATTGTAATTACATGATTTCAATACAAGTACATCCTCCAACTCTCAGGTTAAATTAAAGTTGCTTTTACATCATAAAAACTTGAAAAGAAAAGTCAAAACAATAAACTAGGGGCACAAATAAGTCAGGGGATCGTCCTCTGTCTCTTGCTCGTACTCTCGGAAGTCTCTGCAGCCAAGGATGGCCCAACCTGTGTCTCATCCTCGAGCTAAGCCAAGCACTCGCCAGAAAGGGCATAACTGAAGCTAGTAGCAAGGGCCAGAAGCTCTCTCGTCCTCCAAGAAGTGAGGTATTAAGCCAGGTGCGAAGCACGGATTGGAAATGGAGCAGGGTATTCAACCCCCTCATCTGGACAGGACTGATCACGTACAAACTGGCTTCTGAACCGAAATGGGAAGTAGAAAACACAATGTGTAAGGCTGATCAACTGTATACCCGGCTGGCGGGACATGCTATAACTCATCTCGGTCAAACTAAGCCAGGGGTAATGCCAAGCGATGTTAGCCGCAGATCTGCTGCATATCCAGTCACACCATAATCCCTATGTAGAATAGTCCACTAACTGTGGGCAAAAGAAGTAGGATCCGGGTGAATACTTAGGGCAAGGGTCCATGACCTTCAGCTTATTTATCAGCCACACCTGGAAAGGGATAAAAGAAGAGAGATTAAAGAATAGAGAGATGTACGTTGAGATAGAAAGTAAGGAAAGGGCTTTGAGAGAAAATAGAGAATAAGTGCCATAGTGTAGACACCCCATTTTGACTGACCTTAAGACTCAGACGTCATCGATTAAGCGCTCGGTGGTTATGCATGTTGTGCTCGTTTTGAGTTTCTGGGGTTTTCGGCTGAATGCCTTGCCTCCGGGCCTCTGAACTCTTTGTGCTTTGGCTCGGTTTGTGGTCCAAGCCTTGTTTCTCTTCCCTGGAAGGCGAAGGAGGTTTGTAGACCACTTTTCCTGCTTGGAGACTAGTTTTCAGTTTTCGAAGTCTTTGGCCGGGCGCCTTGTCTCAGGACCGCTTAACGTTCTCCGTTTGGCTTGGTTTTTGAACCATGCCTTGTTGCCTCTGCCTAGAGGGACACTGTGGTTCGGGAGACAACTTTTTGTGGTCGTAGACCACTTTTGATGCCCATAGACTAGTTTTCGAGGCTCCCGACTGTGTGCCTTGCCTCCTGGACTTTTGTCTTGCATCCTTTTTGGTTTTTTTTTGGCACAAACCTTGTTTTCCTTGCTTAGAGGGTGAAATGAGGGTGGGAGACCAGTTTCTCTCCCTGAAAATCACTTTTCTTCCCCGCCAGCCAATTTTCTGGTCAGCCAACTATTTTTTTAATCAAGCAGTCCTCGCTAAATCAGCCCTATCATTTTGAATACTTGGATCTCAGCTGTGAGGCCCCCACCGTTGGGAAGCTTACTTTTGGGGCTTCATTTTGCACTCAAGAATCTCCTAAAGTCAAGTCCAGATGGGGGAGATATGGTTGGTTGAAGTAGGGCATCAATCTGGTTGGATCGAAACTGCGCGGCTTCACCAAAACAGGCATAACTTTTTGTACAGTTAGCATTTTGATGCAAGGCTAGTGCCATTGGAAAGCTAACTTCTAGGGCATAAATTTGGACATAGACCAACCATTTTTTGGCCTTGGCATCCACCTACCGACCACTTGCTCTTCTTGCAAACCAGAAAAAGTAGCTTGCTGACCAGTAAAAGTAGCTGGCTGACCACTTCAACTGGTCGGCCACTTTCCAACAGATTCCTAAAGATCTTTTCTTGCCAGCTATGCCAGCTGGTGAGCACAGAAACCATCCTCCATACACGTGTATGGAGGGATGGCTTGGAGCTCTTAGCTTCCTCAACAAGCTTGTTGATTGTTTTTCTATATAAGAGAGTCTCCTCCCTCAAGCCTTAGGGTGAGTTTTTTGTGCTTGAGCTATACATATACATTTTTGTATCTATCTTGCTCTTGCTCTTCATTTTTGTGCCTTAAAGTGATTTTTCTTCATACTATTGCACACAAACACACACTCAAACACCATCCTTTTGTTGCTGAGGCTTCTTGAGGTTGATTTTGGAGTTTTTGGATTGGTTTTGGTTCAAAAAGAGTGCTGGAGTTGCAGCTTTGAAGGTGTTCTTCAAGGGTGAGCTTCTAACCCTTAAAACCCTTGTTTTGGTTTAAGCTTTTGGACCTATTTGCATGGTGTTTTAGACTTAACTTCCTACTGCAAAAAGTTCTATTTTTCAATCCTTAAAATGTTTGTTTGAGGCCTTGTTAGTGTCGGGGGTAGTCTACCCCCTCTTAGGCCTTATTTGGATTTGTTTTGTACCTTCCTTTTAAGCTATTGGGACCACCTTGTTTTGGCCTTCTCACCACTGAAATTCAGAGGAATTTCAGTGGTGGAAATGGTGTTTTGAGGTCCCAAATAGGAGAGGGTCATCCCCCTCTCCTTGTGTTCTTGAATGCTTGCTTTATTTGCCTCATGTTTGAGCATGTTTGTTAAGCTTGTGTGGGCCACATCTCAGCCTATTTTAGGCCTTATTTCAGCATGACATACCACTGTTTTGACTTTGTTTTGTCATCCCTTGCATGCATAATACACTTATAGTGTAATCCTCATAAACTAGCTTTGTATGCTTCATGAAGTAGCATGTCATTCTATCTTGTTTTGAGTCCATCTCAGCATTTTCTTGGTGTTTTTTTGCCATCATATACCTCTGTTAAGGTTTGGTTTGATAGCCCCATGCATGCTCCATGCACTTGTAGTGTAATTCCATGAATTAGCCTAATGTGTATCATGCTTTAGACTGTTATTCTAACATGATTTTGGCTTAACTCTAAGAAGTTTTTGTCCATGTTTTAGCATGCTCTATCTCTGATTTGTGTTGTTTTGGTCATGCATGCCATGCTTTGTATAGTTATAATGCATTCTAGCTTGTTAGCTTTGTGTATTGAGTCCACTAGCATGCATTACTTGGCCTATTTGAATGATTTGGCATAATTTGAAATGTGATTTTAGTACATGTGGTGTGGTCATACACTTGCATTTGTCCCTCTTTCAATGCTTTGAAGGGTTGGTCCTTTATGCTCTAAACATAGGCCATTGCGTATGCCTTCATGCCTAAGCTTGCGAGCTATCATTTCAATGTGTTTTTGGGGTTATTTTTCCATGATATAACTCTGATTTTTGTTGGCAAAGCCATCCCATGCTTGGTCTTATTAGGTGTAGTGTAATCCTCCCTTTTGGCCTTGTATGCATCATGCCTTATGCCCTTCATGCTGGCTTGTTTTGGCTTCCTTCCATACGTGTTTTAGCATCATTTTGACATGTTGTAAGACTGTTTTGGGTTGCCTCAACCATATGCTTCATGTTTTGTATAGCTATAGTGCAAGTGCCTATGCTAGCTTTGAGTTTTAGGCACCATAGCATGCTTGGCATCATTTCTCAAGACATTTCAGAGCATATAGGACTGCCATGTTCCCACTTCTTTCACTCTTTAAGTGCCTTTGAGTGTTATGCATTGTTGCCTTGTTTGTGGCCTAGCATGCATGCCATCTTGCCTAGGTCCTTGAGCTCCCAACTTAGCATGTTTTGGTCTTTGTTTCAACCTCCTTGAGCTCTGTTTGTGGCTGGTTCATGCATTTGTGCCATGTATTGCATGCCCCTTTTGTAGTCCTCTTTACTGCTTAATGCTTTAAGGACCATAGCATGCGTTGCTTGTGTTGTTTGAATGATTTGGCATCATTTCATACTTTATTTCAGAGCTCATAGTGTTGTTACACTTCCATATTTGTCACTCTTTGAGCACTCTTGAGAGTTGTGCTCTTAGGCCTAGTTGATGGGCCAATGCATGTGCATGCTTTGTTTTGCATTTCATGCCATCTTTTCATCATTATGGCCATTGATTTGGACATGGCTGAGGTCTGTCCATTTTGGTTTAAGTCCATTAAGCATGTTTGTTTATATGTTGTTTGCATGCTTAAGTTGCCTTGCATTGAGTATGCATGCCATTAGCATTGATAGCATGCTCATGTTACATAGCATTGTGTATGCCATGTTGTTTGCATGCTTATTATTTGCATTGAGTATGCCATTTTGTTACATTGCATTGTGTATGCCATGTTGTTACATTGCATTGTGTATGCAATGTTGTAGTTGCATTGTGTTTTGCATGCTCAAGTTGCATTGCATGTTTTCATGCTTGAGTTGCACTGTATTTGTTTGGATTAAGTATTAATTTGAGCACGAGAAACGAGGGACGTTTCATACTTGAAGTGATGAAATGTGCCTCAATTCTCGGTCGCCGACCCTCTTGATCATACATGATAGAGGTCAAGGCTTTTTGTGTTTATTTGTGCATTTATTTTTACATTGAATTGTGCAATTTGGCTTCTCGGCCATCATGCATTGAAATACGTGATTGGTGGCCCGAGGGTCGAAAATCGCACTCCCTTGAGCTTATGAAATGATAGGGAGGGTGGTTGTGCACACATATCTTGCAAATACATTGCCATGCCCTTTCTTGCTCTCTATTGCAGCAAACTGGAGAAGTGTAACAAAAAGTGGTCGGCCAACCAGAAAAACTAGCTGGCCGACCACTTTTTCTGGTCTATAGCAATGGAAAGTGGTCGGCCAGTGGCTGGAAACACCCCTAGGTGGTTGGCAGCCCTCCTACAGGTCCCTAAGGTGAGTTAAAAGCTATCTGGAGCTTGGTGCAAAGTTCTGAGAACAAATGAGAACAGTGGCAAGTTGGGGCATTGCAATGGATTTCCAAACGAGGTGACCGGGCATGCATGCACTCTTCTCCCTCTAAGGACCTTGCTTTACTGTTTTACTTAGCTAATTTGCTTAGCTAGTTTATGCTTTGGTTTGTACTTAATTAGTTAATGCGCTTAACTATTCGATTTGTGTTGTAATAGCTTAATTAGTTAGCTTGTTAGTTGGCTAGTTTTGAGATGTAATAATTAGTTTAATTAGCTTAGATTAGCTAGTTAGCTCATTATTCGGACCCTCCGTCGATAGGGCCAACTGTTGTAATAAGCGTGCGTGTGTGTGATACATGTCTTCCAACCTCCATTTCTTTCTCCCTTTTACTTACCTGCTTTCAGTGGTTAGTTTTAGGGCATATTTTGTTTAGCATACCTTATGCTTGCATGCGTGCATCTATTCATCTGTTTTGCATGCACCGGGCTCGGCGCATCATACTAATTGCATTGTATTTCAATTCTAATTTGAATACATGTATCAATTGTTGCATTTCAAATGTCATCTTAGAGTAGCCGAGCCTATTTGAGTTGTATTTTTGCATGTGTTGCATTAGTCATCTTAACATAAACTAGGATCATGCATAATTTCTAACTAGTACTCTATTTTGGCTCGGAGTACACTGTGAGTGTTTACATTTTAGCATACTGTATGTGTGTTAATGTTGCCATGAAAGCATGCTTGCCATGAGGCTAACTGCTTATTTGATATAACTGTCTGAATGCTTGTGGGTGAAGGTTGGATTACTTGAATTGGAACAATTTATCAAAATCCTCGTTTTAGCCTACTTGCGAGTAGCAAACTTCAAACCATGTTCAAACAAACGAATATGCAATGTTTTGTTCCAACTTAGGCGATCTAGTCTATAGTTGTATGTTGTGCACATCACATAGTAATTCTAGGTTAATAACCGGAATAAGAACACATGTGTTTTCAAAAACGAAATATCATGCTTAGTAAAGGTCGATCTTTTGATCGGGCGAGCGGGGGTGCTCATTACATGACCTTCCCCTCTCGTACCCAAGTTCCCGAGCCGAGGCAACTTTGGTGATGACGGACACGTGGCCTTAGGCACAAGTCAGGGTTTCCTAAATTTCCCTAAAATAAAATATTTAGGTGGCGACTCTGTATCTGGCAAAGCAGTCTATGTTTGGCACTTCTTTATTAAAAACCAGTTTTCCAAAACGATTTGCCAGATTTGGACTCTTTGGTGATTTATTGGTCTCACATTGCACTTTGTGAGATTAGATTCAGAACTGTGACATGAGTCCGAACTTGTAGTAGCTAAAGAACAAAATGGAATTCGTGCCCTTTCGCGCGCGAAGCCGGATAGTTCTTCGGGGCGGTCTATAATTTCTGGTGACTCTACTGGGGACTTAGAGAACTTGACTCGAACTCATGATATCTTGTTTTGACTACACTTATGTGTTTCTTTGCATTGCATTTGCATTGGTACGCCAAAAACACCGTGTTCGTCGTCTGCTATTCCTAAACGATTTGTCAGAGGCTCGCTTTGAGAAGCGTGCCATAAGGCAGATCGGTTGCGGGCTCTGCCACGATGGGAACACAAACGCCGATTGTTACCAGGGCACCCTTTTGACCATTCGACCTAGTGCATATCGGAATCCATAGTGACTATTCCAAACTAGGACAGGTTGCTTACCTGATTATAGGTTGTTTGAAACTGCTGCGTGCGTAGTGAAATCCTAGCTCCTGACAAGATAGGACAGGGAAACCCTATCCCTCCATAGGGGTGTTTTGGCTCTTACTTGCTTGATATGTGCTTTCAGAGTGTGTCTCTACAGGGTTGTATGTATCAGTTTGCAAGTCTAAGTATTAGGCCTACGGGCATCAGTATTTGAAGAATCAATTTTACCTGAGGGTATCAATTTACAAACAGAATTTTGGGCAGAATTCAGTAGAGAGCACAGTCATTCAGCTTTGTTCATATCTGTTCTAGTGAAATTGGGCTGAGATGCTACTTGTTTTCTCTTTTACTAGGTAGTCTTAGAACCATAGCTTCAGAAGGCTCTAATATCCCCCACGTGCGTTGGACTTGTGCTGATAGACTTTGTCAGGTCAGAGATTCAGTTCAAGGGCAATCAATGTTCCCTTCACAAGTGGTAAAGCAAGAAAAGGTTGGTCAGGCACAGATCACCAGTTCAACAGTCTCCAAATCAGTGGTCATTATCCACCTCGTCTGTGCGCAGTTGGGTTGAGATATCTACTTCCACCTCAAAAAGGGGATACACACCTGTTCAGTTAGACCCGCAGTTTTCAGCTAATATGGAGGACATGATGCGTCAGCTCCAAGAAACCATGTAAGCTATGCAGCGGGATGCTGCCCGCTAGGCAAAGGCTGTTGCACATCAGGCAGAAGTGGTAGCTCAACAGTCAGAGGTGATTGCCATACTCCAGCAACAACAACAACCACAGCAAGCCAAAGCATCTGCTTCGCATCCGCCCCTACCTCCACCTAGAGTTCCGACACTCGGGGAGACTGCAAACGTCCAGGAAAATACGGACGTCCCAGCGGGGCCAGCTCCATCTCCAATCCTGCCTCCGCTATCCAAAGCATCGGCTGATCCAGTGGACACACCATCTGACTTTGAGGTGGATCCAACAGTGCTAAAAGTGAGCAAGCTAGAAAAGTTGTTCAAAAGAGCTCAGGGCGCTAAATCCATTCCGGACATAGAGGATGGATACACCGATTCAGCAGTGACATTATCGGACCGGTTCAAGATGCCATATATTGACCACTTCGATGGCTCTGAAGACCCAATGGTGCACCTCCACCTATTTTTCGATATCTTGAGGCCAATGGGTTTGACCACAGCCCAGAAGTTGTCTCTCTTCGGCCGAACCATGTCTGGGTTAGCCGCAATCTGGTATGCGAAATTGGAGAACTCTGTGAAACAGAATTGGGAAGAGATGACTGAGGTCTTCATTGTTCAATACTCCTACAACACACAGATCGAGATCACAACTCATGATCTTGAAGTCACCCGCCAAGAGCCAAAGAAGGGTTTTTCAAAGTTTGTGACGAGATGGAGAACAAAGGCCTCGATGGTCACTACAAGGCCTTCCGACAAAGACCAGATAAGGATCGTTGTGCGCAACCTCCAGCCCAAGTTGATGCAAAAGATGATCGTCTTACCCCTTTCCACCTTTGCGGACCTACACGAGATTGGGGTACAGATCGAGGACGCTATGAAGCAAGGCCTTATTGACCAGGAGAAGGAGCAGCCCAGGGGGCGTTTACCCGCAGTTCGAATACGACCACCAGTGGAGACGCAACTGCTAGAACTTCAGACGTGGGCATGGTCACCATCACCACACAAAAAAAAAACCACCCCATTCACCGGTGCGTTCGGAACTAGCTCGCAAATAGCCAAATACCCACCTCGGGGCCAAAGGGTGTTTACCCCACTGTACATGTCTCTATCAACGGCCCTGGGGGTCTTGATCAAAAAGGGGCATCTGAAGCCCCTGGAGTCACGGCCATTACCAAAGAACCTCCCTTTCTCACACAACCCAGCTGACTATTGTGCCTTCTATCAGCAAGCTGGCTATGACACTAACATGTGCTTTCGTCTCCGCCACGAAATACAAGGTCTGATCGACAACAAGGTCATCACCGCACCAATCTTGCAAAGTCTATCGGCACTTGATCAGTGAACTTGTGGGGGATAATGTGACCATGTGATCGGGGGATGAACCACCTGCGGATGGCGCTCAGTTTACTCCGGATGTGGCGTATGGCACGCACAGTCTTGAGCATTGTGCAAATGCTAGTTTTTGTACTTTCTGACTTGGGTATTGAATCAGGTCTGTAGTGTTGTTTTGAGCCTGTCTCTTTGTTTTGAGTCAGTCTTTTGTTTGGGGTCTGTCTTGTTGTAACGAGTCAGTCCTGTTTTGTTAAGAGTCAGGTGATTTTGAGAGTATTACCTCGGACATCCCTTTCTCATTTTGTATTTGTCTTTTGCACTCTTTCTTTTGAGTATGTTTCTGCCATGTAGCCAGTTGTGCCAACAGATTTGAATGAAACAACAGTGATTTTTGCACTCTTGTGTTTACTTCTGCCTTGTGCCAGTTTTGCCGGAAGTTATGAATGAAATGGCAGTCCTTTTCACCTACTTTTCTGTGCTTTGAAATCGTTGCATTGACCTAAGTTTTTCAAACTTTTTGAACACTGTGGTGAAAACAAAGATGAAGGAATTCCTCGGGTTTTGCAAAAATTTGATCAACTGAGAGAAAGAGAGGCATGCTAAGCCATTAATGAATGAGATCATGCTTGTCAATGTGAGTATTGAGAAGGATCCTAGCTTGATCCAGATTGGTTCTACATTGTCTTCAGCGCGAGCGACTAGTCGCTTTCTTAAAAGATTTCAAAAAAAATGTTTTGCGCCGTCTTGCAAAGACCTGTGTGGAATCGCTCTTGAGATTGTGCAGCATAGGATCGCTCTCAGCCTCAAGACTCGACCCCTTGCTTTCAAACCTTGACCTTGGATTCAGAATGTTCAAAGGTCAATCATGATGTGAGGCCTGTGTGGCCAGATTCAAAGCAGCCCACGAACTAGGGGCAAAAATGTCAAATACACTCAAAGACTAAAAAATTGGGACATTTCTCAAGATAGCGAAGATTAGCAAGAATGCCAAATCCCAGAAAGGAGGAAAGAAGAAAGAATTGCTGAAGGACAATCGAGCTCCTATCCACAACACTGGGGGCAATTCAGCCCCCCATTGGATGGACTCCTACATCATTAGTGAACAACAGCCACTCACCTAGATTCAGATGGCTTCGAGATCTCAAAACCATTTGACATGGACAAAGCAACACTTTTACCCTTGAGAGGCTCGCTAGGCCGAAAACCCAAAAGGGCGACCCAGGAAAAAGTTAGAGCAAGAAAAAGAAAAGAAAAGATTGGAAAATGAAGAAAATGAAAAAAGAAATGAAGAAAAGATGAAAAAAGAAGAAAAGGAATGAAAAGAAGAAAAGGAATGAAAAGAAAAGAAAAACAAAGCTCGCAAGGTTGAAAACCCAGAAAAGGCGTCCTTGGCAAAAGTTAGAGCGCAAAAGGAGAGGTTAATACCCGAGTGTACCTTAACCCTCGAACTATGTAAAGCTTGATTCCCATGTTTGGGATACGTAGGCAACTTCATTCTGAAGTCCAACCATAAACACTTCCAAATTGATTGTGTCCATGTAATGGTTTTGATCATCTTTGTCTTCTTTGTATCCGAGAGTTCGGTTGTGATCGTTACTTCGAGGACTGATTACGGTATGTTGTGGTGCTATTCAAACAAGGGGCAACTTTCCATTGCCATACAGTGTGCTGTTGTGCTATTCAAACAAGGGGCAACTTTCCATTGCCATGCCATTAAAGCTATTTCTCATATAATTTTCTCTCTAATTTATATGAATTACGTTTAAGTTTCTCATGTCCATCATGGTTTAAGATTTTTCTTATTGCTAGCTACTTGATTTGTTTATGAAACTACTAGAATGTGGTTTACTTGAAATATGTAGGAAAAAACCATGGATATTTGGGTTATTACAGATAGGCACGATATCTACTAGAGATGAGCTTTTCTTCTAACTCTTGTGCAGCTAGATTATTTGTAACACTATTTGATATGAATCTATTTCTTGGGTTTTCTTATTGCACTTGACAATTTTAGGTACTTGCACATATTCACTACCTGATAACATGAGGCAGTGATGTCTGAATCTAGTACTGGTTATGTTATTCCATGTAGTTGGGACGCATGTTGGTGACATTAGCATTTGGGAAGTTGGATCTCGAGAAAGGTTAGCACATAAACCACGTAAGGTTTGGGATCTTCAGTTTGTTCAATGCCATTGAAAGAAAAATTTCATTGGTATTAGCTACCTTTGGCATGTTATCTGTGGTATCTTCCATTTTTATGTAAAAAATTTCATAATTTCTAGACAGCATTGGTGAAAGATGCCACATATCTATCAATCGATGCATTTGAGGCCCAAATGGATCTATACTTGGTACATCTAAATGCTTTACTTTCAAGCACTGGAACTTTTTTCTTTTTCTTTAAATTCCTTCTTAGGAATTGTGTTTTTATTGCTTTCTTACAGATTCTCTTCATAGGTGTTTGCTTTCTCAAGAACATTGTTTAGATATTTACTTACAATCTAGCAGGAGAATTAAGACAAACATTTGGAAGTAAGCTTCGTTATATGTTCAATTTTTTTCTA